>JACJUY010000284.1:222456-271752 GCA_014220935.1 Platorchestia sp. MABIK
TGTAAACTTTAGCAGTAAGAAATATAAAGAAGATTGACGACAATTTACTTAATGCAACCCTTTCGAGTCGAAATTTATACTATTGATTGATGTATTTAAAAAAGGTTTAAGTAAACAGATCTGAATTGTTAACTCCTTATGAAATAAATTAATTGAATGTACGATAACATTTCAATCTTAGCAACAGGGCAGCGGCTTTCCAGGAATTCTTTTAGTCTAATGAGATACATATATGTTGCAATAGAAAGAAAAGAAAGAAAAGAAAGAAAGAAAAACCGATTATTTCCAAAAAAGTTAATACATGAGTGGTATTACATTTGGATTTTAAAAATTTCTTAATATAAAGGTCCTTAATTGATAGACAACCTTACGAGGCGTACTATATAGCAATCTCGGAGGCTAATCATTTTATTGAGGGTAACAGTTGAAAAATCATCTCCTGGATATTTTACACACAAAGAGATGGCTGACAACTTATAAATAATTTAAATACTACTAGAGAATTCTTCGGAATTCCTTAGCTATTCATTAATACACCAGAATAAATACGGTTAGCAAAAATTCTATCTATGTGCTCCTTTATTACAGGTAAAAAAAAACAGAAAATAATAATCAATATAAAAATCCAACTTATTTTTTATCTCATAAGATATGTGCAGAAATCATTATGAAATTAGTTTGTGTATAACATTATACGCACCTTATTATGTAAAAATTAAAAATCGGGAGCGACTGCACAAGTTGATTTTGAGTTAAATTCTTATGAATATTTAAAAAACACATTTAGGTTTTTCCTCTAAGACAAGATAATTGGTTCTCTCTCCAAGTTACTGCCAAAGTTAATCTTTCATTTAACCCAACCAAATCCGGAACAATTACGTAGGCAATCAACAACACATAAAACGTACAAAATAAAATTGCGAAGCCCTGGCGGAAAACAAACAAGAGTCATTTTTCCTAACCTTTTAAGCTCCTTTGGTTTCCAACGCTAATAAAATATTTCTCTTTTCTCATATCAAACTATTTATCGTGTCGTGCTTTCTTTCCTTATGCCAACATATTCGCTATTTGACGATTCAGCTCGGAAAAAAATAAACACAAAAAATGAAAGTTTACTACACGTGTTCCAGGAAAATCTTCACACAAAAATCATATCAATAGGAACTAAGAAATGAAGAGCGATAATCATCATTCGGGATTTCCATGTCCATGGGTAAAAAGAGTATATAGTTCCTTCCTCGAAGTATTAACGAAACAAAGGTCGATTAGTGTGGAGTTGAAATTGCTTTGCATGGTGTTTCATTTACGCGTACTATTTGTGAATGCAAATTGGAGTCTCAAGACGCAGTAAACTCTCTGAATTTTGGCGTGAGGTTCTCTGCCCTTTACAAACCAATGTTAGGATGGGTAGTTAAATCATCGCCGCAGCTACGTGCCGGCCGAACTCAAGCGTTTCTATGCTGTGCTGTGGCTCGGGATAAGTTCTTCCTGCGTTTCTAAATGCGAGAAGAATGTGTCATAGAGTAAGCAGTAGCAACGGGATTATCTCAAGTCTGTAAAGGACTTTGCTCACGTAGAACGCACCTTTGTGTGAATTTCATTTCATAAGCTATCACGTTTAAGGTAATGCCGTGCCAACCAATTCTCGACCATCCATTATTGTCAGGTCGTGAGATGACTGCTGAGGTCAAGGCAGAATATCGTAAGATGATAATCTGCGGCATAAAAGGCAACGCAGAGCATTCAACGATGGTCAACAATACGATGCGGGGCTGCTCTATGGTTGTGAGGGGTCACCCTGAATGTACGCTAATGTTACTAAGGGAAAAAATTGGCAATGGATAAACGTAAAATACGCTTCAATTGAGAGGAAAAGAAACTCGGGAAAAGTTCTTAGACCTCTTTAATTTACAAATAATAGAGCCCAGGCTTCACAGAAAGGAAAAATTACCTTAGCATTGCGAGATCTTTTTCCTAACATCATATGTAAAGAAATCTCGTACCATATAGCACGTTTATTCGGTGCAAAGAAATGAATGCAGTTGGATTCAGAGACTAGATTGCTTAAACAACATGAAACTTGCGCATTTCGGACCACAAGATTTTCATCTTCATGTGTGAAATATTCCTATCCAACTAATAATATTCGCAACATTTTCCGTAGCTTCGATATGCAATACATCACTAAATTTTTGAACAGTTTCCGATCTTCTGTTACTATATTATACCGTTTTCAAAAAAGAAGAGAAGAAAAGTAAAAAATTGGTTTTGCGGAAATACGTACACGATTACATTTTTACAAAACACTAAATATTGCTCATAACATTTGAAATTGTCAAGGTTGATTTTAAAAAAACGTTATTAAATCGGAAGCAATAAAAATACACTGGCGATAAAACAATCGTTTAACTTTTATTTAATTAGTCATATCATATGCCAAGATTTTTGAAGAAAACGACATCTGTTTACGAAAACAATTCAGGAATAGTTCATTTTTAAATCAGGTTGGCGAGACTGTAGGTATAATACGCACACGGGAGGCTTAATTGGAAGAACATTCGATTGTTATTGACGAAAGAAAAATACAAATTGAATTTCATTCGTTTGATAAATAAATTAAATTGGTCAAATCAATTCAACACTGAGTTTTCAAAAATTTAACTCTCGACAAAGGCTTAGCTCCCCTAAAGTGTGAAGCCATTTCTGTACCTAAAAAGAAAATAATTTTTCACCTGAAGCATGAAGCCAATCTTTCTTCTGAAGCGAGAAAGCATTCTTTCATCTGAAATTAGAGATCATATATATGTATTTGAAGGAATAAATCATCCTTTCATTTATAGCCAGAAATAATTATTTTCATTTCGAGTGATAAATCATTCTTTCATCTAAAGCAAGAAACCCATCTTTCTTATAAAGCGAGAAAGCATTATCTTATCAAAATTTAGAGTTAATTCTTGCATATAAAGAGAGAAATCATTCCTTCACCTAGAACGAGAAATTATTCTTAATTCTAGAGTGATAATCAATCTTTCATTTAGGTATGGGGAGAGATTATTTTAAAACGTAAATAATGAAAGAAAAGGAAGCTCACGATAAACGTAACAAATGAAGAGTTTGTTCAACAAATTGCTTAGCAACAGTGAGGGAACGCATCTAAAACAACTGAGCATTACTGTCAACATCTCTCGTACATGGCTTGTTAATTTTTATAAATTACCGTGTCCTAAATTTATTACCTTTTTAACAATAAACTCAATATCACTATTATCATAATCGTTGGAAGTTAGAGGCAAAACTCAAACATATGAGAAATATAAGAGAATCAAATGGAATCACATGGTTACACGAGTTCGTGCAATCGTGATCAAAGCGCGTGAACCAAAAATAGAACATTTCTTACGCGTTGATTTATTTCAAACTTGAAAAATAATATCAAGAACACCCAGGCTCAAAACACTTGGTTAACAACTTAATGAAACTTTGAATAGCTCAATACTTGCGCAGCCATCCCTGAGTCACTCCTAGATAAGAAATACTCGTACATATGCGAAGAGGCTGCAAAAGGAGAGGTAGGCTATCGAGCATTCATCAGTGCTGGTTGGGAACCTGCGCCATAGTACATAATCGAATAGAAAATGGCAACAGAAATGAGCTAAGTGGCCCATTTTTGAGTCCCGTGCAGCCTGACGTCAGACACGCACCACCTCGTATGATAAAGATTTACAATCATCAATTTTTGCTCACAAGCACCATTACATTCACGTTAACACATCTCTTACAGCAGCGGTTAAGCAAAATGTGGTCCTATGATTTGACCGCTTTCTTATCATTGGAAATACCAGAGCCCAAATCACCTCTTTTTTTCACGCCGTACTGGCACTGCTAACCGATGAGGCATTAACAACGGAATCGTAACTACATCACACAAAGAAATGCGCTTTCGAAGGCTTTTCAGTACTCGCCCTGAAATCATAAAATGAAAGAATGATGAGGCAATGCATGGGGTAGATGAATTCCTTCTACAGTTCTTGAATTAGAAGTGGCAGCTCATAGCAGCCTCCCACTTCCAATGGCTTTCAGACAGATGTTTCTTTTAGAAAGAGAGGATTATCAGCACCCTCGATTGCAGCCCAAGCGACTTTTAAGTCATATACAGTCGATCCTCGAGTAATAAATCATCTTAGGCGAGCTTCAACTCGTTCAGGTGATATTAGCTCCCATTATTTCCAGTTATTTAAAGTTTCTTTTACATTTCCCAACCTTACGAAATTGTTCCAGTTCATCACGTGATAAAATTCGAAGAAAATTACTTATTAATTGTCCCCAAGCACTCAAATCAATTAAATGTCACATCACTGTCAGCCTATAATATCAAACGTTTTGATCAAACAAGCAACATCAGATTGCAAATATATAGAAAAGGTTTATAGTCATATTGATACAGTTTACATGCAAATGTGACTTTAAATGTTTCTCTATTTATATTCAGTTTGATGATGTGTGTAACATAGAAACGTAGTATTATATAGCATGACAATGATATAGCATCATTCATTAAAAATGTTTCCGTAAAGGATCAGAAATTTTCTTCGATTTTTATCTCATGAAAAATTGGACAAGGTAATTTTGAGCTGAATCAAGCCTGTTATTTTTGATAACTTAAGCTAACTTTAATGCGTATGAGCTAATGCTCATAAGCTGATACATATCACGTAACTCGAGAATCGACTGTAGTCCCAAAGTTGCCTCACGCAGTAACGCAGCCCTGCAACTTATGTCCTTGTCTAGCATCATCTGACTGGGGAGAGGAAAACCATAACATTTACTGTGATTAACTCATATTTTTAACTCATACATTAAATCTATCAGACGCGTTTTCAACTTATGAGACAGGTCTTACGAAACACCGCGAAGCACTAATGAGAAAACTTGATATGAGTTTAGAAGCATTTTCTACCACCGAACAACTGTCGTGTATGCCATCTTGCTTTCTTTATATCAACAACAACCATCTCTTCAAATATTCATCTCCATCCCTTTATGTTCTTACACCAAAAAGCAACTCACTCAGATTGTCAAGTCCAATTTATCAACGAGTACCATCTCATCAAATATTCATCATCTCCATCCCTTTATGTTCTTACACCAAAAAGCAACTCACTCAGATTGTCAAGTCTAGAGACGAACGTGAGACAGGAAGGTTTTCGTCTCGGCTTCTGTTTACAGGAACGCATGCTGCACTGTCGGCACGAAATAAAAATGACAACATCGCTTCCGCTAACGAAGTACAGCGCTCACCATCGCTGTTTATGCATCACATACTGAAACATTAAATTTGATATTATTTTTTATTTGACTTCATATTAATTCGTATCCATATCAATAACCTGTTGCAAAACCTTTATATTTAATAACTGCCTCCTAGCGTTTTCTGTAGTTCGCCACTTCTGAGCTTTGGTTTCTGCGATAAAAAGAAATACTGTTGAAAGAACACGGGGGGGAGAGGGGGGCGGAGTAAATAATGCTGAATTTCTAAACTGAAAAATCGATAGGGCATTAATTCGAGACTCTCTTTTCATGCTGACTTATCAAAATAGTACCTCGTAACTCCCACGAAGAACATGATTCACCACACAACTATTTTATTATAAATTTCTTGCATAAGTATTCTGGAAGAAAAAGTAAAGAGAACAGTTTAATTTTGGTCATGGTGAAATAACGAGCATGTTGTAACATTGGGCATTGAATAACGTTCAAAAAATAGGTCTTTATTTTTGGTACTGAAAGCATTACAGGGATAACAGTAGCCACCCAATGCTTAAATACAAATTTAAGGGAAACATAAAAAGCAATCCCTTGGTCAGTTTAATACATGTTCAAAAACTGATGAAGGATGTTTTATTCCAATCAAGCATGATATAGGTATTCCATCTTGTATATTGGTTTTTCAGATGCTTTATAACTAACACCATGACGCAATGACAGTTTTCCCCGTCGAGCCAGTACCCATTTCCGACACCTGGATAGGATGAGGAATTATGGCTGGGTTCTCCCTTTTTCCAACGTGGAGAATCACCGGGCGGCACTGCCGGGATTCGAACTGTCAACCCCTCTCCTGGAGGGCGCGCGCTCTAACCACTCGACCACGGTGACGATAAGAAGAGCCATGAAGTTCAATGCGCCTCTTCGGTTCGGCAGGTGAGCTGTATGTATACATGCGTCACGAGCATGCATGGATGAGTGCGTGTACACTTGGTACGTCCCTCGGAAAAGGCGCTGGATACTAATCTAATGTTTGATGATATACTCCAATCAAGATACAGTATTGAGGTCCATACTGCAATGAGACATATGAGACACAGTAACGGTATGGAAAAATCATTCTATGTAAACAAGCTTGGAAGAATAAGGTTACTTAATTCACTTTGGTAGTTTGTTCAAAATAATGTCATACAAGTAAAATATCTGCGAACAAAAATTAATGATCGAAAACATATGTGTCTTAAAAGTTAAAAGACTATTTAGGATGAAAATATTACACATGCGCACGGAAAAGAACCCGGAGATGTTCGTTGGCTTAAGAAATTCCACAAAATATGTAGCAAAAATCATGTGATTTCCAATAACTCTACGAGATTAAACAAAAACTACGCACAAGCTTGAGGGTTAATGATACAATACCTGCTGAGTGGCAAACGATCATTCAACACCCATGGAGGCACAGGGCTTTCACTTTTCTTGGGAAACCAAATGCTAAAGAAAAACAACGTTTTCAAACTAGTCACGAAATTAATATCAAATATGAAAAAAATAATTAGCACAGGAATAGCTTAATGAAGTTCTCTCATCATTGTAAGCATTGAGCAGCTCAAGCTAAAATACTTATTTTATGTCTTAAGTTAGAGCAGAGTAATTAAGTTTTACATCATACGTCTTTCGATGTTAGCAGTATACTTTAAAAAATTAAAATTGCATATATTATGTCACCGCTGCTCCGTTAAAACACACTCGCTTCTCACGAGTAGGATCGTAAATTCTACTTGAGAAGCCATGCTGCCACCTCAGTGTTTTTCCGGTCGAAAAGAGGAATAACTTGTCTTAATTGCACACTCGACGCTGGTTTGTGATGTGACTATCGACGGGACCGAGAAATAGCAGTCATGGCTCCTCGGTCACCGCCAAGTGAAGCATTTGAAAGAGGAATACACGTTACATGTATCATCCTCATTTGAAAGAAACGTCTTTTTCGAAGTCTCCTCTGCCGGTTGTCAACACTGAAGTCGCCTGTGAGCTTTCGCTTTTTTAAGTGTTTGAGCAATTAAGTTTTTGATACGGTCTAAATCTAAGTTTTCCCAAATTTTGTAAACTCTGGTGATAATAATTATGAAATTGTCCCACGTGACTAAAATTAGGAAAATTCCAAATTAAATAATGAATTTTTAAAATAAAAACACGATAGAATCCTTCATTAAGCTTCGACGAGAACCATATTTATAAAACACACTTATCTTGGAAATCTTATCCAACATTTTTTAAAAATAACTACCTAAAGAAAAAGTACAGATAAAGTAGTTATGTTCCGACGGGTTGAGCGAATTTTTTGTGTGGAGTTAGCGGGATTGATTCCGCAAGCCAATTCAACTCTGAGGTAAACAAACAATGACAGCCTGAGAAGTTTAGGGCGCCCAGCTGTAACCTGCTTTTGGTGAGAGTTGACAAATCTATTTTTCGTTGATGTACATTAATTTTCAAGGTTATCGGAGTTCTAATATTGGTCCTATTATTTTTCAATTTATTTAACCCACCCGAAATTTAAACAAGCTTGTTAATATATCATGTGTACTCAGGTATTGGCTCATGTTTCTGATTAGTGTCACTTAAATTCTAGAGTAAATTTTGTGTGAAATTTTATATTAAATTAATAATGAGATATTTTATTTAATATATTGAAGAACTCATCTTTGAGTAATGTAAATTGAAATAACTTTGAATGTCATTCTCTGAGGTAATGATTCTTGTTGTAGTAAGTTTAAAACTTCAAATTTTTAATTTATAAAGCCTTTTTAGATTTGCAAAATTGTTCCTTTTGTTTTAAATAAAGAAGTTAGGCTTTATTTTATTATGCCCAAGGTTTTTGTCTTTTTTTATTAATTATGGCCTTGCATAAGTTAATTTTGGAAATACTGTACTTCAGTTCTATGTAGATCAGCAGTTTGTAATTTTGATATTGATATACTGTTAAGCTAGTTTTAAGCAAAAAATTGAAAGTGAATATGTACTCTCTACCTTGCAACACAAATTTGTTAAATAAAATGTTTTTATTATTTGTACATATCAAGGTAGATGTTTAAGATGTATTCAATTATTTGAACTTCTATACCAATGAAAAAAGTTGATATAAAATCTCTGGCAAGTTATTGGGTAGATTTTCTAATGCCTATGATTATCAGCTACAGATTTTTGAAAAAATTGTTTTTATCTCAGGATTTTGAGACAGCTCTGATATATAGACTAATATTTTCAACATATGCTCAAGCTTATTTATTATCAAAAAAATTAGCCCCTTAGAAAATCTTTATAATGTTTGAGCTGGAAACTGAAGGGATGCTGTAAGACCATCAAAATTGTAATGATGCATTGTTTAATATTTTTTGTTGAAAAATATAGCATATCTTAAACTTTACATAAACATCAAATATAAGGTAAGATCTTCAAACTATTCATTTAACTGAAGCTATCAATAAATTTTTAAGTGAAATTGCTAACTTTTTGTATTTTTCAGATAGTATAACATGTACAGCCAATTTCAATATTTTTAAAAAGTATGTTAAGTCAATTTGTATGAATTTTATAGTTTGAACTTTGCTCCTATAGCTTACAGTGCTGACCATGTGTACAAAATAAAAAAGTTTACATTCTAAACATTTTGTAATTTTTTTTTCATTTCGAATGAATGTACATCAAATCTGTAATTACCCAAAAGCAAATGAACAGTTTCAAAATTTCAAATACACATTGTGACTAGTTTTAGTCTTTAAATACCTAGTACCATTTCAAAGTATCTGTAAACAATTTTCATCAAATGAATAGAGTACACTTTAGGTCAATTGAATGATTTCAGAATGTTCAGATTATCTTAGTCTATGTATTTATTTCCCTCAACTAATTTGTGTTATTTTTTAATATGTTACTAGTTTTATCTTTATGTAGGGATTGCTTGCAAAAATTGAGCAGAATTATTGCTACTCTCCATAAAAAGTAAAGCTTTGCATGAACTTTTTGCAATTATTCTGTAAGTTTTCAAAACATTTTTGGAACTAAAAAACTGTTAATTGGTATCAAAGCTTTGATATTTTTCAACTTGTTGAATCAAAGATTTATTTCAATCAACAATGCTAAACAGTTTTTGTTAAATTGAAAGAATTGGTTATCTGTGTGTTTAAATAATTTAAACTCATATTTTTAAACTTCTTTCTCATTTAATTATAGATTTGACTGATAAAAATATCAGAATATTACTTTTTTGCTGACTATATTTATGCTGCCAAAAACATAAAGCATAACAATGTCATTATGAAATCCACTATGTATGAAATTTAATTTTACATGTTTTGTCCACTTTGCTCCTTATTGTACCTTCACATATTTATGCTATTTTGCAATTTTGGTCTTTTCCATCTTACACTTTTCTTTCATTTTTTTCTTAAACATGTTCTTATTTTCAGCATTACTCTTTTTCTCAAAGTCTCTCTTTTGCTCCTAATGTTCTCTAACTTTTTTCTCACTATGTTAAGAATTTTTCAGATTGAAAACTATATAATGCAACAAACTTTACTGTATTGTTCATTTACTAAACAGGACTGTTATTGTATATCCATGTATTCCATACTGAAGGAGATCCCTCTTTCATCCAGTCTAAATGTTTCTCATGAAATGATTTGTTTTACAGGATTTACTCTCATAGAAATAACATTAGTTGGACTGCAGCAGCCTGCAAATGTTTGGCTACCACCAAGCATGGGACCAAAAGGAGCAGCTGCAAGTGGAAGTTCATCAAGAAAAGGTGCTAGCTCTGTCTGCAAACCTTCAGCATCGCATACCAGACTGAAATCCAGCTTGACCAAAGCTAACCTTGGTAAGTTTGGAATGAGATTACTTTGGTACATTTTTCTGTCCTTATAAGTTCTTATTTGTATTTGATTTTACAATAATTTAAATGCTTTGCACTTTCCCTTTCTGATTGAAGAAAGTCTTGTTATTTTAGATTGGTTATGGTAAATTATGTGTGGCTGTTTCAAATTGTTTTGATTCCAAGCCATATTAGACATATTTGTGACCATTTTGAAACTTTTACTGCAGACTGAAATGCACATACCTTTTCTGACCACAACTGGATAATTATTTTAGGGTCAAGTTGAGTAAAGTAATGTTCTGAGGAAATACTGAATTTTAAAATGACTTCTAAGAGCTGATTCAGTCCTTTAGGATTCCAAAATTGAAAAATACCTTAAATACTGAACATTTTACCAGGTCTCTTTTACAGTACTGATTTACTTGCTTTTCAAATGACTGTGAGATTTTATGGCCTGTGTAGAAATGCAAATGCACTAGATAGCTCAGCTCTTTCTTTTTGTACTAAAAATAGAAGGTTAAATATTAATGTGTCTTAAGTCATTTAAATAAAAAGGAACATTTTGGATCATCATCCATTGTTGGCCAAGAAAAATTTTGAAAAATATAAACTTAATAAAATTTTGCTGAAGTTGAAATTATGAATGGTTGAAAGAGGCAAGGAAAGAAAACAAAGAATGCTATGTTCCAAAACATTATACGAAATGAACTTTGTTAATATTGAGGGATGGTTTGGTTTCATCTGCAAATCAAGATTCTAAAGTTTCCTATCTATAATTATTAATGCTGTTCTATGTATTAAGGTATGTATTGTATCACAAGGCTGCATCATGTGATACAATATTACTCTGCAATTTTGTGGCATTACAGAAAGTAATGCTGCTATATTTTCAATGAATTCAAGCATTAAGATTTTTTGAAACTGATACAACGGTAATTTCTGAATGGTAAATTTTTCAATGTCTTGATTAATATTTAAATCATTTGTTCTTATTTCAGCTTCAATGACAGACTGCTGTGGCTCTTCTAATTGCCTTTGTTCTCTAAATGTTGTGCATTGGAGTATATTGGTATGACCTGATGGGCTTTATAGACTAGAGTTGCAGAGCAGGAGCAGGTCAGAATCCTGGGGTGTCAAATTAATTTGTTCACCCCATTCTGCAGTTTGAGATTGTGTAGTTTTGGTATATATTACCCAATTCTAGTCATTTGGCAATACTTTACATTCGTCAAACATTTGAGATCTTGAAATTTTAGAATTTTTGTTTATATCCAAAGCCAAAACCCTTCAGGATAATACAAATGTTACATTTATGTGAATAAGCTCTCTCATGGGGATGAAGTAAGGTCCCAAGCTAAAGGCATTTAGGCTTCTTTTCTTGAAATAGAACAATAATTTTGTTTCTTAATGGACTATCAGTTTTAGTTCATTAATGTCCTTTTTTCAGTGCCTGTTACTTTCTTCCTTAGCTTTCTTTCTTCATAAATATCCTTCCTAACTTACCATTTCAATGTGCAGATGTGGGGATGCATATTTCACACAGATTCTCCATTTTCACGTCTACACCAAAAAGTTCCTTCTCTTCACTTTTATGAAATTGTTTTTGTTGTGGCATGGTTTTCTAAACCTAATTAACGGTATTATATTGATGATAATTTTTGAATGAAGCCATCCCTTAACAATTAGCACAGTTCATATCCCTGACATGTTGTTGGATCAATTGTTCTTGGATTTTTTTCTCTTATGCATTCTTTTCAAGAAATTCCTAATCATCAGTTCAGGAGAGAAGTTTTATTTTGTAAATTTGGTATTTTTTTGGCTCAAAATGAATGATAAAACATTACTTTTTATTAAAATAACTTTTTACCTGCTCAAGAATGATTCATTGGAAACGAAGTGTTACTCTTTTGTTTGGCAGCTGATGACGTAGCTGAGGGAAATGACCACACGAATGATGAAGATGAAGAAGAGGAAGTAGATGACGAGGATGACAATGATGGAGATGACACTGCGGGGCAGCGAGAAGAAGTAGCTGTTGAAGGGGACAATGATGCGGCTGATGAAAACATTGTTGAAGATGCAGGTGAAGAAAATGATGCTGAGGATGGTGGTGAAGAAAATGATGCTGATGATGGGGGTGAAGAAAATGATGGTGATGATGACGATGAAGAAGAAGACGACAGAGAAGTTAGGCAACCAAAGAAAAGAAGAAGAAGACAATGGGAGCTCTGGTCATCACAGGACAAAGACATATTTTTTGAGGCAATCAATGAATGCGGGAAAAATTTTGATTCTATTCAGGTAAGGCACTGAACTAAGGTTTAGTGAGTTCCATTGTCCTGATGAATCCAACAGTAGAGTTAATTACTTCTGTGTTTTTATTTAAGATATAGCTGAATTCATGCATGTAGGAAAATTTATTTATTGGAACACACTCTTATTTGTTGGGTATGAATCAAGCATGTTGCGTGAAAATTTAGATACGGTTTCCTCTACCTGATGGTTAATGTTTACAGCCTAATGAAGTATTGTATGTGGCGTTCTTCACTAAAATACTTTAGTATTTAATGTGGAATTATTTCAGGCATTCTTCCAAAGTCGTAATCAGAAGAAGGGACTTCCAGCTTCACAGGGCAAAAACAAGGATCAGGTTCGCCACTTCTACTACAGAACGTGGCATAAAATCTCCAAGTACATCAGTTTTGCTGGCAGTGAGTTGAAGTTTCTCACCTTTTTGAGTTATTTCCACTCACAGATCTCAAAGCTCCCATGTTTGAATAGTCTCCATTGACAGAATGCTGTGACCTTTGCTTTGTGAGGTTCAGTGCCCAAAAAACTGTGCTCACGAGGATTTGGGCAAATACACTGAAAAAAAAAGCTCGCCCCTGCTCATAGCCTTCATTTCCACCATAGTATGAAGTAAAGTTCTCCACTGTCTTGTTTCCGCTAAAGGCACCCTCTGCCATCACATTGTTAAGGTGTTTTACTCGGAACGTATCACTAGAGCGATAAACATTCATGGAGCCACTCCCGACTAGCGTGAATGTGCTTTCATCACTGAACATAATCATCTGCTACTGCTCTGTTGTTTAATCCTTAAATTTCTTCTGGGAATTGAAAGGTTTTTCTTGTCATTTGCAAACAATGGCGTCAATGCATTACGTTAAATTAAGCCAAAATTTTCAGATCATTCTGTAACGGATTTTCGATCTTTCTCACAACGACGCTTTTAAGGAGCGTTTTTTTGCGGCTAATGGCTGTCACTGCAAGAGCTGAAATCTTTTCTCGTTTTTGCGTTTCATCAATACTAACAGAATTTTTTTTAGAGACTTGAGAGCTTGGCTATGTGGTGATACTGAATAAGGATAACCACGGCAGCTGCTTGCTTTAGTTACAAATGACCATTTTCGTCTCCTGCTTGCCTGCAGGTTCATGATGTTATTCACCGTTACAGGGTGAAACCCTGGAACTTTTCTTGTGCAAGAGTTTGATCTAACTCTTTCTAATAACTAGAAATCGCTGGAAGGCTAGGTGTAGGATGTCAAAATTTGAGAAAACTTTTGAAGTAGGTGGCTGAGGATTTTGGCGTAAATAAATTCTCCCCAAGCTCCGGCAGCTCGCTGAAGTGTAGTGTGTTAGGGAACAGTGAAGTGAGGCAGATTAGTTCACAATGTCTTAAAAGCTAGTTTTCAAATTTTCCAATGCCAGAAATGCTAAAGAAATCCTTGAGTGAGATTGCGTGTATATTTTTTTTATGTTGGTAGTGTGTAGAGTAACTCTGTGCCCCAAGAAGAAGTTAATTTTAACTGAGATGTTTTGCTGTTTCCAAATAGAAGATGGCGACTATCGTGTTCATTAATTGTTTTATTGGCGACAACACTGGATTTTTCTGTTAAGCATACTGTTGATGCTTGTAGTAAATGAAAAATGTTTAATTGAAAGAGGTTTTCTGATTGGTGATCCAAGTCGTGTCAGCATAGCGAGAGGCAGTGGAGGCAGTGAGTGGTGTAATAGGTCTATCTATCTTACTGATTACTGAACCAGGAAGTGAATATTTTTTGAGTAACTGATTGAATGAAAGTAACTCTTTTTGAATGAAAATACCAGAGATATTGAATGTGTGCCAAAATACATATGTTGTGTTGCTGTTTTTTAATATAATTGGATGAAAAGTTTTCTGCATTTAAAATTTTTTCGAAATGATTCAAAGCTCTGTAACGTTTTGGATGTCGAATAGCAGTTAGCTAGTGCAGTGTGTCAGAAATTGTTGTTCTATTTTTAGTGTTTGAAGTGATGAAAGAATACAAAAGTGAGTTGACCTTCCAAACAACAAGCCATTATAATTTATAGAAAAACTGTACGTGAATATGCTTTTGTTTACATAACAATGGCAAACATCTAAAGAATATATTTAAATAATAAAACTTGAAGTTCTCTTTTATTTCATATCTAATCAGTTTTTATAGCTGCATTGGTTGTAGTTTAATAAATGTTCGTTCAAAATGGTGAAGTGACTTTTGCGCTCCCTGTATTTGTCTGCCTTTTGCATCATTTCCATACGGGTAGAATAAATGTGTGGGAGAACGACACTAAATATCAATTGTTTCATCAAGGTAATTTTCCTACTATGTGCCAAAGTAGCACAAGCCTAGATTGAAAATGCATGTTAGCTCCACAGGTTTATATTTACCATAAAATACACACCAACCCAGTTAGTAACTATGGATTGCACCTAGTACATTAGCTAAAATCTTTTAATTGTAATATGTTGAGCAAACGGAATTAGGGCACTTTGTATCCAACTGCATAACTGTTAAATGCATACTTCGAATGAGTGTGTTCAAATCACACATAGGTATTGAATATTTTTTATTGAGTATTGAACCCAAGAACTTAGCTTCTAAAATTATTCCAATTTGAGCTTTCCAACAGCTTTAAGGAAAACATTTGTCACTATTTCTCTGCTCAGCAGTTCAGTAGCTTACTTTGAATGAAGCAGTCAGTTGATTATATTAAGCATCCATATATTTTGGTACTTTCATCCTCTCTCTAACATAATTCTTTGTCACTCCATCATGTGCAGATGCAAAGAAGTCCATGCAGGAAATCAATGGAACACTTTCATCCTCTCTCTAATATGATTCACTTTCACTCCATTGTGTTGTGTTGATGCAAAGAAGTCCATGCAGGAAATCTATGGAACACTTTCATCCTCTCTCTAATATGATTCACTTTCACTCCATCGTGTTGTGCAGATGCAAAGAAGTCCACACAGGAAATCTACGGTCTGGTGAACTACGGAGAGTTCAGGCGTCGAGTCGGCGGGACGCTGGACTACAAGAGGGGCCTGAAGCTGCGGGAGCTGGTGTTGCAGGGCACCACCAGCGTGCGCCTCAAGGGAAGGTCCATCCGTATACGCACGCCTCAATGCCGGGCTCTCAAGAAGTTCAACCAGCCCCAAGGTGAGAGAAGGTCCTTGCATCTGGTAGAAGTAATTTACAAAAAGGTAGTTCTCTATAGAAACGTGACTAGCCTCGAGGTGAAGGAAGGCTCTTGCATCTGGTGAATGCAATTTACAAAAAGGTAGTTCTCAATAGGATTCTCCTGATTTTTCTTATTCATTCGAAATTTATTCTCTTCTTTCAACAGCATGTATGCAAAAGTTATTGTCTCAAGAAAGGTAAAATAGAATTCTGGAAAAAACTGACACATTTTGGAGAACATTGAGTGGGCTGTGGACTTGGGTGTTCCCTCTCTGAGCGTATTTTTAATTGGAGGGCTTTCTGGAGTGTAATGAAAAACTTCAACATTGTCCTTGAATTGAATACAATTCTTGTATTCCTGAAGATATTCGCTATCTGAAGATAATTCATTCTGCTGAGCCTATAAACTTCCATGAACATTAATGCACACATCTGATATAGTAGAATTGCAGTCAGATAGATTCATTTTCCCATTGTTTAAGCTACCATTATAGAAGGAATGATTTTCATAGAGACCTCACGTGCCACAGATTCATTTTACCGCCGTTTAAGTTACCATTATAGAGGGAATAATCTTTAAAGAGACCATACACGCCAAAGATTCATTTTACCATTGTTTAAGCCAGCATTATAGAAGAAATAACCTTTCCTTGTTTCATTGAGAACACCCTCATTGCAGACGAAAGTCGTGGAAGCGAGCCGCTGCCGCGGCGCATCTCAGTGCTGCTGTCAGCGGGCAGCTCCAGTGCGTGGACGCACGTGCACAGCCTCGCGCACAACCCGCGCCTGAGGACCGCGCTGTCGCCCAACCGCCCGCTCAGGGACCTGCTCGTCTTCCTCCAGCACAAGTGGCGGCTCAAGCAGCTGAAGACGGTGGGTGTGTGGTGCAAGCAGCTAAAGACGGTGGGTGTGTGTTGCAAGCAGCTTAAGACAGTGGGTGTGTGGGAGAAAACGGTGGGTGTGTTTGTTTCAAGCAGCTTTAAGACGGTGGATGTTTCGACATTTAAACTCTTCAACTTTGGTAAGATAACCCAGAAGTTAACGTTCAAACACCCACTATGTGTTACGAAGTTATCTCTAGCAAGAAAAATCATAATTCTAAAGTGTATGCGTTAATAAGATATTTTTCAGAACTTGCAGACTAGTCAGAAGTAGGTTTTTGTCATGACTGGTTTGCAGTAATGCTACCGAGTTTGCAAGCAGCGCACATTGTTGCAGTGTGCTGTTATATTGAAGAAGGGCGTTCTAAGCATAGTGGTGCCTCGCAGTTTTCGTAGAGCTCATTTAGTGACAACTCGATAGTCTTTCACCAAAGTTATCATTAACTTAGTTTATTATGAGAGCTTATCGAATTTCGTTTTGTACATGTCTGTTCAAATATACCTGAACGAGCTAGTTGTTTGCTTTAATCGCAAGCTATTGAGGAACTTAAAATTGGGGAAAATTCCAAGGAAATTATGACTAATTTCCTTCGAATTTTCCTCGTTTTTAAATCTGTACTGTGACGAACATACAGCGCTTACCGTACACCATTTCAGTGCGCGTCCATACTGAAGAAGAGCACTCGGAGCGTGACGGTGCCGGAGGTAGAGGAGCCTCTGCTGCGCCTGCGCCCGCCCCCGCAATGCACAGTGACGCTCTCACGCATCACCCAGGTAATCAGTCGACGTGTCCCTTGTGGTTTAAGTTTTGTGAATTCAAGTATTTTTGCCCGTACTTTTTAATATTTGATGTTGTAAAATTAGGTGTTATGGTTTATGATTTTACGTTGTTAAATATGGTGCTATTTTTTATGATTTTACATTTTAAAATTGGGTGTTTTTTATGGTTTATATTGTTTAATAAGGTGTTATTTTTTATGACTTTAAATTGTAAAATTATGTGTTGTTTTTGCTAAGTCCTAACATGTTGACTGCTTTCGACCCACCGGTGGTGACGAGATTTTCACAATGTGGGTTACCCACTGGTGGCCACTCACGGTTTTATAGTTTTACTCGCAAAAACGAAATAATAGAACTTGAAATTAATTTTTGGTCCATTTGATAGCTGATTCTTGAAACTAAGTGTATTGGAAATTGAATTTTAAATATTAGTTCAACCCTCGGCAGTTACTGTGTTCATTTCCAAAGGCTCTCAGAGTGTCTCTAAAGATGTATGGTGAAGTGTGTCAGCAAGCTCTCAATATGCCACTAAATATAGACGTTGTGCTGTCCTAATTTGCTTATTTTTAGTCTTGACATTTTCTCTAAGTATCGTTTAGTATAAAAGTTGCGCTTTGTTGATTCATAGCATCTGTACCTTTGCTGCTCAGTATTGAATCATACAAAGTAATTTGGTTCCTGTCCAAAAAACATGAAATAGTTGCTTCACACTCCCGTTCTTGCTAGATCTGAATTATCATCAAATTTTTTGAATTGAGCAGCAGTTCATACGCAGTACTTTATTATAATTACTAGTTTATTATTAGCGTATCATTTTATGACTGGTGGATGATGTTCAGGATTAATACAAAGTTTCTTTATTAAAAGTTGAATTCTTCTCTGTCTTGCATTCAATGTCAAGTCATAACATCCCAACCCTGAATTCCTGTCTTGCATTCAACGTCAAGTCATAACATCTCAACCCTGAATTCCTGTCTTTCATTCAATGTCAAGTCATAACATCCCAACCCTGAATTCCTGTCTTGCAGTCAACGTCAAGTCATAACATCCCAACCCTGAATTCCTGTCTTGCATTCAATGTCAAGTCATAATATCCCAACCCTGAATTCCTGTCTTGCATTCAATGTCAAGTCATAATATCCCAACCCTGAATTCCTGTCTTGCATTCAACGTCGTCTTGACATCCCCGTTGTGTAACTGATTAATGCAGCGTGTTGTGGTGCTGGAGTGCCTGAGCGATCAATGACTGAAAACTCAAAATAGTTGAGTTAATGCAGAATGATTGCTTTCTTGCTTCACAAGTATTCAGAGCAAATCACTGTTCCTGAAACAGATCTCTGATAAGTGAGGTACTTTTATTTCTTACAGCTGAAAGTTAAGCTTTGATGTGGAGATAAGGAAAATTTTCATATAGGAGGCTACATAATTTTAACCTCATGATAATTAGTTCATGAATTCAAATGAAATTTTTAATAACAAAATAAAAATTCACATGAGTCATCATTCAAATTTTTCTTGTGAACGTATTTGACATTAAAAAGGGCAAGCCTGCTGGTTTATTAAATTATTTCGTAATTTTCCTAATTTCTGTTTATAGTAATAAAAATACTAGTGCACTCACATCATTAAAAATTATGCTTTTATTCACAAGTTTGAGCTATGGGCAATTTATTTGTAAAAACTCTTTTCGAATGAACTGTTTAAATAACAGAATTCGATATTTTCCTAAAAAAAAATTTTCCAGGTGTGGATCACAAACAAAAATATCCATCCTATTAGCACCCGCGATTAAAATATTCTTGTACTTGTGCACTGGGGAAACTCGTATCACAGATACGGTTATAATAACTATCCTGATGAGCGTGACAGAGACGAACCAAGCACGCATGCTACAACTGTTGATTATTATAAGAATTGAGGATTATAAGGGGAAAATGTATGGTCCCGAGTTGGGAATTGAGTAGGCCTTCTTTTGGTTGGTGTAAAGTGTTTTTGTTTTGGTAAGGACCCAGGGGGAAATTGTGAGGGCGCAAGCTGAGAGTTAGGCAGGCCTTCTTTTTGTTGAAATAAAATGTTTTTGTTATGTTAAGGACCATCTTTTTCGGTTCACTGCTGTCATGTTTTTCTGCACCTACTACGTTCTTCTTCAACATAGATCTTGTTTCATAATCTTCTTTCCCAACATACTGTTTCTATGCCCTTTCTGCATAGATTCCGCGTTTCCTTTAACTCCATACTAAATGGGGCTTCCCTCCTTCCTTTCTTTGGATCGCCTTTGTGGCAGATATGGAGGCTTAAACTAACTAATAATCTAATCTTTGAATAGGACTATCTCTTTTGGCTCATTGCTGAACTGTTTTTTAGCACCTCTACCTTCTTAATCTTCTATTTTGTTTCATGGCCTTTTATTTTAACCTTACTGTTTCTAGTCGTATGGGGATCGTTTGTGGGAACACACCATGGGCATAGATTCCGTGTTCCCCTCATCTCTCCATACTAACTGATGCGTTCATTTTTCCTTTTTTTGAAATGCCTTTGTTACGGTTATGGAGACTTAAACTAACTTATCTAATCTAATTTATTATTATGTTATGAATAGAATAATTTAAACTGACGAATATTATAACCTTTGATGCTAAATATACCCTTAAAAAGACTAATCTCTTAGTCCAGTATTACTCAAAAGTTGAATATCGAAGTAGTTTTCCTCTGACTGGTACTAATGTACACACATATTCAACATTCAAGAGAATGCTTAAATTTTTGTATGCTTTCGAGTATCTATAAAATTTACACATGAGAATAGTTTTAGATCCCCTGTATGAAAGTTAAAATACCAATGCCATAATATCTGTGCAGGTGACGGCAGAACAACCCCTGTGCGCGTCCCTGCTGAGTCACGAGTCCTGGCTGCAAAAGTCAGGCTACCAGAAGACGGCAAAGTCCAAAGCGCGACGCAAGGAGCCCAAGAAGCTAGAGGAGCCGAGCAGCAAAGACGCAGAGAGCTCAGGCGCTGTGGCGGCAGCTGACGAACCGTGGGATGCATCTCAAGAGGAGACGGACTACAGCGATGTCGAGGATCTAGGCCTTCAGAAGGCGGCCAAACGAGGCCCCGCCAACGGGTGTCCGGACTCGCAAACTTCGGACGAGGAGCACGAGGCTAACCAAGTCAGCCAGCCTGAGGCGGCCGTGTCTTCCCTCTCAACGCGACCTCGCGTCCACTTCAGCAGAAACAAAAGCAAAGGAGGGATGTCGTTGGAGCTGTGCACTGCAGGCTTCTCAAATAGGGGTAGTGCTTCTGTCGAAGCGACTTGTCTTTCTTCTTCTAACTGTGATACTTTGCCAAAGAAACGTAGTTTAGCGGACGCCCGCACAGGGGGCGCAATTGACAGCGACACCGTCATGGCGACTCCGAAATCAAGGAAGCGAAAATCTCTCAAAGTGAAGTTTGCCAGCGCCTGTGATGACTCTCACGACGAAGCAATCAATGACTATTACGATACCGAGTGCGATGATGAAGAGGTCGACGAAGATGACGACAATGAAGAACGGGAAGGAGAGAAAGACGAAGAGAGCAAAGTTAAAAATGAAGTGCCGGAGTCTAAAGATGGAGATCCCGCGACGTCTGAATCTGTAATACCAGTCCAGCCGCTCAGTGTGCGCGTGGCCGCCATCAGAGCAGGGTGGACGCTGGCGAGTGTTGGTCGCCTCACTGTGGGCGAGCTGTTCGTCATGGTGAGATCTATTTTACGCGGAAAATAGCCAGAAAATTGTGGGTATGTGCGCTCCAGGTGTTTCTCATGTAGAAAGTGCGTGAACTTATTGGCGTGCTTGGGTATTTATTGTTGGCAGTTTTTAAGCAAATTTATAAATTCTTTGATTTTTCGTGAAGATGTTGGATTTCACTTATTCAAGGTATTCACGTACAAGTGTAAACAACTATAGACGTTTACTTTTTCGTTCAGGGACAGTAACAGTCATGTTTGTTATGTAAGAATAGCATAGAAAAACTCAGTCTTTTTATCACTGTATTTAGTGAAATTCTAAGCTTACTGTCCAAACGCTTTTTTTTTTTGCTAGGAACCCGTTTTTGCCCCAATACGCTTCGATTGTATTTTGTTGAGCAAAATCTATTTGTTCATGTGATCAGTTCATTTGTTTGCGTACCTAATTCTTTTTCTGTTTTATAGTGAGTATGGCCAAATTTATTGGTTTTCCTTCATTAATCTTGTTTACAAATTTTATTCTAAAGCTCTAATGACTCGTTTAAGTGTTGATGTAAATACTCCTAATTTTGTTGGAACCTCATTGTTCGGATATTACCATTTTGTGAAGTTATGTAGTTCATGCCAAATGTTTTGGGTCCGTTAAGTATTACGCCTTCAATTGTGGTGATCGTAATTTATATTTTTCAGCTCGGTCGTAAAAACCCTCTGCTACTTGAGTACGAGTTCGAGAGCTTCAAGAAAGAATTCCCTGTATCAGAAACGGATAGAAATCTGTCCTTGTGCGCTCCAGGTCAACCGCTCAAAGACGTCTTAAAAACTGAAACCGACGTCCCAAACCTGAAAATGAATCTCAAATCAGGCATTTCAGTGAGCCTTGTTACTGCACCCGCAAGCACTGCACCCGCAGCCACGACAGCCGACCTGTCGGGCATGTTGAGCCAACTGCTCGACATGTCGCAGCAGCTGTTCCACAAGAACTCTTTGCTGGACGGCAGCATAAAGCTGTGTCCCTGCCGCCTCAGTAAGGGAGTCAGAAGCCCTATGGGTGGAGGCTCGTCTCGCAGTCCGCGAATGTCCGGCGTGGCAACGCGGCTTCCGGACGCGTGTGCCACCGCCGCTGCGCCGGCAGAAAAAGTCAAACCTTCGTCCGCCAAGCGTCTCATTGCTCCTGACGACGCTGATATCGTGGTTTGTGTAATAGTTTTTCTCTCTTTTTTTTCATCAATGTGGAGCTTCGTGCAAAATTAAAATTACATTCTAATTCTAGCAATGCAAGATTAACTAAAGCCTGTTTTTTGGCATTATTTGATGCTAATGTACTTTGAAACAATGACTAAGTGGTGGAACGGAAACTGAACCTGTTACAAACTGGTGAGGTTACGGGAAAAAAATCGCTAAATGTGTGTGCCGTGTTTTTTGATGTTGAGGTCCACATTCTGGGTTTTGAGGTCAGTTCATGATGCAACTCAGCTGTGGAACCTGCTTATGAAATCCTTCACTCAATTTAACGTTTTCTCCTGAATGTATTTTATTTTACATGTTCAATTCCATGTTCTTAGCCTGGGCGAAAATCATTAGAAATTGGTTGCTTCTACTATTTATATCATTGAAATTTAAGGCTAGTTGAGGTTGCTTCGTAACAGTTTTCCAGTCCTCTCAAATTTCCAATTAGTAAGCTATTTTACATAAACTTGTGTGCCAACCATAATCTAGGACTGCAAAACTTACAGCAGTGCAGAGCAGCTATGAACTTGAGATCTCTCACATCCATGTATCTTTTCATCTAAAACAAGAATCTCTCTGCGAGCATTTATCAGCAGCAACTTGTGATACCATCATTAGTGCCCTACGGTTCCATCCCATTCTCTGCTGAGATTTACTGTAAAATTCTAGCCCATGTGCTATACTAGGAGCTAGAGCAAAGATGTCTTCATTGGGACGTCACTTCGAATTTGCTATTACTACGCTGAGGCAGCCTGATCCTTCTCCTGCAAACGATTCCTAATAGCACTGACATTGCATCGTTGTCAGCCGAATTTCCCTTAGGGAGATACAACTATTGTATCTATGGGAATTAGCGCTCCCGGGGTAGTAGTGTGAGGGCTTAAGCTGAAGGTTAGGTCGGCTTTTATTTAAATAGGAAGGTTTTTATTTTGCTATGAACCATTTTCTTTTGGGTCTCTACTGTCCTGTTTTTTATCACCTACCACTTTCTTCTTCACCTTCATCTTATTTCATAAACTAACTTCATAGCTTGCTATTTCTTTGCGTGGAAACACATTGTGCATGAATTCCCTTGTTCTTTTAACTCCATACTAAATGATGCTTCCTCCTTCCTCTCTTTGGAAGACTGCCGTAGTTAGGGAGGCTTAAACTAACTTTTCTAAATCGAATCTGCCAGCAGAATTCTTGAGCTACGCTCTGTCTTAGTGTACTCTTAGTTTATCTTCTTGCTTGTCTGAAATTTGACACTCATTGTTGGTCTCATGAAAGAACTGCAGTGTCAGTGTTTGCTGGAATCTGTTGTTGGTGGCGGGATACGTTGCCTTGATATTCGCTGCTCTTATTTGCAGTGAATGTTACAGTCCAGTGACCTCCAGCTCGACTGAAATAGTTTGTGTTCATTTAACAGTATTTACATTCTGATGCGGTAAAATTTGTTAACCTCTTATCAAAGCTTAAGTCATTATCACTCGCATTTTGAATGACTGGGCGGAAATGAAAAAGTAATATTACTGTTGAACGTTTCTCAGCCCGCAGCCGTAAGCAGCAACAAGCGACACTGCACGAGAAGTTCAGATGCAGGCAGCGTGTCGGCCAACACTGCCACCGACACCAAGGCTGAAGTGACGTCTGTAGCGACCAGCAGGCCAGCTGTACTGCTCACCAGCCAGGCCAAACTCGAGGCTGAGATCTCTGTCAGTCGCTTGATATTGTTGCGTTTAGAATGGGAAAATTTTGTCCATGTTTAAAGGTGCTGAAAGCTAACGTTTATGTTCAGAATGGGAAAATTTCATCCATGCTTTAATAAGACCTGAAAAACGACTAATGTTTGTGTTCAGAATGGGACAATTTTGTTCTTAATTAAATAGGAGCCAAAAGACAACTAATGTTTATGTTCAGAATGGGAAAATTTCATCCTTGTTTAAATAAGACCTGAAAAACGACTAATGTTTGTGTTCAGAATGGGGCAATTTTGTTCTTGTTTCAAGGTGCTGAAAGACAACTAATGTATGTGTTCAGAATGGGAAAATTTTATTCTTGTTTAAATAAGACCTGAAAGACAACTAATATATGTGTTTAGAATGGGAAAATTTTGTCCTTGTTTCAGTAAGAGTTCAGCGTTTAGTCAAGGTATTTCCTAATCTAATCAGTGTTACACATATTTCGCCAGCGTCGTCTAAATCTACCAGTATATGCTTTCGAATTTTTCACCCAGTTCAGACGCTCCTTGCTTTTATTCTAAGACTTAGAGCGAAAGTGTTCGTTGTCCTATGAATATCTAAAGAAATATATGAAAGCACAACATTCGGAAACTAACTTTACTTAAAAAAATAAAACACAGTACCCAGAAAACACTTCTGCTTTGAATAATAAAGCACTACACCCACATAAATGCTCTGCTTAGAATAATTATGAAAAATAAAATTCAGGGACTAACTGTGCCTGAACTAATCGTGAAAACATAACGTCCAGAGACCAACTCTGCCTGAACTAATCGTGAAAACATAAAATTCGGAAATTAACGCTGCCGGAACTAATCGTAACCTGTTCCTCACCAGGCCCTGCCGCGCTACTGCCAGCGCTACAAAAGCCGACTGTCTGCCCGCAAGAACGTGGTGGTGCAGCGTCAGCTGCCGCTGCTGCCCAAGCAGCCCCCCGGGCCTCCTGTTGTTCTACCTGCCCGGCCTCGGCCTCTCCAGCCCAAACCTCCCCTCCTTAACCTGGTGAGTCCAGCTTTCTATTACCTCCTGAAGTCAGTAATTTTGGTTTTGTTACCACGTTGACTGCGATTGGTTAAGCTGGAGTTCAATATTCAACTCGTATTTAAAGTCAGAATTGGTTAGCAGTTTTATAAAGACCAAACATTAACTGGGTCCATAAAATACCATTTACTGTAGTTTAAAAGGTTGTTAAAAATTTTCCAAGCGACCCATTGATGGGTCGTATCGCAAGCAACCTGTTGAAAGAAGATGGAAGATTTTAAAGTAAACAAAGTAAACAAAAGGTCGAAGGAACTAACTCAAGTGCTGCCTTGAGTTCAATGACAGTAAAATGGTAAATATCATTGTGATTTTTACGGCTTATGGTGCACTAAGTCAAAATTTTTACCGTCTTGTGAATTTTTCTTTAGTTACTTTTTTGTTTTAACTTGAATTAATTCGTTTTGTACCTTAAAGATCTTAAATCAGACTACCGTTGTTTCTGATACTTAAAAGTATACTCTGATTAATCTTTCTTTTGCTTTTCAGAACAATTGTAACATCGGGACCACCAAGAACCTGTACGTTGCACTACCTGGCGCTCCAAATATATCACTGAAAATAGGGTGTCCGACGCTCCTTGCACCTGTGAGCAGCACTCAACTTTCTGCCGGCCAGACCATCTCGGCTATCACCACTCAGCCTCTACAAAATACCCACTCCAACATCCGGATAAGATCCGTGGTCCCAACACATACTGCCACAATTCCTACAGTTATGTCTGCTACAACTAGAAGTAACTCAATTCCTACTCCAAGTGTGGGGAACGATTCTTATTCTAGCAAAAACAATTCAAACGTTGTATTAAATTCTGCTGTGACAGTCAGCTTGCCTACAGTCTCTCCGTCCGAGAATGTAAGGCAAGGTACTCGGAATAGTTTCCCTTCTCTGAGGTGGGCAGCCTCGGACCATCCTAATATCATAGTGGGAGCGCCTCTAGAAGGCTTAACAACACAAGAGGTTTTGAACGCTCCTGCCGCATCCAAACCGATCTCTGAAACGACCCGACATGCCGCAGTGCCATTTTCGAGCGCCAATCTAGCCTCGTACAATGAAAAGTCGTTGCATAAGGTAGAAGCCAGTGACAACAACGATTGTAGCTTGAGTGATATTTTGAATTTGAATACCACAAGTGACAGCCTCAACTCGTCTTTTTTGGATTCTCTCTGTCGTTCTGTGGTAAGCGAAGGCATCACTTTGCACTCCTCAAACATGGAGGGCATCACAACGCAGACGATTATTGGCTCAGCAGATCTGCCGGCAACGTCCATCAGTTTGTCAGTTCCTGTGCAGACTCCTGTTGGCGAAAATGGTGGAAATTTTACTTTTTCAACTCCGCGAGGGGATTTTTCTACCGTTTCTCAAAGTTTTGGCAACATTTTGGGTGAGCTGCACACTCCCAAACATGAAAGCGAGGGCTATCGCACCACAAAAGCCCCATCTCCCGAGAGCAATACTCTGGATGCGAACGTGTCATTCGGTGTGCCATGCAAGGACAAAATCAACATCGTCATTAGTGATCCCATTCGATCGAGAAACACAGCTTTTGATGGAGATTCATCAGGCCTGTTTTCACCTGCTCCAATGCAAAACACCAATACGGTCTTGAACAACGCAAGTGTAGGCTTGCCAGTGTCTTCTGCTGCCACAAAGGGTGTGCCAAGCGTCACGTCTACTGACGTAACCACATTGCTGCACCCATCTTTGGTTCCTACGCCCCAAGCTAACAACGTGCAATTGCCCATTCACGCTTCTGTGGACATGCTCGGCATTTCGTTGGATTTATCAAACTCGAGCACTGGATTTTCAAGTGAGTGGTTGACTAAGAATATCGCTACCGGAAATAATTTGTCACTTCGTTGTAAATGGCAGTTGTTGTAGCACGCGTGAAATGATCTTGACTATCTTTTAACTTCATACAATCAGCTGTTCTTTTCTGTGATCTACTGACTAAATTTATATTTGGCCTCTATATTAGTCGCTTATTGGAAACAACTATTTTTATTAATTGCTGTAGTATGAGGACTTGTCGATCGAATACTGGATTGAAAATTAGAGAATAGTAATAATGAACGCCGATGCGAGTATGTATTTGTGTTAAGAAGTTGTTTGTTTTGTGTTTCTCTTACAATATCTCTTGGAGTTGGACCGTTGCATATTGTGGCCCGTTATACAGTGTATTGAAAAATCTACTCAGCTAGTAGAGAATTTTTTATACTGGAGATAATCTTTGTATTGGCCGAGCGTTGGCTCAGTCAGCCTTTTTCGCTTGTTTTCCGCATGTCTGCATGTGACGTTTTTAAATATATTCATTTCATGCGATCCGGATATGTTTTTCGACGTCATGAAGACATTTTGTTTTCCTAATGTGTAGAGTGACGGCGTTACTCAATGATCTGCTCTGAAGGTATGTTGCTAAAAACATTACACGATGTCCGTTTTATTGTGTTGGAAAATATTTACCTAACATGCTGGAACTAGATCGATGCGAGACGTCACCCGGATCATTAATAATTATTGCATTTACTCTAACACTTCAAGTGCGGCGGGTTAAACTGAAGTTCAATATCCAACTCATATTAAAGATATTTTTAGAGGCCAATTTCGAAAATATCGAACATTAAATAGATCGTGCCTTTACTTAGTTTTCATTAAGTATTCATGAAAATTGAGTCAGTGACTGCAGGTCGGTCAGTAGCGTTATGAAAATCCCCTCAGTGAGCACCGTTGGGTCACGTCGCACTCAAAGTGTTAATAGTTCACATCATTGCAGATCTGTTAGCCTCGGTGGTAGGGGCGACGTGTCCTGCACCAGAACAGGAGTCATCGTTGCTCAACACCCCTCCTCGCCCCAAAGCCGCTCCCCAGCCTCCCACAGCACGCCCCTGCACCCCCTCGTCGCCCTCGCGCTTCGTGCCGCGCGACGATTGGATGACAGGCTCGGCGGGTGACTTCTCTCTCACCGGACTTTTCGACTCGATTGACCCTCCTCTGAAGGGAACCGCTGAGGACACCCCAGTGCCGCCATACCCCCAGCACGGAGGCGGCATGGGGTCTCACCACCCTCCAGTGCCTCAGTCCGCCTCGTTGCTTAGTGTGCTTAATGAAAACGGAGTCGATTTTACCGCTAAGTTCGACGCGCTAGCCTCCTCTCGTGATACTGACGGCGGCTCCCACTGATCTCGACTTGCGTTGCTTGTTGAAGCGTGTGCAGAAATACCCTCGCGCTGTTGTGTTCTTGCCTTCGTGTTAACCTGCCGTGCTCTGGCCGCATTTGTTTTGTTCAAATATGGAGTTTGTTCTTCCCTATTGTTGTTGCCCTTGTTTGTTCCTAGTGCTGTTTATGGGTGACTATTTATGGCTTACCTACATCGCTTATATTTTGAAGATCTCGTTCTTGTATTACTGCTGGCAGTTTTGCCTGAGGCTGATGACCCGCACGCACCACTGACGGATTTAGGGCACGCGTGCAAGTGGCTCCAACATGTCGGCACTCTTGTGTTCTTGGAATTACCTCTAGTGAGATCACCGTGTATCCCTCTGGTCGTGTACTGAAACTTGCTTTCCTTGCTACATGCCTGTTGCTGCTCTGTTAGTGTGTCCTTGGAAGGAAACTCTTGAAAAAGTTCAATTTTTTGTTCATGTTTTTTTGCACGTTGGTATTAATTTGTGAAGAAGGTGGAAGCGGCAATTATGATCAAATGACACTGTGTTGACGCACGGTGTGTTCGAGCGTAGCGTGTGGTGTGAGTGGTGCGCGCGTGCCGTGAGTGGTGCGCGCGTGCCGTGAGTGGTGCACGCGTGCCGTGAGTGGTGCACGCGTGCCGTGAGTGGTGCGCGCGTGCCGTGAGTGGTGCGCGCGTATCTTGAGTGGTGCGCGCGTATCTTGAGTGGTGCGCGCGTGCCGTGAGTGGTGCGCGCGTGCCGTGAGTGGTGCGCGCGTGCCGTGAGTGGTGCGCGCGTGCCTTGAGTGGTGCGCGCGTGCCTTGAGTGGTGCGCGCGTGCCTTGAGTGGTGCGCGCGTGCCTGGAGTGGTGCGGCGCGCGTGCCTGGAGTGGTGCTGCGCGCATGCCGTGAATGGTGCTGCGCGCGTGCCGTGAATGGTGCTGCGCGCGTGCCGTGAGTGGTGCTGCGCGCGTGCCGTGAGTGGTGCTGCGCGCGTGCCGTGAGTGGTGCTGCGCGCGTGCCGTGAGTGGTGCTGCGCGCGTGCCGTGAATGGTGCTGCGCGCGTGCCGTGAATGGTGCTGCGCGCGTGCCGTGAATGGTGCTGCGCGCGTGCCGTGAATGGTGCTGCGCGCGTGGTGTGAGGAGTACGGTAACATGTCAGCAGCTGCACCGGCCCCGATCATCTCTCTCTTCACTCCAACTTGCGCTCTGTCTGGGCGTCCGAGTTTCTGACATTGTCGACCCTGCAATTTTTTTTCATAATGCAAAACATTGACTAGTGTTGCAGCGCTACGGTATTTTTAAAGTTGCAACACGTGTGTTCAGTTAATTAATTCTTACAAATTGAATTTTATTTTATAAAATAACATTACCGTCACGTACCCTGGAATCTCCTAGTACCTATGATTCTGAAGCCCCAGAGTGTTGGTTTTCGTCTCCCAGTTGTCACACAGAACACAGTTTTTGAGCGATTGATTTACAAAGGCCTTCATGGAACGGAAAATTTTTGCTGTTATTCACCTTATGAAATTATTGGCCCATAATTATCCTGTCCCTCAAGGGGCGTAGTATAGACCAGACTTAATATTAGTTGAATTTGTTTATTCTATGAGGACTGGCGCTCCTAGTGAAATTTGTTAGGTTACCTCAGCTGTAGGTAGACTTGCGGGACTTGGATCTTCCGTGCCCAACCTTCCTTTCAGTTTTCTTGCCTTAGTTATCTCTTCGTTGTCTTTTTTCTTCTTTCTTCCTAACTTGTTGTTGTTATGCACAGCGTATTCTGTGTGGGGACACACTTTGTTCATAGATTCCCCGTTTTCTACAGTTCAATCTAAACGGCTTTTTCTCTTTACTCTCATGAAATTATTTTTTTGGGGGCTATAAAGTTTAACTGATGACTATTATAACAATAATGATATTATTATCGTAAGAAATGAAGTACAGCTTACAGAAATTGTACAGAATATCAGTTAAAAATATTCAAATTATATACCAGTTGTGGGATAACGTGAGTTATGCATGCTTCAATTTTTTATTTTAGTGATGACTGTGCTCGATTACGAATTTTAAATTAAATGGAAGGTCATTTGATCGTCGTTATCACACTTCACTTTCATATTCATAACTTTTACTGGTAATTCTTATACATGGTCGGTTGCTAAAATGTACTTTCTCTTTCAGAACCTTTCTTTCTCTTTCAGAACCTGAATTAATTGTTAAGTGATGTGCACTTTTTTTTTAATTTGAGTTAAAAATTTTTTGAGGCGTAATAATTTAGATGTATACAGTTCTATAAAGAACTAAAAATTACTTGCGCATTCTGTTTCTAACTTAATATGCTCTTTTATGCCAATGAACACGACACGATGCTCACTTGTTTGGAGCGTTTAAGTGTTCTGGGATTTTATGTTCTTTGAACACGTGAACACCTAAGAAAGGTTCAGAATGGGGATATTGTCTCATGTCTGCCACTCACGTAATCAGACTCCAAAACTAAAATGAATTACGGAATTTGCATCCTTTGATGGAATTGTCAGGTCATTCGAGCATAAAAGGAAAAATTATTGGATTATACATCGACACTCAAGCTGCTTGACACCATCGTGAACGATTATCTACGACTTACAACAGGAGCATTCAAATCAACTCCAATCCATCCCTAGGCTACAAGTTATTTCCTGCGAAATACCCCTCAGTTTTCAAAGACAGCACTTAAATACCTCTACAAAAATCAGAAGCCACTTGTCCAACTCGGCCCACAATTGTGCCATATTGCCTACCGACAGGAGACTGTTCTTAACCAACAATCTACCCCATCTTTCGTCATTCGCACTCTTAAATTATTTGAATCTCTTCATCTCCACAATCAGCACATAAAGCCTGCCTTCTCATATCCTCTCGCCAAATTTCTGAAATACCTTCGAAAAATCAGCGCACATGAACTCGCTTGGATTATCTTTACCACAAACCATCCATTATATCCAACTACTCTGTCCGTCGTACTTCTTACATGGAGGACACTTTGATTGAATTGAAATTCTACGTACCATGTCACCGGCTTGCGTATTGATGGAGGATTGGTACCACACTGACCGAGAGAACTAACAGGAAATGGCCGAGCGCCCTGTGCTGTCACTCACGGCTCAGATGTCCAGCACGGGTAAGACGCTCGGCCAAGTGAGGGTGGGTCGCTGGAATCCCCGCTTCGGGGACCCAGCTACAACCTATAAACCTCGACACTCGTTGCACCAAAGGTAATTCATGATGTTACCTAGCCTAAGCTAGGAAAGTCCATAGTTGCAAATTGCTGGTGGAAACGTAACCCAAAATTTATTGTTCTTGAAAATGCGTCAAATGGGGAGTGATAGTCTCAAGGCAACATCAAGAGTTTACGCGCTCAGTTGTGGTAGTATACGCTGTGATGTGTGCTCAGCAGCACCAGGGAAGTCTGAAATGAGATTGCTTCGAGTTAAAACTAGTTTAGAATTTGTCCTACGTTAGAGACTTGAAATAAGCAAGGACTAAGGTAGTAATAGCTTGGGCTGACTTAAAATTTATATTTTGTGTTAGCATTCGAGGATTTTTGTAACGGACTGTATCTGCTTCGCAAACCTTTGACGGCTTACATAATCATAAAATTAAAACGGGCTTTGTTCGAGAAATTTTTTTACACGAATGTTTCATTTCAAGATGTTTCTCATTTCGATCGAGCCTGATACATATCATCTTGTACATTGGTATTTCAAACGCCGTATAATTAACTCCAGAACGCAATGTCAGTCAGGTATGCATTTCCGACACCTGGGTTGAGTGAGGAATTATGAGTCAGTTCTCCCTTTTCACAACGGGAAGAATAACAGGGTGCCACAGTCGGTTTCGAATTGCCGACCCTTGCCGTGAAGGGCGCGCGCTCTACACCACTCGACCACGGTAACCATAAAAAGGGTAAATTATTGGAATTATACGTACATCGACACTCAAGCTGCTTGACTTATGCTTATAAGTTTAGATGCTAGAGTACTGATTTGTGAGAGCCATCCGGGCAATGGCTGTCCCCAAAATCAGAATGCTCGAGCACAATCGGGGTCGTAATTTGTTTAACGGCGAATTTGATCGAGGAAAGTGACGTATGTGTGTTACTTGCTAACCTTCAGTCCAATGTTCGTTGTCATTGATGAACTTTCCCTCGACTGGACCGGCCACTTTTATATTGGTCAGTTTCATTTAACGCTAACACTTTTTCGCCTATTCAAATATTTATTGAGTTAGTAAATTCATGGAATAGACTAAATAAAAGCTTTTTTCGCTGATGCGCGACCGATGCCCATGTTCTCGACCGAGGTTCTCCTGGGCTTTTAATACGTGCCTAATTTGTCTTTTGAAAACGAACTCTCGCCGACAGTCGACAATAACTTATTTCCCATGCAAAGTTCTGTGGGGCGACCAGTATTTTGATGATGGGGATTATTAGTAAAGTACAAGTTAGCTGCAGGTAATTCATCACACTTAATGATGGGAGAAGTATTTTACCCGTCTTATTCTTCCACTCATCAAGTATAACATCTGACTTTCATGAAGGGCTCATGCTATGTGAGGGCCCGAGCTAAAGGTCAGGTAGGCTTCCTTTTTGTTGAAACAGAATAGGTTTTTGTTTTGTTACAGACCATCTTTTTTCGGTTCACTACTGTCCTGTTTTTCAGCACCTACTACTTTCTTCTTCAACTTTTTCTTGTTTCATGAACTTCTTTCTTAGCTTACTGTTTCTGTGCACCTTGTGCATAGATTCCGCGTTCCCTCAACTCCATACTAAATGGTGCCTTCCTCCTTCCTCTCTTGAAATATCTTTGCCGTGGTTAAGGGAGGCTAAAACTTTCTTATATAATAAAAATAATGATGGACTCATGCTTCCTTGTTCCTTGGCTTTTGAAACGAGCAGGACGCGGCTGATGGCGTTCTAAAATGCTATTCAACATTCTGTTATTTTAGAAATCGTGCTTATGATTTAGACTCCGTGAAGTAAAATTATCAAAAACGCTATTCTCTTCCAGCAGCTGGTGTGAGTGGTGCGATCCTCACTCCAGTGAACGTAGATCAAAACCAACTTTTGAATTTGCAATCGTTGAATGTTGTTACCTGCGTTCGCTCTTTTACTGCATCGCTAAATTTTTCATAGAACGAAAAAGTTGTCCTAATTATTTTATGTGTAGTTGTTTAATATTCAACAGTCTTCTTTTGTTCTTTCTGCTAGCTTATAAGTTTAGAATTTTTTGTATATATCTGACATGTTGCCGTACTTGGATAGTAGTAGAATTGATTTTTGTATTTTATTTTATTCATGTAGGTAAATACGACTAGAACACTTAATATTTTTCACTCATTAGTATGAGCCAATGCCGTACCAACAGCTGAAACGCTTTAGTTTGTTTTGTTTCTAAAAGGTCGCAAATTTTTTGGTCAAAAATAAACGTTAAACTAAAATGATTTCATGAACAATAAGTCAAGGTCCAAATGTAATCGTACAGGAAGTGTTTTTCCGGTCATTTAGTTAGCCTTGGTCAAGTGATAAAGTTTCCTTGTATGTTAACCGAGTTAATTCCTTTTAAGTTGTTTTAAATTCACTGAAAGTTCGACGAGCACCTTTTGAAATACGCAAAGTATTCACCGAAGGCCAATCCGTTGAGATTGTCGCGCCTCTTGTTAGGGTGCCAAATTAGTCTTTCTTTCTGGTGAAAACCAAGATTTTTTTTATAAAATATGATATGAAAGACCACTCAGTATCGGACTTCACTGCTGGGTTTCCAGAGATTAGGTGGTCTTATCGGTCAAAATTTATTTGAAAAAAACGAAACAATAATTTTCTCCGGATAAAAAACAATTTGGCAACCATGGTCTCGTGCTGTACGTAACAGTTTATTTAATTTTGTCTCTTTGAATACATACATCATACGCCTCCAGAGTTAGAGTACTTTAGTTTGACCGATACAAATCTAAGATCTATGAGTGCCAATAGTGCGTGAGGAGCTGTCGCTTAAGAGTTGCCATATTGTTCTCACTAAAATTATCTAATTTACCAAGAGTAAAGACTAATTTTGCAACGCTGTGGTAGGCTTACGTTTATGTATTTTTTTTTTTCATTCGAAATAAAGTCGGAGAAACTCCCCTACGGTTTCTCTATATAAATTCAGATCAGTTTATCTCAGAAAATAACTGAATTACTTATGAAGATATATTGACTTCTGATAACTGTATCACGTATGACTCCAGTTGGTGTTCCCGAATTTGAATAATTGAATTGCTCGTTGCAGGCATGTGTGCATCAGTATTCTAATTTTCGTAGATAATTTCAAGTTGATCAGTTTGTGACGCTATCGTTTTACCATAACTTTTAGGAACAAAACATTTTTTTCTTGTGTCTTATTACTGGCGTGAGAGCCTAGTATCAAAGGGTTCTGTTGTATGTGATTTTTTTTGTTTTTCTTATCGACGCCTCACTGATGCATAAAACAGCATGGGTGCCATGGTCCCGAAAAGTTTTTTCGTTACCAAAACTCAAACATTGGCAGCGCTACAAGCCCGTGTCTGGGTAACTAAGCACGAATCGTCTGATCAAGTTTACCGACTTGCCAACATTCAAGTTCGATGTACTTTTGGAGTGGGGATTTGTGTCTTCTGTCGCTTTGTTTCTGTTTTTCCTTTGGCAGCTAACTCAGAATGGCCGCTTAACAAATGTTTAACTATTTTTATACAGTATTAAGGATGTTCGTTCAATTTTATAATTAGAGCCCATTATTATGTTATGAAGAGGCTTCGAAAGTACATTGGCTCATCGGCATCCTCTGCAAATTCGGTATTTGCCGGCGATGTCTGTAACATGACAGCTAGTGTCTCTTTTCCACCGAAGGGAATTGCAGGCCTAATTCATCAGCTTTTTGGATTACAACTTAGCTTGTTTTCCTTCACTTAGTAGAAATCGTGACTGCATTTCGTGCAGCTAATCTTCTGGTTGTTCTGCGATGTTCCTTGTAAATATTAACTCTGCCAGACCTGAGGCCCTGAACCCAACTATCTTCTATACCTGAATTTGTGACCATTAAAGAGAACGAAACAACATGATATAGAAAAGTGTTAAGTCCATGCAAACAAGTGGTGAGAATGAGATAGAACTTGGAGATATTGCAGAAAACTGGTCTACCTTTCATCCAGCATCGATATCTCATCTTTGTGAGGCAATCCACCCAGCAGGAAAAGCTTTGTTTCACACAGAGGTACTTCACACAAAGTAAACAGCAGACCGCTCTTCAGCTTCTTGCATGGATTATCTTAGCAAGAGACTCCAGAATTTGGCTTGTTATACCTGGAGTGCTTTTCCATGCACACAACACAGATATCATTAGACGATCTCCCAAGAGGAATCTCGGGAAAATTATTGCTTCAGGTCATCGTTGAGGGTAGAGTTCTTTTTGTGGGTGGTTGTGGGCTGATGTCCTTTGTTAGTTTTGGTTTGTGACGTATTTTTTCCACGTACTTGGCAAAGTTCCGAGAATTAGGTACAGCAGTGAGGCGGTAAATTCGAAAATTATCGGAAAATTGGTACACCAGTCTGGTAGGGTAAATGGTTGACCACCTTTAACCATGTGGTCATAAATGAATAATTATCTTAGTGAAAGCAGTATTGCAGAAGCAACAGGTTAACGGCATTATTACTGTGCGTGCGGTTTTAATTGGTGCTGCCTTCGTTTCAATGCCGAAGATCTTGATGGGCGGCGAGGGCGCTGAGACCAGGGCTGGCTAACTTTATTATCATCTATAACATCTGCTCACAAACTGAATCTCAGCTCTTGGATTTCCGGATCCGCGAAGCTGAGACTGTTCGCCTACTTCGTGATAACGAATCAAAGGGAGAGCGTTGCTGATATTTTGTCATGTTTCTCAGAAAGTACAAAGTTCGAATTCTTCACTATGCTATAAATGTCCTCACTCTGTGAAAATTGTCTGAAAAGTTGGTCAATGGCCTGTTTTTCTATGATAGACGTGTTTTGTAGCTGGAACGAATGTCGTGTTTCATTTTTTGTCGATTAGGTCAGTTCATCTTCCACGTTTAAGAGCAGTTCTCTTTAGTATGAAGCGTGGGAGAAGAACTATAGTGTAGCTATTACTTGCGAAGTAATATCGTCTTGTCTTGTTTCGATGATCAAATATCCTAATTTAAGGAACCAAGATTTATAACCTAGAATATATTTTACGGCGAGCTTGTGGGAGGATGTGATACAGAATGCAGGATCACTATCCAGGTAGTTCTTGGCGTGAATTCAAATAGCGTTTACGTTGGCGTAAGTGCAAATTAGACTGCGATATAAGAACACGATAATCGTCTTGAGCTCCGCAGTCACATGTGGAGCTGCCAGTGCACCTGCGGCAAGTGGTGCGGTAGGAAGACAAATTTGCCTAAATAGGCCTTGAGGTTTAGCTGCCAGGGTTTCATAAACATGACCATGGTTTTTGCTTAAGTCTTTATGATAAACCTGGTTCAGTATCTTACCATGCCTTGGGTCTTTGCTAAGTTTTCTGACAGATTTGGCTAAATTCGTACCTTAGATCTTCTGTTGCGTGATGATCTGCATGCAGTTATAGTGAGCGAGTTCGGAATTCCCATGCCCGTTTTATCGTGCAGAATTACCTAAATGCAGTGGTCGACCGGAAAAATTTCTCGTGTGCATTATTTCTGGAACATAATTCTCGATTAGGTTGATCCGTAACTCGCCAGCTTCTCCTGCTTGAACTACCATCCAAAGAATAATTTTGCGCTCATCAATCATTCTCTGCCTCGGTTGTGACAGCAAATGTAGGAATCGAGGTTATAGATTAAAATGTTGAACTGTGTTCACAACTGTTTTGTGCGCCTTCTAGTTTTGTTACCTCCTAAATTTTCTCTTCTCACAAACATCATGGATGCGGCTGTTGTTCCTGATGGTGTTGATGGTATGTTTTATTGAGTAAGTCCCCTCAGGGGGAGACAACTATTGTATCTATGGGAATTGGCGCTCCCAGGGGGAAAATGTGTGAGGGCCCGAGTTGAGAGTTAGGTAGGCCTTCTCTTTGTTGAAATTAAGTGTTTTTTGCTATGTTAAGGACCACCTTTTTCGGTTCACTGCTGTCCTGTTTTTCAGCACCTACTACTTTCTTCTTCGACTTTTATCTTGTTTGATGAACTTCTTTCTCAACTTGCTGTTTCTATGCTCCTTCTTCATAGATTCCGCATTTCCTTATCTCCATACTTAATGGTGCCTTCCTCCTTCCTCTCTTCGATACGCTCTTTTTTTGTAGCGGTCAGGGAGGTTTGAACTAACATAATCCAATCTAATCTTTATTGAGTTAGAAAATCTCAGAAGTATACAATTATTGTATCTATTGGAATTAGCGGTCCGGGTGGGGGGAGATGTTAGGTCCCTATTTGAAGGTCAAGTATGCCATTCTTTTGATAAAATAGAGTAGTTCTTTATTTGTTACGAACCGTTTTTTTTCCTACTCACTGCTGTCCTGTTTTGAAACACCTATTTTGTTAACTTTTTCCTTGCTTCATTAACCTTTAAGCTTGCTGTTTCTATGCGGAATCTTTTATGAAAACATACCTTGTGTATAGATTCCCCGTTCCCTCAACTCATTTTTAAATGGTGCCTTCTTCGTTCCTCTCTTTGAAACACTTTCGTTGTTCTTAGAGAGGCTTTAACTAACTTATCATTCAATCTAATCTTGTTTAATCTGCTCTTGGATATGTAAGATTCCTAAGCTATCCTCAGAAAGTCATGCTGAGAATGTCTGTCTTCGTTCAGTATACCTTGAATTTACGCTCCCCACTGACAACCCTAGTTACTCTCCACGGAGTGAGTAACGCTTGTTGTATCAGTCTGTTCTGGGTTGTAAAATACAGCTAGACAGGCCTTACATTTCATCTTTTTTCTTTTTAGCTCGTGAAAGACACCGGCGTAGCGAGTGTCTTCGGTTTCATTTTTTATGCTTACTTCAACGTTTCGTCCCATGGACGTACTTGCGCCTTCGTCTGCTGGTGTAGCGAGCCGTGGCCACAGAGTCGCTAAAAATTTTACTCACGTGTGCCAGTAGAACTTGAGCATCTCTGAGTTTCTTTTTACTGGTCTCCTTCAGAGAGGGAAAGTGAAAGTTAAAACTTTTATGAATGGGTAAATAAATGAATAAATAACACTGTGCGAATGATGAGAACCGGCTTTTGCGTGTGCGCAGAATGCTCGATTTCTTGGCAGCTACGTACTACACTTTCTTTTATTTTTGAGTCATGAGTCTGTCATTGATTGGGTCGGTGGACGGGGATTTATTACAGCAGCGCATTCTGTTAACGGCAAAAAAAAAACAATCGTTTTTATTCATAAATTGCAGTTCCCTCGCAACAATGGATATTTAGCTCCGAAGACGCTGGTTGCAAGCTAGCTCTGCTTGCGTCTGCTTGGATGGTAGATTGCAACTACCCAAAAGTTTTTACATGAGCGTGTTTAGGAGAGAGTTGTCCGTCAGCGCAAACTATTTTTGAAGCATTTAGAACACCAGGACATCCTTCACGAGCTTTACTGGGGCATCTGCCTTCTTCGTTCAGGGTTATTTAATGAGAAACTCTGCACTATCATTTATGAGAAAACTCTGCCTTCATAACAAACATCATTGACAAAGTTAGAAGGGAATGAAGGTCGAAATCATGTTGGCTTCATGGCTCCGCGTTTTTCTCGTAGGCGAAGACCACAGCTCTGAAGGGAATTTTTAAAACAATATTTGTAAGTATTGTTCACAAATCGTGTCAGGTATTACAACATCCCTTCACATCACTGTAACTGTGCCAGATAAACTGTTCTTTGTCATGAGAGAGGTGTCGCTAATTTGCTGATCGGCGTTACTTGCTTTGCCTCCTTTTTTTATGTTCGCCTCATTGCATTTTCTCTTTTGTAATACTTTTGACAAACCATGGGCTTTTCAGTTGTCACATGGCACGTGTCTGAAGAGTTAAGCTTCAGTGAATCGATCACTTCGATCGGATCAGCGCATGGCTAAACGATGAGTGATATGTAATGAAGATAGATTGTGGCCTGAGTTATTCTATTTCTTTCTTTCTTTCACTTAGAGCGATGAAGGTGTCATGCGATCGATCTCCGTGCCACTGTCATGAAAAGTTCATGTCTTTATTCTTCAATATTTTGGTGTGCATGCAATTTTTACGATACTGACATTGCAGCAATTTGTGATGGCTGACCTTGACTCACCACGGCGTTTCTAGAAAATAAAGCTAAAACGTTGAGCAGAAAAATCACATTAGAGATGGACTACATAAAGAAATCCAGGGTATCTTTACTCAGAGTTGTTGGTGCGTGCGACCATGTCTTGCAAAAGACATCAAGCAACGTATTCATGAACAACAGTATTGAAATGTCGTAAGATATATAACGTATGGTTGCGGTTTGATGTCATTTACTAGATTGGTAGCTCGGAAAGTAATACCTAATATTTTTTTAATTTCTAACCTGTTGTGCGTGATCTCTTTTTAGGTCTAATCCCTGTTGTAAGTAGTGTTGTTTTAATTCTAGAGTTCTTCAATTCATCCATTTGTTCTGGGTATTTCCAGGATAAATTTCCGCTCTAATTTAAATGTGCGTAGAGTTCAGCGTTTTGCCTCGTGCTAAATTTTTCTCTTATTTCAGGGAAATATCCCTGAGGAGGATACATACAACTATTGTATTTACGGGAATTAGCACTCGCTGAGGTATTTGAGAGATCATGAGCTGAAAGTTCGATAAGCCTTACGTTTGTTGAAATAGAATAGATTTTTTGTTTTGTTATGGACCATCTTTTTCGGTTCACCACTGCTTTTTGCAGCTTGGGTGTGGGACACATTGTGCATAGATTCCCCTTTTCCTTAATTTTATACTACATGGTGCCTTCCTCTCTCGGGAACACCGTTTTTTGTGGTTTGAGAGGCTTAAACTAACTTGTAATATAATCTTTACGAATAAAGACGTATATCTCCAGATATTTTTACTGCTGGTAAATTTATCTTTCAAACATCACCAGAGCTGATGTCTCTTGCGATCATTTTTCACATAGTTTTTCTCTTACCTCCACGATTCAGGCTTGAATTAAGTTCAGTTTCATACTACTTCAATACTAGCTTTTTGTGAGCAAAAATGTCACCAGAAAATACTTTTACACACATATTTATGGCGATTTGATTATCCTATTCTAATCACTCTCCTATCGCAGCATTCACGCGGTCATCTATTGAAACGTATTTTATTGATACATATTTTGAGTGAATCTGATAGCGAGAATAGCGTGCAATAAGTAGACCTGATAAACAAACAAACATCGGCATCTACGGATGCTTTATTTCCAATTGAAGCATGATACATATCACCTTTTACATTGGTTTTTCAAATGCCTTATAACTAACACCAGGACGCCATGACGCTTTCCCCGGTCAAGACCGGTACCCATTTCAGACACCTGGGGAGAGTGGGGCCTTGTGCTTAGAATTTTTCTCCTAGACCCAACAGAGAAAATCGCTACCAGTGCCGAGACTCGAACCCGGGTCTCCCCGCACGGAGTCAGGTCCGCTACACACACGGCTATGACGAGCTATGGCGAGCTAGGCTATGACGAGATAATTAGAATTGCGTTTGAGAAGTGAACCTGTGAATTTGGATTGCATACGATAAGTAAACCTGATTTTTCAGTTGCATACGATAAGTAAACCTGATTATTCAGTTGCATACGATAAGTAAACCTGATTATTCAGTTGCATACGATAAGTAAACCTGATTATTCAGTTGCATACGATAAGTAAACCTGATTATTCAGTTGCGTACGATAAGTAATCCATAAAACTCAAATTCCGGGGGATAAGTAAATCTGGTAACAAGATTGGCGTGCAATAAACAAACCTGAGAGCGAGGATTACATGCTAGTACCACAAATAGTTCAAGTTACGGATGTAGCAATCAACCATTCAACTTGATTGCCGAGTACTATGCAAATACTAGCTGTAACAACTGTGCTTCTTTCTGTACTTGTTCATTACTGAAAGACTTCATGTTCATTCTTTGTTCTATGCTTTTCTGCTGATCGATTTCTCGTATGGAGACGCACGTGTCCTTACTCAAAGCTCCAAAGTATAAAGTATACCTTAAGTTCCAAAAGTGCTGCGCGTATAGATCGGCTAAAGAATCGTCCAGCTTGAATATTTCATCTAATGATTGGTTGCTTTTTTGCCTCTATGAGAAATGTTTCGCATAAGAAATCTCTTACCTTATACAGTCCTGGGACTGATGTTTTTCCCTCACAGGGATACAGTTATTGTGTCAACAGGAATTGGCGCACCCAGAGGCAAAATGTGAACTGAATATTGGGTAGACCTCCCTTTAGTAGAATAAGAACAGGTTTTTTGTTCCGTTTCGGATCATCTTTTTCTGTTCATTGTTATCCTTTTTTCAGCTTCTATTGCTTTCAGACAATTTATTCTATTTTTTCTCGTTTCTTTCAATCTGGCCGTTTCTATGCGCATGGTGTAGGGACACGCAACCTATGCACAAAACCCTCGTTCCCTTGCATCCAAACTAGGTAGTGCCTTCCTCCCTTCTCTTTTGGGAAGACCTTTATTGTGGTTCGGAATACTTAAACTAACTTACAATCTAATCTGTCGATGTTTTCCTTTGTTTCAATTCATCCTCGATTTTTCACATTTTATTTCGAGTAATTCGCACTCGTAAGGTTCTGTCAGCTCCATCGATTTGGGCTCACAAAGAGACGGGAAATTTTATCGTTAGCGGTTCACCTTGGAACATTAGGAAGAAGTATAAATTGAAATGTATTTTGATCGTAGTTTAATATCCTCGCTGACTGTGTAGAGTTTCTGCATTTGATGCAAAAATATTGATCTTGTGGTTTCCCGAACATGTCTTCCTCGCCTATCACTTTTATAACCGCATTCCATCACAGTTCCAACCACTGCAAAGTTTTTGCCGCTGCATTGTATTTGCAAACCAGTGCATGAAATTTTTGTGAAATGTTTGTACTAAATTATTTTTCTAGCAAAATAGAGGTTCGGAACATCGTGTATTGTTTTCTATCCTCGCATACGGAGCACTATTTGGCTCCTCTCTAGTTGGACTCTCCTCAATCATTGCATACAGACTATCTTGCTCGTGGGCGTCCTTGACAGAAAGTTGAGTCGTAGGAGATTATGCTTACACGCATCCAAAAGTTGAAATTCAATGGATTCTCGAGGTAGTTGTTGTAGAGTCTGTCTTCGTCAGCGAACCTTGGGTACTTAACGTTCCTCGTAGATTCCCCAGAAGCCTACTTCATACTTGAATTCACTGTTAAGTTGAGACATTACCCTCTTCACTCGTCTCCATCTTGTGAAAGCAGCCGATGTATCGACTTTTTCCACGAGTGCTTATCTGCTTCATTCTTTGCCATTGCGTTCCATGAATTTTTGGCCGGCTTCTCCGAGTTGTGCCAACTGGAGAACTGAAACTCATACCTGTCTCGAGCTAAAAGTTAGATAGGACTTTGGCTTTGCTTTGTAACGGACCATCCTTTCTCTGTTCAGTGCTCTCCTTTTCCCGCTCGTATTATTTTATTCTTCAACTTTGATCGTGTTTCATAAACTTCTTTCAATCTTGCTGTTTCTACTTGCATGGTGTGGAGACACTCTTTGTGCATTGATTCCTCTTTTCCTAAATTCTATGTTAAATGGTACTTTTTTCTCTTGCGAACACATTTGTCGTGGTTAGGGAGGCTTAAATTCTCTTACAATCTAATTTAAAACTCAAGTATTTTTTCGGTGCGTGTTGAGTAAAAGTTTTACGAAGCCCCTGTGATTTTTGCTTTAAATAATATAGAGGTAAACAGAAGGAGGCTGTCATGCAGCGTATCTAGGGCCTTAGCGCTCCTCTGGTCGTATTAATACATTTCCTGCGAAGGGACCCACCGGTGGTCACTGAGAGGATTTTCATGATGCTGCTGACTTACACGCAGTCACTCAATTTTTATAAATACTTAATGAAAGCTGAAGTCAAACAGTAAAGTTATGCATTTTGGGATCGCAGTTACTACGAAGATGGGCTCAAATAGCAACTTATGCGGCCCTATCATTTCTATAGTATGTTGTCATTATCCTAGAGCTACGTCTCTATCCCTAAGCCCTAAGATAAGATCAAAAACAGAAACTGCCGGTTTTTTACGCTGTATTCGATTGCAGGGCCCCATTGCCTGCTATTGCTGTTGTATTAACGGGAATCTGTTCTCCTAGAGGGAAATGCATCTTGTAAACTAAGCTTAGACCTTTACCAAAGTCATCGCACAAAGAGTGTGGAGCATGAAATCTTCCAGAGAGAAAGAGAGAGAGCCTTCTATCCTAACACTGCTTTAAAATGAACAAGAAAGGTTTTTGTTTGTTCTGACCAGGAATCAAATATTTAATGCAAGAAAATAATTCTGCTCCGAAAAGAATCAGTTCGCCACATCTCGTTGTGAAAGTCTCAATGAATGCAGTTAACGATCACAACTTCTACCAGTTCTACTAGCTGAAAATTTGCCTTGTGCCTCGTGGAGCGAGTACAGATTAATAAGAGAGCCTCGCTGAATGTTTTGAAGTTGCTCTTCTATTTGGCTTGATCTGCTGCACCTTGGCTTCTGGTAAAGTTACCATGAAGTGCTGACCTCAGGTAGCGAAGAAATGGCAGGCTAGGCTGTCAATGTTCATGGTTAATCATGGGTTTCTGCCTCCATGCCAACGAACACGGTTTTGATTTTATAACTCAAACATGAACTTGCAAACTCAAGATTACTGAAGACGATCAATTAACTCTTGATCGTAAATTCACCAGTCAACACTGGTTCTTGACATCCAATTATAATCGGCCGCATTGAGGGAAACTATTTCACAAACATGTGCCTCTCTGGAAACCAACCAACCAATTGGCCCTTGATGACAGAGCGTTGTAAGCCAATCAGCGCAGCCCTGAAGCTGTTGATCAGGAAATCTCGATGGGTCATAAAGTGCCACATCCATCAAAGATGTCATTTTTCTTTGGCTCATCAATGTTGTTGAGGCAGCGACTGATCTAATCGCTCGTTTCTACTCAAGTGATAATTATTGCTTCGTAAAGAGCTGTGAAAAATCAGGCTTTCTTCAAACCATGTGGTGTATCTCGCTTCTTTTTTATTTCAAATTCCAGAAATTGATGTCTCTTGCAAATGCTGTTCATTAGAATTCAAATATTAGAATCAGTTTTTTCTACGGCGCGTATTATAACACTTTTCATGAGTTATTTTATGAAGATTGAACTATCTATACGAAAATTCCTCAAGCGATTTGACGTATTTCCATATTACGGACAGCAGCCTTTGAAGATTTATTAGTCGGATGCAATATTAATTTTAAATTTCGTTCCCCTTTTAAAGGGTTCTTGCAAAATTTTAATAAAAACATGAGCGACAGCTGAAGCGTAAAACACCGACAAATTTTAACTGCCTTTTTGTTCCTTTCGAAGTGAATGTGTAGACATAATATCAGAATCAACTTCACCAGATAATTAAAGGATTAACTTAGAAAGGCGAGCTCTTAGAGGATGTGTTCAAAAATTTACATTACGCCGAACTCTGAGAATCGTAGTCAGTAAAAACTGTGTAGCATATTAAAAAGTGACTCGGTATGCCAAAAATGAAAGCATCTTCAACACTTAACGAAGTTTCTATACATTACGTGTGGATGTATAGAACTTTTATGACTACGCTTTCACCATAAACTATTAACAATGCAATTAACATGCAATGTACAATATTGAAACCTTTTTTGAAATTCACAATTTAAAAGCCAATATGTAGTAAGTACTTGCTGGATAAGGTATATTTTGCTCGTATCACCAAAAGTAGAATCCAATAGCAACTGTAAAAATTATAACTCATTTGAAAATAAATGACTATTGAACATTCTTTTGAAGTTACTTAACTCATTTGAACATTTAATTATGTCAGCTATACGTTAAAAATTATATACTTTGGAACACTGCAGACTTTTTTTCCATCTCGAAGAAGATTGACGGCAGCTTATACCAATTACCTCTGGACAAATGAAGCTTGCTGCGCAAATGCTGTCTGCAAAATTATTCAAAGCGGCTTTCTTTTCTACAAATCACATCAAGGATAAAAAAGAAAGAAATATTTGCACACGTACTTGAATGATGTTATTTTAAGTTTTCTGTACAAATCAAGCATATGTCTTTGAAAGTTGTCAGCTGTAACTTTCAAAGACGCTTGCGTATAATTAGTCGTTGTAAAAAATATAATTGTATAATTAGTATAATTATTTATTAGTATAATTAGTTATTGTAGAGTAAAAATTAGTCGTTGATTTGTGATATCGGCTGGGTCGCCTGATTGGAAAATAAAGACTTCACAAGCGTTTTTACATATGACACATAAGAGCATTCATAAAATTTTGTTCATTACTTCTATTAAAAAGTTCACCTAAAACCGGAAAAATAAGATCCTGTAGGAAAAAAGGTGCATGATAGTGATGCTGTACATCATCACTATAATAGGATATCTCTGTACATATACTCTATACAAAGTATTATTCTGATGCTATACATCATCACTATAATAGCAGATCTTTGTATATATACTATATACAAAGTATTATAGTGATGCTGTACATCATCACTATAATAGCATTTCTTTGTATATATACTATATACAAAGTATTAAAGTAATGCTGTACATCATCACTATAATAGCATATCTTTGTATACATACTACATACAAGGTATTAAAGTAATGCTGTACCTCATCACTATAATAGTATATCTTTGTATATATACTATAAATAAAGTATTATAGTGATGCTGTACATCATCACTATAGTACTTTGTAATAGACATCAAGATAAATCTACGTATTTTTTCCTAGTACTGTAGGTAGGAGGGAGGAAGCAACATCCGTTGACACGAGGCGCCAGCACAGTACGCGCTCTGCTGCAGGAGGTTAGCGGTGGTCCTGTCCCATGGTTAGCTAAAAGTTTGCAGTCAGAAAATTAATTTAGAAAATTGGACATTTAATTCGATGGTTGACTAGCGGCTTCATCAGATAATGAGACATTACAATTTGATTTTGGGTTTCCTACAATTTCCCCAACTGTTTGCAACATTTCCGCCGATCTTCAGTCTGCTTCTAAATCGTTTATCGAATATACTGTTAAATCTAGTCCATATAAACTATATTGTAAAATGAAGCATCCGATATCGATTTAATTATCTCATTGATCAGTCTAATGCCAAACTAGATTAAGTGAATTAGTTTAACCATTATTGTATCCCTTAGAGTAACGTTGATGCTAGGATGCCCTATATAGAAGTCGCTGAACTTATTCGGGCCCACAGGTAGCTATACTCAAATTTGACCATTGTACTAGACTTAAGAAACATTCTATCTCTGTTTCACCTGTGGGAAATAAATTGTTTAAATTGTTTAATCATTTCCTATACTTTTCCTCAGAACAAAGTTTAACTGATGGCGGATAGGTTTATAGGAATGGAGACTTATAACTCTACTCAAATGGAATGAAAAATCAGATTATTGAGTGCTGAAATGGGATCAAGTGATGTTGAGTTAGACAACAAAAAGCCTCATCAACATCAAAGTTTGATGCCAAGCTTAGAGTCCCTAATTCAAACCAGAAGTTATTGAACCTACGGCGCGATGGTATCTCACTCGTACGAGCATCCCTGTCCCTGAGGCGGACGGCAAAGCGCGTTCTGTATACCTTGCATTGTTTATGCATGATAAAGCTCCTGCAGAGCTACACGCGAACAATACAAAAGAATGTACATACAAAAGAAGCGGATATGGTTTTCGGGCTCACTAATGCCATAAAGTTGCATGTTTCTTTTGACTCACATTCTCACGAGAAAATGCAGTCAGTAACTGAGTTCAATTGTTAGTTAATACACTTTCTGAGGCAAACCTGGGTTAAGAATAGAATAAAAGTTAAAGTTTCAACAAAATATTCGTTCTGAATCAAACGCGTATATTTGTAAAAACAGTATGCCAAAAGATTAGTTTTTTCCATTTTATAAATTTGCAATTGATTTTGCAGGGGAATAAATAAAAAAGGATACATAATTACAACGATATGTTTACCCCCGGGGAGTAGGGCTTTCAGCGAAACCCTGCAAAAAAAACCTCAGGCATCGAGCAAAATATAACGCAAGAATTACCACAAGGAATACCACAAGAAAGCCTTGGCAAAGTTCGAGTGCACGGATATGTTAATGCAAATATTTTCGGCCAGATTCAAAGGGGAAAGTTATGACAGACGTCACCACAGGGATGAAGACGGGGATAGCTTGCAGATGCAACGTCGTGCGAGCAATAAAGTAAAGTAGGAGTGCATTAGATGAATATGTAATGCAGAATTTTGTCTTGGTTACAGGTGAATCAAGGAAAGGTGATTTTCCTGAGGCCAAGCAAGAAAGATGCAGCCGATAAGTGTTCAATTATTGTATACGGAAAATGGGCTCAGCATACGGTGCGAATAGCAGCTCTTCCTTTATAGATAGTGCTCGGTGATTAAATAATGATGTGATGATCTAAACATGGAATCGCTAACAACATTTTCTGTTGTGGTCAACCTTGTGTCGGTGAATAATTGTGGGGATCTAGCTATGTTCATTTTGTGATTGTGCTAAGTTGGTGCGCTCATACGCAACATTTTTATTACTCACGTACGTGTTTACTTTAAATAAAGAAATCATTGAAATATTTTTTTTAGTCATTATTATTCCCATGTTGATCAAGCATATACAAAGTAGAAAGAACGCCCTGTTTCTTTTTTCTCTCTATCTTCTATTTCTCTCCCTCTGTGTACCTTTCTCTCTAATTTTTCCACTCCTTTCTCTCGCTCTCTCTCAATCGAGAGTTTAAATCCCCTCTTCGTCGCCTGGCGTTCTCTTTACATAAGTAATGAGAGCGTTTAGGGCGCTGTGACAATATGTACATATTCACTTATTTAATTAATGTAGATCTTTTTGCCTATGCTTCTGCACCTTGAACATTTTTCATTTGATCAATCATCATTATTGACATTTTTTATTCCAACATTAGCATACATGGGGCACATTGACCTATGCTACTACTTTAGAGCGCATCAACTTCCGATGAATTTTTTCGTGGTTATTAATCTCGATCTTCCACCATCCCACTTATGAAACCTTTCTGCTTGACACTCGTTTATTCGAGCTCGTACAGTCAAAGAGGTTTTGAGTTGAACTGAATTTTCAATTCCGAAAGTTTTCTCATGTAAATTTCTAACTCTTGCTTCATGATGAAAGGACCAATAAAGACACGCGTCTTTAGTAGAACTCCTTCCATATCGTTATATTTTTTCCGGCCATGCGTGGCTGGAGAGACCTTCTCCCCTCGTTCCCTCGTATTTTTTCACGATTTATGAGATATCAATTGGTGCCTAAGGCTGATACTCATGAGCGTGAGATCTAATTAAGCTAACCCCGCTTGGCACAAACACAAAACACCACACATAACACATTGCCTCGACACAAAATACCAACACAAAAGATCATTAATGACATCATTTTTTTAATGATGTTTCAACTTGATCCTATTTTTACATAATATCCGTTACACAATCAAGCCTGATACAGAACATCATGTAGATGAGTTTATCGAATGCCTCTTAACGAACAACATAGCGCAATGACGGTTATCCTCTGTCTAGCAGGTACTATTTTCAACACCTGGGTAAAGTGGGGAATTATGGCTAAATTTTCTCTCTTCCTAACGGGAAAATACAGGGTTTACATTGATGGGACTCGAACCAGCGACATTTCCCATGAAAGGGACGCACTTTCAACCTCTGGGCCACGGTGACCTGAGGAAATTTCAAAAGAAAAGCTATTAAAATTAATGTACGGTTGGCTCTTGAAAGTAAAATGGACTCCTTTTATTGTAGATTAGATTTAGGTTTAGAGTTGTTCACGACACCATTACCTCGAACGGAACTAGGATTTTTTTCCGGGAGGATAAATTTTTAGGGTATTCACCCCCTGTC
>JACJUY010000285.1:0-11337 GCA_014220935.1 Platorchestia sp. MABIK
TCTATTTCAATATATATAATTGCAATAAAGTGAGGAATTAGATACAAATTACATGTATACTGATAGATTTCAATAGGAAATAATATGTATATATTGATCTTAATACATATGTATGTAAGAAAGCAAGATTCCTTTGAACCAACGGCAAACAATATTTTGGAAATGATTCCCAAATGAAAACTGAACTACACTAGTCAAAATTTCACGGTAGGTTTTTTAAGCGACGGAGTATTAGCACCCTATCCGATGGATAACATTAAGCAACATTTTCTAATTAAAATTAGGTGTGTCCGTCCTCATCCATGTCGTGATTGGGAGTATGTTGCAACGAATTTATGGCGTGTACAATGGAATTTTGACGGATTTATTGAGATAAATGGAAACTGATTTGAAATGCAAATAAACTCCTCTTCACATATGTCTCTGAATCCAGTTATCCCTCGTGTTTCGTTGAATTTGAAACAATATAGCTGACAAAATTATTCTTGGTCATTTAAACCCAAAAATTGGATTGGAATTGTTATTAAGAAACTCAATTTGTTCAAAAAACGTTCCCCCGCGGATTTCATTAACAGAACGCATTTAGAACAATTCACTCGATAGAGCATTTCAACAAGTGAAATAAATTCAATTTACCTCAAATCTGGCAGCTCTGTTCGCAAAAGCCCCCATAAAATGAAAACAAATAAATGAATGAGTAAATAAATAAAAACCAAGGAACAGGGAGGCGACCAAAGCAATTTTTGCAAGAGGATGCAGGCTGGCTGGGAGCTCCTCGATCTGACTTGTACAGAAGGCAATTAAAATGGACCCCTGGTGTCACCAGACTGAATATTGGCCTCCGAATGTTCTAGCTCACTTTATTTTTGGCACATTGCGCTGTGTTCGCGAGGGCAAAATTGCAGGGAAATGACTGCGGTGAATTTCAAATCGCTTTCCCCTCGTGATCTCTTGCAGTTAGTGAGGGGAAATATTTCAAGTAACAGTTTATTCATGTGAGGGAAATGGCCAAGAAAACTTGAGCTAGAACCTGCTTTTAAAATATTGCTTCTCCATGAAGTTTTAAAGAAATTAAGAAGACACTTTCATGGGGATACCTTATGAATGCGAGACGTTTTTAAATGAATGAAGGCTGATGTGAATTTCATTTCATTTATATTCAGTGAATTTTGGATTTTGGAATAATTATTTTCTTTCGTTTTCAGAGAAGAAATCATGAAAAACTTGTGTCATTAGAGTTGGAAATGTCACGAAATAATTTTTCCACAGTTTCACAACCCATCAAACCAATTTTACAGAAATTTTCAGTAGTTTTGAAATGAATTGCAGCAAGGACAAATGGTTGTACATCGTTCTGAGGGGGTTACAAGCTCTTAGAAAGCAGATGGGCAGAAAAAAATTAAATGATAGGTTCAAACAGATGGAAAAAAGAAAGACAGGGAGAGAGGAAATTAGTAGATTGACAATTTAAAAGACGATAATAATAGAGCTAAAAATTACTTCATTTTATCCTTCACCATGAAGGCACGGAAGTATGAATACCCTAATCTTAACAAATCCCCACAATAATACTGTGTCAAAATTTCTTTCAAACACGCATGGAGAAATAAATGCTTTGAGGGTATTAAAATACAGTGACGACAAGAATATTCCTGAGTGATTCCTGACATTTTTAAAGAATTACACAGTAATTGAAAATGAGAACATACCCAATCCTTCAGTTTCCGAACAAGTGACTCCTCCGGGAGATTTCTGCCAAAATCAAGTGTTGTGTAGCAAATGTGATAATCAGAATTCTTTCATCAGCAGAATTTTTCAGGGATTGAACACCGTTTCCAATACTATTTAGTTTCCGGACAGACCGGGGGCAGCACTAATTTGGTTTAAACAATCCATGGCGAACTACTTCGGTCAACAGCCAATAGAAAGTCATCGAGCTCATAGTAACGACCGACAACCCGAGCAGTGATGGTGTAGATGGTGTAGAGGACTGCCAGGCCTCTGGAGGTTCGTAGCCCAGCTACCTGCACATCTCTCGCCTACAAGATAATATGCTCAGGAAATGACGCTTATGAAATAGACGTGGAACTTCACATGTTGTCGCTCCGCATGAATGATCCTAGATTTGAGATGTTAGTTTGAGCATTCTTAACCACAAGAACGAGAGAAAGGAGGAAGGCCCCATTTTAAATATAGTCGAAAGAACGGGGAATCTATACACATGGTATGTTTCCACACAAGATCCCCTGCTCATAGAAATGGAATGTTAGGAAAGAAGTTTATGAATCAAAGTAAAAGTTGAAGGAGAAAGTAATTGGGACTGATAAACGGGACAGTATTAAACCGAAACAAATATGGTCCGTAACCAAACAAGTGTTCAGCTGTTCAATTGCATTGTTCTTTTAGTTCAATTTCAAAAAAAAGAATGCTTACCTAACTTTTAACTCGGGACCTGACATCTTCCTCAGGGGAGCGCTCACTCCTCAAGATACAACAGTTGAATCCCCGTGAGTAATCCTGCAGCTACGCTGATTTTAGCCACATAATCCTTAGTATTTGTGCGCACGAAACAAATAAATCTCATCAACATTTCTTATTATTATTAACCACATTGAGGATCTACGGTCAATCGTTGACGCTAATTGCAGCATTGAGTTAAATATTACTCTAAAAAAATTTGCTATAGAAACTCTTTGTACTTCATCTAATATACACTCTCTCTCATCACATAGCAAAAAATAAATATTTCCCATTAAAATTTACGAGATCCAATAACAACTGAATTCTATTTTTCGCTTAATGCAAACGAACCATTCAACAAACATGAACTCAACAATAATTTGCGTCTAGATTGTTAAACGCTTCTTGAGCCTATTGACAAACTTTCCCAACAGTCTACTAATCCGAAAACAATACTGTACTAACTAAATAGCTAGGAATAAATTCAATAAATGATATTTCTCATACCATGCGAATAGTGCAACAGGTAAAATCTTGAATTTTTATTCATGTAATAATTAGAAACATAAACGAGTGACTCCTGCGACACAAAGAGTTTACGAAACAATACCACTTTCTTACTCTATGTTCCATCATAACTAGAATGTTCAAGAGCGGTGACTTCAATACTTCCAAATTTTTTATAGCCAACTAAAAATTGTTAAACCGAACGACGATGGCGTGTAAACATGATGGCACTGATCCTGTGAGGTGTGCCTCCGGAGGGCTTTGCATTGAGCAAATTCCTAAACACAAATTATGTGTCTCGTTTTCCTAAGTTATCCACCATCACACAGATTTATTTGTAGACCTAGTTTTACTTTCATTCTTCTCATGGTAACGTTTCATGGCTACGGTGTAACTTTCTATATAAACAGGTATAAGAACATCACATAATACAGTAACCTCGGTGAAGCCCCTTTTTTCAATACTCCACAGACCTACAGGGGTTGCTTGACCCTCTCTATGTTCCAGAGTGCTAAGGTGAAGTGGATTTTATTACCCAAATAACCCTTGCCAAGTTGAAGACTTAACACATTTAATAAACAGCTGCCTGCCACACAAAATGCTTGAAACAAGAACCTGTCGTAAGCTAATTTGCCTTATCAAATTAATTTCATTCACATCATTGAATTATATTCCTATCAATGTATTAAATTATTTTCAACGATATTTAAAGTAATTTTTACCCGCTGGATGATTTAGGATTTTAGTTTTTCCTTACAAATTCCGAAAAACCTACAATGTGACGCTACAGCGCATATTTTGCCACACATAGGATTTCAGAAGCAAGAAGACTCAAATAACATATCAATTCCAAATTAAAAACTGTTTGTAATTTTGAAAATTACAAGAAAATGATAGAAATTTTTGACCGTCGCAAATAGAAGAGAGTAAATCAATAAACTCACCACCCATATTTCGCGTCTATTTTGAATGCACAAATACGGTGACAGATGCGAAAGTTCATTACTTTTTAGGCATCCTCAATACTCGGATTAAATTAAATTGAAAGTTCATGATTTTAAATTGACATCAGTAAATAACAACTAATAATTCAGTAGTGAAAAATTCTATATCATTTTCCTTACCGTTTAACGTTTTGCTTTCAAAGTAGGAAAATCATTCTCAAGCTTGTTCCCCATAATTTTGTCGTAACGTGTTAAATTGATATAAATGAGATGTAATTGACATATTTAAATGTTAATGCGGAGATCTAATCAATTAAAACGTCGGGGACATTTCTGTGGGACACCCGGTATAACAAGTGACTGCGATGCCAATTCACTGCAGCCATACTACTCTGGCTCCTCAGGAGTTGTACTGACCTTTTCCCACGGTAGAATAAACATGGTGGAGCCAAACCAGTCTTTTTTCGTCAACCGTGTGGTAATGCTGACGTCATTCCAACGGACCAATAACAGCGCTCACAACATCTGACTTCTGGCCCCCAAATCTGGCACTGCTATTGGCATAACGACATGTCGCAATAGTGACATCATTCAGTTTGTTTGAAATGAAGCCGTTCTATTGGCTAGCCGAACAAGAGGACGTGTATTTTCCTCCAGAGAAATTATACTACCTTGTTTCCTCTACCGTGTCTTTGTCTCACACCGTCGCTCCCACTGGCACGTGTCCCATGAGTCTAGCGCCAGCACAATACCGTTCTGTAAATGAAAATGAACTCCTGATCTGCAGATTGTCAGACAGTTGAATCTTAGGCCACTTAGCCTGAATGAATTGTCGAACAAAATAATTTTACTTAAACATCAGTATCGCTTTTAAAGTTGAGTATAGAAAGTTAGAAAAAGGAACTGGGTGTTAAAAATTCTTCTGTACCAACATTCATAATAAGGCGAAGACATTTTTCATATCAGGACGCCAGCAAGACAATAATGCCACTGTCATTCTAAAAAGGAAAGCCAGGAATTCCTATAAAACACGGCAGGACATTTTATGCAGGTCACTATAATTTAGTCCTGCAGGCTCGCAATCTTAAATTTATTAATACGATGCATCACTCCTCAACTTCAAGTTTTGATACTCAAATAAATTTTACAGTCTCGCTTCCACTTTTCTTGGGTCAACTCTAGCAACCAGCTTTAAATCGGCGCTTGAACCATGAGCGTAAAAGAACAATACAATAGAAGAGGTCAAAATATGAATGTCCATTTCAGATGAATGTAAATTAATCGCCGTACTTTTATTCATGACTGGAAATTCATTTCCAAGCTAATTATCAAACTACGACGACAAACATCCGTTTTATTTAAATTCAAACAGGACTTTAAATTTTAGTAAAAAGTAAGTTCTCCTACATATCGAAGAACATACAAGACCTCCAAACCTAGTAATTAAATGGAGGTCTTTCCTACGGTAAAATGATTGCAAGTGCACGAATTTGTATTCATGGAATCTGTTTCGGCGAGTAGAAGGATTAGTGTGGAGATTGGGAGCGCAGTTTGAGAGCATCTTACCGAAGCAGGGATTTAGGCGGGAGCCGCACACACGCGAGCTGTCTGTAGCTCCGTAGGTGCGCGGCCGCGGCTCCATCTTGTTAATGGATGCGGGCAGCAGAATGACAAATTGCCTCTCCAGAGGCACGCACCACACAAAAAAAATAACATAAAAATGCTTGCGCACCTCAACCGATACCGAAGCGTCAATGGTTCATGAGCCCACGGCAACCCGCGCCCCCTATGTATGAACATCATTATTTTTGCCCTCACTCAGAAGTGCTGTGATAAAAAATTTATTGGGAGAAGTTTCCTGTTTTTCTTTTTTGCCGCGACAAGAAGCCCAGCGAATAAAAGTGCTATTCGAGGCAGCCGCTTGGGACGAAAATAACTAGTAGCGAGATTCTCGGCGATATTTTTGAATTAATCTTCAGAAAACATAGCGGAAAATCCGAAAATTGGAAATTCAGTCCCTTAATGCTTCTATGTACAATTCTTGACTCAATTTACATATCTGGTCAACGTGTTTTCCCATGCCATGATAATGAATTACACAACATACGAGCTTCTTTTCTGATAAAGTTATAATGTCATTGAAGAGCTAGAAGTATACGAGGAGGTAGTGAGGCCTTTCAGTTCTCTCGATACCGAAGTTTTACTGTTATCACGGGAAATTTAAACCACTTCTAATTACCTATAGAAATTAATTTACTCCCCAATACGTGATCTCCAAGTTACGCGGTCCACTAGCAAAATTAGGAATCATTCAAATCATTAATACCAGTCCAGTGTTGCTAATGGCTGGAAAATAAGCGCGCTAGACAAACATTTCCATCTGTACAAAGCAGGGCAGAAGAGAGCGTTTAAATCATTTATGCAATTACGCGTCCGGTTGTCACGAGCCTAATTGCTCAGCCTCACAAACGATGAAATTATTTTGAGCCGAAAATCGAAAATCCTTGAGTGATCTGTGTCTTGAAAATCGAGGAATTTACGTGCAAGTTCTTCAGCAGTGAATCTCTGTTCCGTTTCTCAGCATTTTATCGCATTTCTGCGTTTCGGGCTCAGTGAAAGTGAATCCGACTTTCCATTTACAGCATTAAACTTGAATTGAACCTTCTTAGACGCAAAATTTTCCAACAACATCTCCGCGTGCCATGCCTTTATTTTCCTTTTTTATACAAGTATCATTTCAATCACTCAAAAATTTCGTACATAGCATAGCACAATTGGGGTAATTATATCAAAGATCAGTTGAGAAACGCGTATCTTCCTGGCAGCTCAAAATCCTCATGGGTAGAAGTTTCTCGCTACAGTGTGTCAAGTGACAGCCGATTTTTTCATGTCATGAAGTATACTTTTGTGGTAATTCTGTTACTCGCTCTCAATGGTATTCGTGAGAAACGTTCCTTCAAGAACCGTATTTGTTTCCCCCGTGAATCAATAAAGTTGATTTTTTATGCGGACATTCAATCATTCGGAGGAGGGAGAGCTCATCCGTTGACCGACCTTCCCTGCCTACTCCCTACTTCAAGGCGCAAGCAAACATTGCGCAGTGTCGAACAAACATTGAGCGATGTGAGCAAAGAATCTGCCTTGGTTCAGCGAGACTCGATTTGTTGATCTTCGCGTCTCGAGCCGACCCCTTAATTAGGTGCATTAACTGCTTCACGTAATGCATTAAGAATTCAAAATAATATCGAACTGTGTACGATATGCATGTGTATTAAGAATATGCAGTTCTCGTACCATATTTTTGTTTTTCTGTTGAAATCCAAACCTTGCTACTTGGTCTCAAATCAGCTTTAGTAACGTGGAGTTACTGAACATGATTAGTCCTCGGATGTTTGCCTATCCCAGTCCACAAATATTTTAAATATTGGGGCATAAAATGGAGTCAACAGGTGGTTCGTAATAATTATAACAATAACCCCATATAAACAGTTAAAATGGCTTGAAGTTGATTGTTGATAATATGAAACAATGCAGTAATGTAAATGATATATTAACGACAAATTACCCCAACCTAAGCACTTAAGCAAAATTAAGGTGGCAAAACATCTCGATAATTACAGCATGGTTAAGCAGAATAAAAACATAAAAGAAGAATGTAAGACAGTATAAGATTTGATCGAAAATCACTGCTCATGCCAAGCACTGAAACCTAAACGCTCCTTCTTTCAATGATTTTCAGAACAAAAACATTTATTTATATGGTTGTCCTTCAGTTGATGATATATTTTGGTCACTGTCCAAGCACAGGGCTCCAGGGAACTTAAGTATACTTTTGAATTTAATAAAGCAAGGTCATTTCGTTCTTTACAGAAAGAGCTATCGCGTTTCTTTCTGAGAGAGGCGGACGTCCTGGATAACTTAATGAACACCAATTTCTCGAGAGCCATCAACAAACTCTATGACCGACGCAAAATACTTTGTTTAATCAATGCTCAATTTAGGAAGACATGTCGAGAAATTTATCGACGGAAACTGCTTCACGTTTTATTCCAAGATTAAAATGTCAAGGCGATTGTCTCATCACAAATCCCTAATCACTATGAGTAGAGGCACAAACTCTGCACGTCCCGAAACAATTCTCTTCAAGTAAAACACACTTTAATGCACCAGACTGTTACATTTATCTCAGGGAAACATTTTAGTCTGCCCTCGAACACTCGCTTTGGACAAATTGTTGATTTTTTGTGGGTCTCCTTCAAGCTAAGACTCACAATTGCTTCCAGGGCTCTCGATCTCTTCCTGGGCGACCATTTCATTAGGATCCAATTTAGGGTAAAATTAAAAGCACATTCCCTGGACTCTTTGGTGTCACAGGGAATCACTGAAGTCAAGGATTCTCCAACACCCCTGGGCCCATTACTCGCGCCTTTTCCAGGAGATTGTGCCGCTTTTTTGGAGCGCCTCTCTTATAACTCGCGAGTGCAAATGGCACTTCTCTATCACTCTTTATGCTGCCTTAGATTTGAGCAACACAGCCCAGCTTCTAGTTTCAGTTTTAGGCCTTGTTGCTGTTCTGGACCTCGCAGAAAATGAAAGAGGACATTCTAAGTATTATTTCTCTCTCTGATGAGACAATTAGAAGACTGCTTTTTCATGAATTTTCCTCACTCACGCTAGACAGCAGACGGGCTTTACATTTGAGACTCCACATTCTAATGAGACAACAAAAAGCAGAGCTTTACAGGATTTTCTGCGTGAGTTACGAGGAAAATTTGCTCAGATCTTCTAGAACTTATGGAACTTAAGTGAAACATTTTTAGAGGCTGTTTTTCCTGAAAGACACGAACATTTTGCACTGTTCATTTTGTGTGGCAAAAGAACAGTGATAGCCATAACTATGCAATCAATTTCATGAATTGACGATAAATAATCTGCAAGCTCTTCGTGTCAAAATGTACATATTTTGTTAAATTTCTTTCTGCTTATTTTTGAAAGTCATCTAGATAAAGCCATTACAGTTGTTCAAATATATAAATTACTCACAGAATCATTACCACAAACGCCTTTTGAGGCTACAATTGACAAAGTAAGCAATAACTATTTACATTATAAATAATATTACATACGTACAAAAATTACCCGTTTTTGATTCTCCATAAAAGCTTTATGATGGCAAAAATAAAGTTACAGTGACATCGAAAAAATTGAGAATTTAATAAACTCATGATTCATAGAAATTTGTAAAGATCGCCGTGCATCTGTGTGTGTGGCGCGGAAGGGAAAATGCATTAGAACAGGAGAGACGCTGTGTTTTTATGGAATCGCTCTCGAACAGATTTATACCACACGTACTGCACATACACGATGATTAATTTTATCATTGAACTTATTATTCCAGAAGTCATTCTGGACAGCCCGTTCATTTGCTCTCACTGAGGAGTGAAGGCAGCTCCTCCTACGATTTCAACTAACGCAGATGATAAGTAGAATTTTCAGGGCGGTCTTTTCAAAGCGCTTGGCTTTACCTCACTCACTTACTCATTCTCTACTCACTCACTCCTACACTAACTCCCTCCTCTACTCACTTACTCCTATACTCACTCACTCCTGTACTCTCTCAGTCCTCTACTCACTCATCTACTCACTCTCTCTCTACTCACTCACTTCCCTACTCACTCACTCCTCTACTCACTCACTCCTCTACTCACTCACTCTTCTACGCCTTTTAAATTGAGAAGCTAAAAAAATGTAGCACAAAATTTTAGTGATAAAGCTATCAGCAAAGATTTTAAAGTGTGAACATGAAGCATCGCTGTATTCTTCAAGGAATGAAAAGCGCTAACACAACCATGCATTAAAGGCTTCAAACAAACATGGGTAAAACATAAGCTTTCAATGAAAAATGTCATCTGAGACACGACCTAATGCCACGCAATAACAAGCCACTTTATGTTGAAATTTGATGCCTCTTAGCAAAACAAGTTGCTCCGTATTCAAAAAATCAAGTCATTTTTCCGGGATAGGAAATTCAGTTATGGTTTCATCAGCCTGAAGAATGATCATAGGTGAGGAAAAATAAGCAGGGAGAGCTTTTTGTAATCTAAAAACAGTAAATAAAGCAAAGTCAAGTGAGAAGAGCAGTTAAGGGCTCTTATCCAAGTGCGTTACAAGGATGCTTAATGTTGAAAGAAGATCTTTAAAGGAAAATTTCTGCTCCAAAACGTTTGGGCGAAAATCGGATGGGGTTAAAGTAGTGCACACGACGTGAGGTTGACGGCAAATTCCGCTGCTGTTACGCGACGCTACTGTGGGACAATGTGCACATATTAAGTTCCTGCTGTTGCCTGTGAGAAGCATTCAAGGGAAATTAGAAAATATTAACAAATTCTCGTATGTTCTGAGTTGATAATTATTTTTTCTTTTTAAAATTCTTCACTGGAACAATTGTAGGATTGATCTACTGTTTACCGCCGCTCTAAAAAGACTATTGATGTTAGGAAAATATAACATATATACATATAAAAAATATATGTATATACTGTATTGATCTCTCCGTTATTACGACCGCGTTCATATTTCGATAATTTAAGCATTTCATCCTAAGGAGGTAAAGTGCAAGCCCATTCAGTTGTTGAGTTTTCCCTGTAATCTCTTTAGGCAATCTTCTCCATTTTCTACAATCAACAGACAAGGTGCCTGCTCCAGCGAACATGCCGCTGCGGGATTTGTACCGCCCTGTTCTCGTACAAAGAGCAGCACTTTCTCCCTACGCCACGGGAAAATTTTACATAGTTTAAATATTAAATATGATATTGTCGTCGGCTAATGTTCTAATATTTCCCATTACAAATAATTTATGCTACCTTGTTCAGCAGAAAATTTACCTCTTGGTAACGGCGCACTCTTGCGTTAACTTCCCTAGTTTAATTTTAAAAATCTAAGCAAGACAAAATGTGCATGTAATGGTGTTGTTACGGGCAGAGGAAATGACAGCGACTGAGCACCTACTGAGCATTATAACCATTATTAAAGTTTAAATTATATTCTTAATCATTTGCAACATCGATGCTTCTGATAATAAAACCGTTTTCAATCATAACTAAAGTTGCCCTCACGCTTAACGGAGTGTAAATGCTTGATTCTTGAAGTATTTGTTTTCTTTCAAATTTTTCAGTTAGGTTTGCCGGAACGAAAACGCTCGAATCATTTCACAGCTATCCTTTGGCGTCGATATACAAAACACTGTTCATTCATGTCACTTGGAGCTCTGTGAGGCAGCTCAGCAGTCGTCATGCTCTTGATGCCCGCAAGTCTTTCAAGAGTAAAACGAATTGGAGAAGTTGAATTTTTAAAGATGAGATGCAGAAATGAAAATCGATTGTTCACGCTCACTTCAAGGATTAATTGAAGTTTTTTGCCGACAATT
>JACJUY010000285.1:13670-31982 GCA_014220935.1 Platorchestia sp. MABIK
CCGCACTACTGCTCGTATCTCGAGGCCCGCACTACTGCTCGTATCTCGAGGCCCGCACTACTGCTCGCACAGCTCGCACATCACCCCAACATCACACCGAGATCTCGCTGCTGCCGCGCTTTGCCTCTGCACCAGAGATGTAGATTGATGGCGGCCCTACGGTGGGGTGAGAGGGTGTCTGCTTCATTGACTGCTATTTGCCGGCCTTCTTTGTCCACCTTGTTCTGGTCCCTCGTATTTATTTGCCTCCTTCGTCTACCTTTGTTCTAGTTCTACTCATTTTCAGCCTCTTTTATTCCCCTCAGACCAGTCCTGCACGTACACTTACCTACCTCCTTTATCTATCTTGTTATAGCCCTACTCATTTGCCAGTCTTTTTAGTCTACCTTACACCAGTCCTACTCATATTCCTTCCAAGTTTGTCTACTTCACAGCAGTCTCTTGCATATAGCTGTCTCTTTTGTCTACCTTACATACGTGAGTCCTACGCATAAACCCGCCTCATTTGTCTACCTCGTGCTAGTCCTTCACATTTGCTTGCATTTTTCTCACTTCCACAGCTACATATTTTTCTATCGCTTTTACTTGAATTTCCGCTTAACATCTAACAAATTTTTCATTTTTGTGTACATTATTTTTATTGCAGGTGGGCTACACGCTGCACTAACTGCAAATTTCCTGCCCATCTGCCTACTTTTTACGGCAGTGCGTTTACTTTTAAAACTTCTTTTTACTCGATAATTGGAACAACTCTATCCTGCATGCACACTTCATTGAGCTCCTGTTACAAGTACATCTTTTACGGCTCCAACTGTCCAAACACAACACAATCGTTACTCAAATTACACGACATGATCTTACGCAACCCTCAACTTGAGACATGAAAATTACTTCCAGTTATTCAGAGTCATTTAGAGAGGAGAAGGAAGAAATGAAAACCAGTTACAGTATTTCAAAGAAATTGCACATAAAATGCGTCACAAACAATTGAAAATAAGTGTTTTCTTAGGACATAGGTCCTAAATTTGATTTATAACGTAAATCAAGCATGGCCTTTGCGGAATAACTAGAATAAATTTTTGTCCCTTTAAGCTGAGGTTCGCTTAAAATGACAAATATCTCGAGGATCACCTACGAGTATTGCTTTGTCATTTCTCTTTCACTTGTCATACATAAGTAAAACCCGTCCTGTGTGTAATACCTTGTGTCTGCCTGCCCCACGCTCTCTCTCTCGCTGCTTAGCACAGTAAGGCCTCGCTCCAGCTGCTCGTAACTTTTTATCTTCCGTCTCATTTGTCTTCGGTTCTTCTAGTGCTTCCGCGCGCAGTAATTTTCTTTCGTAATTTTGCCCTGGTTTTCTTTACTGGATTTTCACAGGGGGTAATGGAACCGGTAATTCATTGGTATTATTTCACCGTCGTTTGTCACGTGCTCTGTTTCTTAAGGTATCTACCATCCTATTAACTGTTAAGGTATCATACTATGTACAGTGTTATTTACAGACTTCCTGTTGGCTGCCATAATTACTCGCTTACTGACGACTGTCAAAACCACTACATAGTTTTACAACCTCCATAATCTGACGCTTTTTCCTTAGAGGCGCACGTTTTTCTTCACAACTTATTTTACGAGCGTCCAATTTAAAACGCCGGGCAGGAATCAGGCACCATTAACTCCGATCAAATACCATTTTCCATTATGATTCCAGAGCAGCGCAGGCTGGCCCAGCACTCGGAGGCTGGTACTGCAACCAGCCAACACCATCATCGTTTTTCATGATCTGTCAATGGAGGTCCATTTCCTCTTCCGCGCGTCGAGAATGATTGCGGAGGCGCATGAGCAGGCAGGCAGTGTATGCAGAAAAGCGACATTGATATGAACTCCTCTGTCCTTGCCAACAGGTGGACGGAGAACACCAGGGATTCTTTTTGAGCGTACTTATTCAACGCTGCTGCTCACGCGGGTCAACTTCGTGGAGCGTTTCAGTCAGAGAAATTCGTGCATCTTCTTTGTCTTTATTTTGTGAGAGAAAGTTCGCTTTAAGAGTGGCATTGCTAGCTCGTCCATGAGCCTTCAACCCTCGAATTGCACAGCATGAACAACTATGTGCATGCGTCAGCATTTTTCACACGTGGGTGTTGACGAACTAATATCTGCGGATAATAGCAAGAAAATCATCACCTTGGGCTTTCTGTCATTGATGGATAAAATTTTCTTCATGCTTTAACAACAGTATGCAAACATCCGGCTTCGTTTCTGGCCAGTCAATTCGAAATAATTTTGGCAATTACGGCGAGTGGTGCGAGCTATGAGAGTGCAGAATGTCGCTCTGATCTGAGGCTGCAAATAAATTCAATGCTGTCCACCGCTGTGCTTATGCTCTCTTTCTGTGCCTTCATCACGTGTCAATTGATAATTCGAAATTTCACCTTATATATGCAGGTATTCATCATATATATGAAAATTAGCTTACATGCCTGAATAATTCTTTCTTGGAAAAACTAGTGATGAATTATTGCAAATATATATACATTTGTTAAAACATGTGTATTTTATGAAAAAATGTTTTCACGCCTGAAAAAATTATTTAGCCAAAAGAACTTGTTAGATAAATGGATGACCAATCAAGTACATACGCCAGTAGTCGGCAATGTTTTTTTCTCAAGTCGTTTGTTATGTAGATTTCTGGTGCAAACACAACTCGTTACCATATCAAATGGTGCAAAATAACTCCTATCAATCAATTTCTTTTGAACTCATGTTTTATAGTTTAAGAGACAGTTAACAATATTTAATCTTCGCTTTACTATCATGAAACAAATTCGCAACACAAGCATGATTTGCCGATAAATATCTGTTATCGTAATAAATAGCATAACAAAAGCATGGTGGACGGATAAGTACCTGATATCATTATAAAATGGCATAGTGGAGTATGGTGTACCGATAAATATTTTAAATCATAATGAACAGATTTCAAACATGTATGATGTAATTGAAAATATAAAATTGTCATATACTTGAGCGAGTATCATGAATGGAAATCAGATACCTGAAAGCTGAGCAAAACAAATTTTTCTCCAACATCTTTAAAGGTTTTCAATAGAGTTAAATATTTCAGTTTCCATCAGATGGGAGTTAAACTAAGGTAAACAATACTTCAACTGTTGACTGTGAGCTGTAAAGTCCGAAATTCCCCGTAATACATTAGATCGCCAGTGCCAAGAAAATATTATGTCCAATAAATGTGAGTATTTTTCCGTTTCAAGATTTAATTTTAAGGTGCATAATTTGCGCACTTTTGTTCTTTCGGCTCGTAAAATTTACAATTTGAAAAAAAACAGCCGCAATATGAGCTCAGGAAAAGTTTAAATGGATGCAATATTATACACCGGATCTGAAGAACTAAACAAGTGCAAACATTGGACTGGCATGGGATAGGATTAAATTCAGGGAAAATTTTAAATATTTCCTGCACATTCCCCGAGTGAAATGAAAAGCATAGAAATTACCTCGTTACTCTCTAAAATGAAGTGAAGAATATTGCCCAAGTGGGAGACATGATGGTAACGCTCATGTTTCCGAGTGCTGCAAGAGCAAGCTAATCCGTTGCCCAGCGAAATGCGCTGAAAATTTTATCATGAACATTCGGAGATGAAATTCAACGCCTGCATCGGATAACTGTCAATTTCATTTCTCTTACGTTATTGTAATAGGCTACGTAATTCTATTCCCTTCCAGTCAAGAAGCGTGAGTCATGGTGGGGAAAACGGTAAAGGACATCGCATTACCATTCCGGGAATTTTAAAGTTACAACCTATGTTTAGAAAATTATAACCTACGTACTTTAGAATAAATTGTGATATTTTATTGTCCAAATCCTACAGAAAACCAATGTAAACAGTTTGCTTTACCTTTAAAATTTATATGAAAAATTAATTCGATAATCAATAAATCCTTGAAACAATCGAACAAATATGCTTGAGCAGTGTCATTTGAGTGATGGAGATAAGGGAGTATCACTTACATTTTATCACTGTAATGGGGACGACAATCCGTCTAGGAATCCGAATTCAAACTAACTCTAAAACGCAGCACTGGTGAAATGTTTATAACTTGTTCATTATGTATAGCAAAAATATTTCTAACAATTTCAAGCTGGATTTTACCACAAAAGATGCAGTCTAATCGAAGTGTACAGAAAAATTAGAGACTCCGAAAAACCTCATCAGAAAAATATCGTAAGAATGAATCATTTTTCAATCGAATGTAGTTTTCCAAAAAATCTAAAATTCAAGAATTTCATTATTGTCCCCAAAAACAGTGTACCAAAGCACAAGAACAGCATGAAAATTATGTCAAAATAGCAACATGATAAGCCAGTAGGGGTAAAAATAAATGGTTTATCCTAAATTTACTCATGAAAAGTTACGAACAGATATTCAACTCATAAAATAACTATTTTCAAAATATATATTTTCAACACGAGTACATAAAAAATGAATTTTGTAGTTGATCAGAAACCAGAAACGTAAAAATTCTTTTCATTCATTATCAGCTCTCCTGAATTGCGATCTAAACTAAATTTTACGTTTGAACAATGTTTCAAATTGCATTCAACGATTCTCACAATTTTCAGTTAAAATTACCGAAATGCGAGCAGCTCATAAAGTTTCTCACCAAAACAATAAGAAAAAGTCATCTTTCGCAGTCCATTCCTCCTCATCAATTCATAACCACAAGAGCAGAGCTTGCAGCAAGAAAGGAGGTTCTCGAAACTCCAAATTCGAGAACAGGAATCCATAATTTTGTGACATCATTCCACCTGGTCACCTAAGCCCCTGGTGCCATCAAAGTGTGCAGGGTGATCCCTAAAATATTTTCTTCTCGATTTTGCCGCGGTCGCCGCTGTCGAATAAAAGACATCTCTCCGTATCGGTTACTTGCTCCCGAAACCTTGCTTTTAAATTCACAGCCCCAACTGCTCCGCGGGATTTCCTGAAATTTCTGGGGACTCTTTCGTCGAAAATAAAATTCGAGAGGTCGGAAAAGTCTACGTTAGAGATGGCAACACCGGATAGCTCTTGGATGGGATGATTTTTGCCCGCTTGACCTAATGCATTGGTTGTGTAAAGAAAAAATAAAGAAGAGCCCTGAGGAGACCTTCCTTTTGTTAATAGGAGAAGTTGCATTGAAAGCCAGTGGCCAGTGAGCCAAATTGGTCAGGTCGTTGTAGCCTTAAATCAGTTGCTTCACGAGCTAAGGTCGCTGTCCATGCTTTCAACGCAAACATTTGAATTAGCTACTGAAGCGGTCAAATTTTGTTCCGTTCTTCGACACTGTGTCGCACGCCATGATAAATTAATGCACTTCGTGGCCAAGATTTATGGAGTGAGTTATTGCGTTCATTTCGGGGAAAATAAATGTGATTTTATTGTGTCATACGGGCTAAATCATGGAAATCCATTTGAAGTAATAATATCATAATTTTTGTTGTGTTTTTTCAACGCTAATTGTTGCAAGAAACTTGATCAATACTTTCTTGATCTGTAGTTTTGTATCTGTTTTAATTGGGAAGCTTCTTTTTTTCTGTATGTAAAATTCACTGAAGATTCGACTTCAACTTCGCTAGCGAAGATGAGTAACAATTTCCAGATGACATCCCCAAAAAATTTGTTTCAAACCGTTTCCTTGATGATTCTTTGAATATTAAAAACAATTAGCTGCTCTGAAAAAAACCAATGGGCTACATGCACAATTTGAAAAAGTTTAATTCGCAATCGTCAGAACACGCGAAACTGAATAAATAAAATGCGTATTAGCATTACAAGGATTTAATGTAAAAGATGATCTTACCACATACAAAAAAACAAGCGTTCGGTCTTCCGCACTAGATGAAATAACTTAAATTTGCTTACGTGGCTCGCGTCACGTCATGCACTTAATTCGGCGCTGTTGCTGCGATATGTTACGATTTACGCTGTTGTTTGTGTCAATGTTGTAATACTAATGACTAATGCCAAGAATTTCATCGCCGCACTGGGATGAAAGAGCCCATCCAATATTAAATATAACTAAGGAATTTAATTAAGTAGAGTTAGGCCATACCGCTTTTTAATTTGATAAAGCAAAATTGAAAGCGTTAATGAAAACCTTAACCATTGCATTTGATGAAAAGTTTGTAGTTAGGAATCGTACATCAATAAAAATCAGTGTTGATCTGTTTCACATTCTGTCAGAATGAATAACGACCATAAGTCCTACCTAATCAAACTATCAAAACACAAAATAGAAACTGAGGCCATGCTTGTACGTATCATATTTACTCAAATTCATTCAAACCAATACCTATATTTGTCTTAAAATCAATTCATATTTAGAAATTGATGCGATTAAAGTAATATTTGAGAAAAACAATTTTTAGATAACTACAGCCAGGCTTCTGTGAGCAACGATCAATTATGGCGAACAAACATCAAGCGACACTATACTGAAGCATTGCTTCGAAACTAAGCCCAAGATTTCATTGCCCAGATATCCCGAAGATTTTTTAAGGTCAAGAGGTTAAACATTCTGATTCATAGGGAAGCTCTTCACTGAGGGGAATGACACACACTTCAAAATGGCCTCTGCGCTTCAGGAATGTAAACGAAAAACCCAGTGTTTTATTAATACAAAACCTTTCAGCTAACCTGTGCCAGGACAAATTGGCCGCTGAAAAAACAGACATTTTCCCCCCCTGCACGATGTACAGCCGCCAATAGGTAAGTAAGATTATTTACAGTACCATTTCTCCTTGTGACACTCTTCGAAATAGGGAATGAAGTTTCCTTTCCTCTACAATATAGGGAAGGACCTTCATTTCTCTGAAGGAAGAGAACCCTCATCCTCTGTACGGAAAGGCCTTCAGCACAAATTGGGGGGAGGACCCACAACATTAGGAGGGGCACCCACAATATTAGGGGAAGGACCCACAACATCAGGGGGAGGACCCACAACATTAGGGGGAGGACCCACAACATTAGGGGGAGCACCCACAACATTAGGGGAAAGACCCACAACATTTGGGGGAGGATCCACAACGTTGGGGGGAGCACCCACAACATTAGGGGAAAGACCCACAACATTAGGGGGAGCATCCACAGCAGTAGGGGGAGCACCCACAACATTAGGGGAAAGACCCACAACAGTAGGGGGACTATCCACAACATTGGGGGGAGCACCCACAACATTAGGGGAAAGACCCACAACATTATGGGACGACTCACAACATTAGGAGTAGGACCCTCTTCCCTCTTTAAAAGCAAGACCCTCATCTCTTAGTACGTACGAGTATGTCGGATTATGAATCTCACATAGCATGACAAACCCCAACCGCTGATTCAACGAGCGGCTTCAACGTTTAGTAAAGAACAAGAATAACCTAAAGCACCAGCAGGGGTGAACAAAATGCTTTGCCTGCCCCTACGCATCCTCCGTTTGTTATTTTGCCTAGCACATTCTACTGTAATCCCTTTTTTTCGTTCAGCAGTCCCTTTACTCCGTGCGCGGATCAAAACGAAGGGACCAATGCAACTTTGCCTTAAAGTTGATATATTTTCTTCAGTTCGTGTTTATATAATTTCATCATTTCGCTACCAATTCACACATTCTGTATTTCCGAACCTTGTTAATGCTCTATCCTGTATAAAGTAACTCAGCAACTTTCTCACCTGTCATAAATATGAGCATTTCTGGTCATTTTTCGTTAGCACTGAGAGGACTGAAACAGCCTTCAGAAAATGTTAGTTCATTAAATGCAATTTGAAATTCCTGCACATTATACCCTTGCTCGGAAACTGCATGGTCATTCAAGCTTGAAGAGGTGCTCTTGTTTTAAATTACAACAATGAAGCAAGCATGTGCGAAGGGTGCTGACTGCTTCCGTAATACCAGTCGTAGCCACCCTTGCATTGTTATCCCTACTTATTTTTACGCCCTCGTAGATCTGAGTTAACACTTTCATTGTATATCTATTCATTGTGTTTTAAGTTCTCACTCTCTTTGAGTATTTCCACCTCAGCTTCACACCTTGACTAATTTTAATCTTCCAATGCTTCAATACGTTTTTCTTTAGGTAGACTCCTCCTCCTCAGCATTCCCACTTCTTTAGTATTCTAAACTCAATGTAATCCACCAACTTTTAATCCTTCTCAAAAACATCAGAAATGCTCAATCTCTTCCTTCACCACCGATGCAAATCGAGCAAATGGTACTCATTTTTCTTCCCCGTTACGTGGCAACGCTATCGCTTTATGCATCATTTGATTTCCATCCGCGCATCAGGCAAAAGAGGAAAACATCTCTTGATAAAAGTGAACACTGAAAGAAAAAAGGTATAACTCATTTGCTTCCCTCCGCTGAGACAAAAAAATACAAGTTGGGATTTACAGCTGAACGATGATTACTCATTGCAATGTTTGGTCATCGCAATTATAAATGTCATTCTGCATGAAAGGTATCGAATAATTTGCTCGATAAAACATTTGGATGAGTACTTTTGCTCACTTCCGTATTATTAGTATCATATTTATATATGAGACATGATTGGTCGTTGCAATGGTTGGTCATCGCAATTATAAATCCCACTCTGTAGGAAATGTTTCGTTTATTTTGGTCAATAAAACATTTGATTGGGTCCTTCAGTTCATTTCCATATCTTACTCATAGAAAAATAAAGGTGCAACACCTATGGAAAGCTGCAATGTGAAGTCAACGCTGCAGTTCTTCACGTGGCATAACTCTGGACGGAACAGCACGCAGACAAAAATTCAGGGAAACATGGTAACCCACCGAGGGTTGAGGAAAATTTTTAAAAAATGTCAACCGTACTTAACCTTGTTAAATACGTCATCAATTTGTACTAATTTTACTTGAAATTTATTGATTTCACAAACTTATACATTTACTTTCAACTATTGTAGAATTTGTAGTGAATTTTCTACACAAACAGAATGGAAATGTACTCCAAAAGTAAGCAGGCAAGGTATAAAACCAGACTGCATAATCAGCCTGTGTACGTAACGCCAGGCGAGGGCACGTATAGTGAGGCAAATTCGAGTGAAGATGTATAAAATTTCAGTTCACAATTTGCATTTATTGGACCTCATGCAAGCGAGACCACAGAAAGGCCTTCCGAAAAGCTAAGCTGCAAGAAGGGGCCGACTGCTTCTAAAGTCTGGTGAAAACTTCCACTTTCGCTGACAGATCATCAATTGGTGGCACCCTAGAGAATTTCCCGAGATGAATCGACTCATTTCGGCGGATTGCAATACTCCCAGTGCCACTATAGAGTCCTCGCGTTTCCTTATAGCGCCTTCGATCCATCTGTCTTCTGGAAATGAGAAACTGCGCCTGGAAAACATGGCCAAACTTCTGGGTTTTTCATGGCAGGTTTTTGCGACGACTTTATTCGCAAGGATTATGTTAGAAATAGGAGAGTGAGGAGTTTAGGGATTGGAGCGAACAAATGTTTGTGACTTATTAGTTTTTTTTTTATCTGAAGCTGAGGTGTAGCAAGAGAAGGTGACTTTTCAGAAAGAAAAAAATAATATGAACAACATTGTTTAATTTGACTTCAAGAATCTGTGGATTGGAAGTAATTTCTGCTTTTAAGTGGGAAAAAGGTTAAGAAAATTCAAGGAAACTCACAACGAAAAAAAAAACGAGCGGGGGGAATGTGAAATGCATACAATAGAATTAAAGTTTAATAGTATGACGCAGATTTGGGATACGGTCGATACAAAAAATAAATAATGGTCTGATTACAAAATAAATTAGGTGGTGAAGAACGATTTTACGTCCAAAGAGAGAGCTGCGCCGGAGACACGGCCCGAAGTATCGGAGCCGTTGCCGTGACTCCAGGCGCAAGCCCCGCGCCTTCCGTTAGTGCACCTAGGTAAATAATAAGCCAAATTAAAGATAAACGGTAAAGGAGAAATACAATGATCTGAATCGCGGAATATATAAATCAGTTAAACACACCCAAATCTAATCCCGATCTGATCTACCTACAAGCACCTAAACTAACCTAACACCCACTGATCTGATCTCAAACACCTAAACTAAATTAACTCCCACCGATCTGATCTCAAACACCTAAACTAAATTAACACCCACCGATCTGATCTCAAACACCTAAACTAAATTAACTCCCACCGATCTGATCTCAAACACCTAAACTAAATTAACTCCCACCGATCTGATCTCAAAAACCTAAACTAAATTAACTCCCACCGATCTGATCTCAAACACCTAAACTCAGAAATAAACACACCCCGTTCTGATTTACACCACGGATCTACTTCTAACTAGTCAACAAATCAATTGAATACCCTAGGCGCTATTATTTAACAGGTGGGAACGGAACACTTCAATGAGCTTCAGCCGAACAATCTAATGCTTACGCACGACACACGAAAGCACTGCGACTTACTGCTCTAGTGGCGAAGCGAAGTGTCTTCTATTGGTGTTGAGATGACGATGACGGGTGCGCACTCGCGCTCACAGGGCGCTTAGCCGCCTCCTCCCATGCCGACACTGACGTGTCAACCAAGCACGACCCCACAGCATTGTCGGACGACGGAAGAAGCCGTACCGGATGGTGAGGTAGCGGAGAGTCGAAAGTCCTGCGCCAATGAAGTGGATGTGCTAGCGTTGAAAGCTGAAGATAGTCTGCTGATTTTAAGCGCTCGAGATCTGAAGTTGAATCTGACGAGCAGCTTGGAGGAAAGTTCAGTGGCAAATAAGAAAATGTCGACAGTGAGAGTCGCTATGCCGGTTTTAAGGATAAATTTCGAACTTTACTATTGAAGTGTTCGTAATAAACTAATGAAGTATTTTCTCCAAAATTAAAAAGCCCTTTTTTTCGACAACTCACTCCGTTTAAACAAGTAAAACTAGCATGTAAAAAATTAATAAAATTACACAGTACAAGGATATTATTACAGCTGATTGAAGCTAACCGAAATTGATGCTTGCACAGCCTTACTTTCTTGTTTCTCTTGTTTTGACTTAAAAAATGTGTGGGGATTTCTTACTGTTCGAAACATGAGCAATAAAAAGTTGTGTCGAACCTTTCTAATGCAAAACACACTGCTTTTATTCTGCGATATTTTCACATCTATCAGTCAAAGAAACAGCGAGAGAATTGTGTATAAATGAATGAAAAATTGTCAAGGAAAAATTAAGTCCTCTGTCAATGAGATTTTTTATTTCGAGCGCAATTTCGAACAGAAAAGGCTGCAAATGAATTTTATGGTTATTTTTAAAGATTGTAAAATATGAACTTTGTCTGAAGGCAGAAAATTATCTCTAAAAACACACAATCTGCATAGCTCGAGCCACGGCTCTTCATCAACATAACCAATTATACGACATTCATTCACATATGATTCAGCATTTTCTTCGATAAATGAAGTGTCTTAGGGACAGACCAAGATGTTTTACGTCTCATTGAAACACGTTATAAGTATTTGTGATTCCGTTAACACTTGTTACATTTGTTCAACGAGTTTCTCCGGAAAGTGCACGCAAAGTTAATGTCACGTTATTCTTGCAAGCAAGCTAATGTTTTGCTTATGAAAAATCTCTTTCCTTGCGTCCACGTAAATTTTTGCTTACACCAAAATATAGAATTGTACACCATAACTATGCAGAACTTATTTGCTCTACAGCTGTCTAGTGAGCACAAGTATCGACGATGTACGTTAGCGAGATTTGTCTTAGCCGATTTTATTATTCCACTTCCTCACAGGCCATCTCTCGAATAATTCTACGTATGACGAACTAATATCTTTTTTACGATCGCCCCGAATTCCTCCATCAACATAGTAGTATGCAGACCGCCTTCAACCTTGTTATTCCCCTTCTTCGTTCCTGCTTTCCCACTTTCCTCCTGCTCTCTAACTTCCTCAGGTGCCTCCTTTACTTGTGTTCTTCTGCTTCCTTCCAGTTCCCTTACCTTCCTACCACTTCCCCACTTCATTTCTTGTTCTCCTTTTCTAGTGTAGCTCCTCGTTCCTCCTGTGTTCGTCATTTCTTTTCATTTCCCTTCCCTCCAGTTCGCTTATTTTCCCTCAGTTCCTCAACTATCCTCCAGTTTTCCTAACTTTCATCCAGTTCTCCCAAATTACTCCTGTTCCTCTTCTTCCCTCCTTTTACCCTACTTCTTTCAAGTTCCCCTACTTTTCTCCCATGTCCTTCCCACGTCACATGAGGTCACCGCCAGCCCTGCTACACCCCAGCGACGCACCGTCGGCATTCCGGGAATTTCCCTGCGCGAGATTTACGAAGTACTTGGTCGCATTTTTTGTGATATTATTCTTCTCCTTCGTCTCACGAACTATGGTGTCGGTGATGTATCCTCTTTAGCGTGGTGTTTTGTTGAAGGAAATAACACACTTTCATTCAATAAACAAAGTCTATATTTCATGAACTCGACTTTTCTCCTCGGCATTGGATTCTCAATTAATAATTTTGCTTCGTCACAGTCACGTCCGACTGGATCCTAAATGTATTCGATCTTCCTTTCTTATAAACATGCCAAATTATCTTCCTAAAACCAAAATAAGTGTTTCAGAACAGCACAATGAACGTTAACTAAACCCAATGTATTTTCGATAACTAAGTCGTAGATTTCGATTAGTAGAGTACCTTATTTATTCCGTGAGTGCAGTAGCTGAACATATAATGCGCACACAGAGGCAAAAATCGCCAAATTTCCACATGAGATGAACAAAATCGCAAATCTCCAGTGAAAAATCCCCGCTCAAAAATGTGATAAAAAGTTCAAATCTTTTTCCCTAGTACTTTCCGGAGTCAAGTGCTTTTTACCAGCGTACACGTGTGTACCAACCTTTGAAATATTGAAGGATTTAACCAGCTATTTAGAAATAAAGCCCGTTTGTTTTCTGAATAACCTTATATAACAGACAAAAAACACCATACGAGGCAAATTCAGGCTGTGTGAGTTCTTTCTATTTCTTTGACACCTGCTACTCCTGAAAAAAATCACTTTAAATTATTTATACAAGCCAAAAGAATTCGCTTTTGAAATTTATTTACTTCATCACTAACGGAAATTCACACCTGGACACAACAGCTCTGCAGACAAGCGTTTGCAAATTCTCAGGCAAACACAGCCATGTTAAATGCGGCTGCTTCAACTCGCTGCTTAACGCTCCCTCACGAAATGCTTCAGCTAAATTAGTACGGAGTACATGAGGTAGAGGAGAATATGTCCTGTAAACGCAGAATTACGCGCGTTCCAGTAGCGCAAGCAGGTTACTATAGAATATAATATGGCAATAGGAACGAGCCATGTGGCACATTCTTTCCGGAGTCTTTCTCGAGAACCCGTGCCCTGAAACAACAATCACACAGTCACCAGGAAAATGCATGTATGGTCATAAGCTTTCACACTCAATCGCCAGTATTTTCATATTAACATAATTTCTCAATACACGGTCATTACACAGAGTTTAGTCTTCTGATATGACAGTTTTCCTGACAGAACAGTTATAAGATTTATCATTTTTAATGACTTTTTATGATACTTTTAGAGAAAGTACTATAGTATTATATTAATAAAAAGTTAATCATATAGCATGAAGAAATGCAATTTCTGATAATCATGAATAAGTTAGGTATTTTTTGTTCTTCAAGACTCTTTGGGATTCCCGTTAACTCTACATAGTTCTTTAGAATACTGGAGGATCAGAACCCACTTTTGGTCAAAACAGTTTTTGATCATAAGCGGTTTTTCTTAAGCGGTTTTTCCTAGGTGCCGAAAAGCCTTTCTAAGCTTACATCACTAAAGCCATTACGGTATGTGTTAGTCTCCATAAGATAACCTCGCAATCATCTTTATTCCATGGAGTTAAGTTTCGTCAGTTGAAGACGTTGCCCGTAGCTGAATCTTCAGGAATCATCTCTGTCGTTTTACGCAGAATTCTCTCTATTTTGCTGACATCTCATCTTGGGGCAGGGAGCCAGAGTTGCGCGGCCATTTATAGATGTGGTCGGACCAGTGCCTTACAAAGAGATGGTATTATACTTTTTCACTCGTAGTCCAAGTTTCTTGTTATGCTGCTAGGAATTCTGTTTGAATGCTCAACTCCATTTTTTACTAAATTAAAATGCTTGAAATCTTTAGGCCTCAACACTGCCTTGGTTAAAACCTAAAGTAACTTTCGCCTCGCCACTAAATTGCTCGTTAATCGTCACACTTTGAGGGCGACCAATGAACCAAAAAGTGACGAACACGAGCAATTTGTGCATGGTCGTAAATTTCTTCAAGTGATTCCTATGGAGCGTTTTAGCATTTTACTCTTCAATACCTGTGGTATGTGCTTCTTTTTGCCAATAATAAATACGTCACGGTGATGAGTCTCGTCTAAAAATCGAAATGAGTCGTCGATGTTCAGGTCAAGTTCGAGCAAACGTCAATTTCAACTACATTTATAGAAAAGTATATGAATGCAAAATTCCCATTAATTAATACCATTTGATAACATAATTCACGGATAATTGGTAATTTTACGAATGAGTTTTCTGTAAGGAACTCTATTATCAATGGACGGAAATTGACTTTCAGGCGGACGAAGTCGATTTTCAAGTGGACGAAGTCGGTTTTCAAGTGGACGAAGTCGGTTTTCAAGTAGACGAAGTCGATTTTCAAATGAACGAAGTCAAATTTTAGGTAAACGGTATTGAATAAATAATGACCAATAAATAGATAAATCTAAAAGCATAAATGATTCCTCCATTTCTGAATGCTGTTCTAAATTCTCAGACATAATCTTTGACAGAGACATGATGTGCTCGCGCTGGTACAGGATTTTGATTCCCAGAATTTGTGCCTCTGTATGTCCTCTAGTACAATGATAGACCTGCCTCCTAGATAATGCCATGGCAATTTCAAATAAAAAGTTTCACGAATTAAAACTGAATACATGTGAACTGTACCTACTACTCACACTGAAATTAATGAAAATTATTTTACAGGAATGTTTACAAGAAACTTAATGTTCGACATTCATAACAGCTTTCTTAGGACGCTCATTGAAAGTTCTCAAAATAGAAAAACTGCCTTTATCAGGGGCCGGTTTTCTAATGTTTTACGTCGCCTTAGCTTTACAGATAGCGGTAATTGTTCACGTGCAGATTGGTCGGCCAACGTGCTGCTTTTTCCGACTAAAGTAATCACGTTCGACTGTTCTTTCAATTTGATTTAAGCATCCTTCACCAAGTAATCCAACTTGGTGGCTGGTGTGTTTTACATCATTTAAAAAACCTCTAATTTTACTATTTTCGCCAGAAAAATCAGCACGTAAGATCGCCCATGCAGTCAACAGGTGAACTTTGCTTTCCGGCAGCACCACCACGACACCGTAAAGTTTTTGAAAATTCTGCCTGTTGCAGACCTAGATCTCGAGGAGCAGCTACTCAGCCACTAGGAGAAAAATAGTTCAGAAATAATTTTAAGGACAGCTTGAATTCCTTTTTTAATGCCAGAGTACTAGAAGATACGCCAACAGAAAGGTGTTTGGTGCGGTGGACTTTCATGTGTTCTCATCATATTTGTAATAACCCAAGCTCTCCACGATTAGCACACTTTTTGATTAAAATCCTTCTGCTGGATAGCTTGCATCATCAGATATAACCTATCTTTCTCTGATATATGTAATTCTTTTTTCCCTCCATCTTGTGGTTATTAAAAAAGAGAGGAAATGCGAGCTGAAGTCTGATGCCTATTTTGATGGGGGCAGAAATCATTTATTTGCTTCAAGATTCATAGGAAATGAGAGAATGTTGATGCCTTTTTGTTTTTTATTTCTTTAATACTGTTGAGCATGGGCAGAGCCGCAGTTATTGTGTTTAGGCTAGGATTTTCTTTTTGAATGTAGTGATTTCAAATTATGATATCGATAATTCTAAAGACTGAAGGATGATATGCATGACTAAGAAATTTGACTTCCTTAATGGATAATTTGAAGACTGTGCAATAGAACATGGAGCAGAATGCATGGGCTTAGTAGTGGGTCGATTTGTTTGGCTTGATATGAGTAAGTGTTTTTCTGCTCGGATGTACTGCAATTCTTTTAAGTAGTACTATTAATCTAAGAAGTATTACAGGTTCTGTTTTTATGTTAGTGAACCAAACGGAACTTTACCTTGGCTGGGAGTTAGTTCCTACAATTGAAAAAGGACCTTTTAGTGAAAGGGTTTGTGTGTGCAAATTTGAAGCTAATCAGAAGGAACGCTTCAGATTACAATTTCTGATGGAATCTGTTAACGTAAAAGAAGTGTTGTAAAACTGTAAGGAATGGAAGAAGCTGAGCTTAAGAGCTCTGTGAATGAGTGGGTGCCTTGCTAAAAAATTTTATCAATGAATAACTTACAATAATGGTAGAGTAGATGATATTAACGCCTAGTTAATGAAGAAAAAGTTCAATGAAATTTCACGTTTTCATAGATGGCAGAGCACAAGGACGACAACAGGAATTCTCGAAAAACACGCACTTGTCGACGTTTACTTTGAATCGAGAGGACCAATGACAAAAAAAAACTTAAACCAAGTCCTCAGAATGTTTGTTTTCGTTAAACTTTCGGGATTAACATAGAATTTTAATTGGCAAGGAGAACGTGATGGAAAGCCTAAAAGTTTTTTGGACGGGTTTTATGCTGTAAATTCTGCAGTACAATGTTTCGATTTGAGATATTTGAGGTTAGCAGCTCTGAAGCCAGATGCGTTCATGATGGCAGAGGAACGCTTTTGCTAAAGTTGATCCATGGACGCACCAAGCGTTGGTTGTTTGTAAAAACGATTCTTGAGAGTCTTCGAAAACGATGGTTTAAGGTTTTTTCTTTAAGGTGCTTCATGCGATCTTCTGGGAGTAATCAGTCGGGTTAAAACGCTAATGCTGATTACATCCATGGTATTATCTAAAGGAACATTTGTTCGCAAGGAGGTGATTTCTTTACTGGTGATGAAAGTTGTAGCTGGCATTTGTACATTTTTCACAAGAAATTCAACGAGTTTTTCGAATTCTACGAAACGTATCAATTGGGACGAGGTTTGGAAAACGTTCTAGCAGGGGAGCGAAAGATTCGTTAAGAGGGTAAACCACAGTTTTCTAGCCCCTGAAATAAAGAAGAGAACTAAAGGGCTTATATGGGTTTTCGGATGCCCGTACAGAAGATAGGACCCAGATTCAAAGCTGAAAAGGAATTGTTTGTAGTTTATTGAATGATCTTTCGATTCAGAAATTTCATTTTGACAATTAAGAGCATGTACGAACGGACCTGAGTGAGGATCGAAAGCTACCAACTTAGTGTTATCAGGCAAAAAAAGAGTGCATTTATTCAATTACGACCATTCTATTCTGGGTCACGACCATCTTAATTTTGGTCAGGGCTACACACGATGATGGGGGATTCGTGGCCGAGCTTAGAAAACAAGGATTAGTCTGAATTAGTGAATAAGGAAGAAATTTGAGTTTTTTCAAGTTTAGGGTATGAATATAATTACAAGTGCCTTTGTTTTGCCTTAGATTCTAAAGAAAAGTATGCTGATTAGCGTGATGAATTTTTAGTCCATTAGCCAAATTTTCGCATGGCGATAACTTTTTATCTTAATTTGATTTCAATATAGATTCAGATTAAGAGGAACTTAATTTGATTTGAATATAGATTTAAGTCGAGGAACAAGAGACGTTTAAAACCGAGAGGAATAGTTTTGTGATGACACATAACAAAACAAAAGAAGCATTTTGATTGTATTAAATACCATCGAAACACTTCTCATCCGAGCTTTGCAATAGTCCTTCTTTGCTGCATTTTGTGAAGAGGTGATATTTCCCTGAACTTTCTTTTGAAAATAACGGCGTCTCGCATTACCTACTCGCTCATAATTGCAAGTTTTTCCTTGACAAAATGTTTGATCCATCCATTCAATCCTCCCACAAAACTCCTTAAGTAAACTTCTTCCATTCGCTGCATTTTTCAATAACACTTCTGTTAAGCTAATAGATACCATCTACAAATTTCATTCTCAAGCATACTCTCAAAATAATTTAAAATTTGTATACACAAATACATTCACCGTTGGTTCATTTCAAATTTCCAAAACATACTTCCAGCCGAGGTGCGGTCTAACATGATTCACAAAATTTGTGAAATCAATATCCTTGTGCCAAAGCAGAAGCTGCAGTATTTCCTACATTGACAGTGCCACTCAAGAGTTTAACATCTGCTTAGACTAACGCTTAG
>JACJUY010000285.1:36227-53229 GCA_014220935.1 Platorchestia sp. MABIK
GTCATTTTCGCTTATATTGTACTTCGGTTTGAAGGTTGTGATGTGAACATACATATACAGTGTTTTTAATAATCTGTGATAAAAAATATCAAACCTGTGACGAATATCGTTGCAACTGTGCACAGTATCCTACATACGCATTAAAAGAAAGTATAAAAGTGCAACATAAATTCGTAATATTGATCATTATAATTTTAACGTATTACATGAATCACAATCAGTTTTACAAATGAGGTTTCTTGGAAAATTTCTCTTTCAATATGATGATCTTGATTTCACTTTGAGGAACTTCTGTTTCAAATGGGGAAATTCGATTCTGAACTGGTGTAGAGTGCGATAGGAAGTATCTAAAACCAACGTCTGTCAAGCTCAGCGCTAAAATCATTGAGCTATTCAATGTCATTCTCACCGAGGAGATCGTCTTCAAATTCAAATAACGAGTTCAAAAGATTGCATTAAGCTCTTTGCTCAGTGAAATTTAGGCCATCAAACACGATGAAATCGTTTTTTAGGAATTGATGGCCCATCGCAAAATTTAGCCTTTTCTAGAATTATTTTGTTTTTCCTGGCCAATTTATTCGACCGTTCACCTTCATTTGACACCTAGTGCCCTACTCGACCATTTACCTTCATCTGACTCCAAACACAAAGTAAGCAATGCTGTAGGCACTTTAGGCTGTGCTTTTGCTCCCAGTTAGTATTTTCATAAATTTGGGCTGCGCTCAGCATCTGCAATTTATCCTAGAGAATTTATAGGTTCCAATTCGTTTCTTCGCTAGCCACGACTTTTTATGATGAATAGCCCTTATGAAATTACGTTGATGATTCTTCTTTGAACGTAACCCTTCTTAGTTAAAAATTCATGCTGTGTTTAGGTCGACAGGGAGGAGAACATAGTGCAACATGGCCGCGGAAGGTCACTTTCGGCCGCTCTCGACCACAATTTGCCGTTCGACGGCTATCCGCTAGTCTAATTTGGACGCAAACAAGCCGGGAAAATCGAGCTCTTTCTTGATTATGAAGTGGATTCTTATAAAGTGGACATGGCGATCAAAAAACGGCTGCTTTTCTGAATAAAACACGGCTAGAATCTTGCCTACCGCGGCACAGAAACTCCTTGAAAACGTCTTATTTTTTAACTGGGTTGAATCTAGAGCGTCTGCGACTCCTGCGTGACAGCCATGTTCGCAGCTAGAGCAGTCCTCTGTTGCTACTAATTGAGCTGAGGAAGCAGCAGTGGCTGCTCTTCCAGGAACCCTTTAAACAGTTACAGACCTCGCCACAGTAGCCAGGGGCTGGTCAATGGCTGCTCTGAACTCGTTTTTTCTTCCTTTTTTCGCTCAAACCACTCTTCGTGACAATCACACGCCTCAAAGAGCTTCTACGATCTTCTAATAGTACTCCGCGAACAAAAAGTTGATTGATGTTATGTTATTCTCGATGTCAGAAAATAATTCCTCAATCTCGTGCTTTACAGGAGGCACAGACGCTAACTCAGCGGACTGTGGTTCACCAGCTGAGAGCCACGTTTTATACGGCAGAGATTACATAGTCGATATCTCGATATTTAACATAGTTTTAATTTTAAGATCTCTAGCACTATTGTCGTCTACTAGTCTGGTTTCTTGAAATTTTATAAAGAGGCTTTAATCATGCATCTTTAGGACCACATGCATGTCGGGGCTATTTTGCGCCTTCACCGAGGAAAAGTGTCGAATTACTGGGTCAGGTCAAATTTCCATTTCTTGGGAAATTATACGTCAAAATGCAATATTCATTCTTCACAGGCAGCTAGTTCTTTTATCAACTGCCAACAGGTAAAAACATTGTTTGAAATGTACGATAAATGTTACTTCGACTTGCGCTAAAATCATCTACGGTATAGGGCCTCCTCCCACAGCGAAATATGAATAAAAGATGGGATTTATGAAATACGTTGCGACCCCATTTACCTGTAAAGAAATAAATGTTAATTTTCACACTCGTCTGTGGTTTCCACCCACCACTTACAATGCTTTCAGTCGTCGTTGAAGGATCAGGTGTGGATGTCTTCAGGTTCAATAATTTTTCCATATTCAAGCTGTGACAGATGTGATACTTCCCAAAACAAAAGTATTCTGAAATCACGACACATAATTAATTACTGAATTTTGAAGCAAGCTAGGGATTTGAACATCTCACCCATACCTACTTAAACTATCGCTCAAATTCATAACTTCCAGAATTATTGAATGATTGATCTCCCGACGACTTCCTTATGCTCTATTCATACCAATGCCTTGATAATACTCACGACACACAGTATCAATACTTGAAAACATGAGAATACAAACGTGTAAACTACTTGCTGAATTCCACAGAAGAGTTACTGAAATATTTGACTTGGATACCGTAGATTTTTTCTAAATCAATATTGCATTAGTTCCGGCCAGGCGCACAGCCTCGCGATGCGTAAGTTCCGGCCAAGCACACAGCCTCGGGATGCATCATGTCTTATAAAACTATCGCATGATCTGCAAACATCATGTGTCCGCACAATTCATACATTCCTCCCCCCACATGCTCGTTGATTCCTCAGAATCAAAAAATGCTAATGAAATTTCCACGCCTTTCCACAAACTGATGACGTTTTCTCTTGCGTTGCTTAATCATTCATCGAGCATTTTGAAGAAATGGTCGGTCCTTCGATGGTTCACAGCTTGATTGCTCTTCCATTGTTTTTCTAGGAGAATGCAAAATTTATCTGCTTGCACAAGAGGTTGCTACGCCACGCGAAAGTTCTGTTTTGCTCATTTTACTTTACCCATACGCCACTATTTCGTTCATTAACAGAATTTTTCATTTCAAAAACTTTTTGAGTAATAAATCATGAAAAAAAGAAGAATCAATTCAATTTGGTCCCCGGACTTATCCAACCCTTTGCGTAAACGATCGTTTTTAGAAAATACGGCGTTTTCGTGAGCAGTGCACTCCCTGTCAAAAGTAAATAATCTTTGTCACCATTAGAGAAAAGCTAACTTGCAGCTTATACTCATGACTTATTGAAATTTCTTTGTAGAGGAGGTTATCTACTCATACTAAATCATGAAATATGATAAATATTGTAAATAATTTATACTTTTCATCTAAGAATTTACCAACGACATTTGGGTCGATGCAAACACAGTTTTTATATTCTACAAATCGCCGCGACGGTCTCCCCTTTTCGATATATGCGAAAATGTTTTTTACCCTCCTGGACATAGTTTCTTCGCTCAACTGACCGCTTATTAGAATTCTTGTAAACTACTCTACGTTCCTTCTATAATTGGTAACTAATTTTATCTATTTCATGTCAGTCAATCACTATCATTTTCCCTCAGTATTAGCACTGGAACTGACATATGGAAACATCCCTTTTCAGCAGTTCTACGAGGATCGCCAAGAGTATTTTTAAGTATCTTGCCTTACATCATTGTTTGCAAAGCGCTCCGGCTGGCTCTTATTCTTTATTTTGAACCCACAAATTTCTTTGAAAGTTTTAATGGTCTTTTTTGAGAGCGTCCTCGTATCTTGAACAAATATACACGCCGCGTCTTCGGCTGACTCTTGATCTCAGAGGCGCGTGTGCGTGCGTCCTTCGCCTTCTCCTTCATCCTTCTATCTTATTGTAAAGTGAGCAGACTATCTCGATTTGGTTTCTAGCCCTAACATCAACGGAACTGTCTTGCTTATGAATGCCGGTTTACTGTTAAGGTTCTGAGTTATCATATTAAAGTTGGAGGTTAATCAAATGTTTTTATTTATCTTAGAGACACGTAGAGTAACTTAGCAGGCTGCATTACTGTTCTGATTTCACCAAAATTTCTTAATTTACCTAAATTTTATCAGCCGACAGTCATTTCATAAATTCTCAATATGATGATATCACTCATAAAATCTCATTTTAATAGTATGACCACATGGCAATCTACCATCCGTCAAAAAAAATTGACTCGACGTATTTTTTCTTGCTTCTACTATGTTGCGGCCAAATGAACATTATGGCTCTGTTCCTCGATGTGCGACATTCACTTCGTTATATATTGTATCAACTCTCATCTTCTCCAGACCCAAGACTTCTTCGTAGCCAAATACGCCTCAGTCTCATTATTGGCAAAAGGTTACGAGTCACACAATTTAATTTACTCTTTTGGTGGGAATTTCAAAGTGTTATTTCAATTGCTCCCACTTTACGTGATGAAGTTCCTTGTAACGTCTTGCAAAAAGCAGACATCTCACATTGATTATTTAATTTTGATACATGCACACAAATTTGCTTCTCCGTTTATGTTGTATTCAAAGCCTGCCGTGACGTGTCGGTCTATTTTCTGAATTTTTGCTGAATCTTCCATCGACATGCTGCAATTCACGAACCATTTGTGATATCCTCCTCTTTCCGAGCTCGTAAACGACCTCGATCCTCAAGGACTGTATTCCGTCCGGCGATGGCGTCAATGTAAATGCACGTGTTGTGTTCCAGCTTGCAGTGCTTATTATACTCATTAGTATATTCAGGCTGAACATCGGTTGATACCATCCATTGAGTTGCCATCTCAATAACAACGATATCTGACGTCATCTTATTGTAACCTCACATCTCTCCGGGAATCATGTTACCATTGAGTTTCATTATCCATCTGTGAAATTCTATTAAATTACTAGTCCATGTTAGATTTGCATCCAAGCTGACACAAATCATCTGCTCAATATCACGTCTGTACAGAACTTCCATCGCTCACTATCACACAAGCGTTTTCAGAGCCAGAATTCATTACGCGATGTCCATGTAAGAGCTCCACCAAGATATCCCTGTTTACGTACTACATTCGGCGTGGGAACACACCACAACACCTGCATGTGTGTTTCGAACACATGTAATTAGGTATAGTAAGCTTTTTCCGAATCATTTCTGCTTGCTGAATCCACAGAAATGCATGATTATGAACACGTAAGTCTCTCAAAACAACTGTTCTCTTTAACAGCATCGGACATATAGCCTTTTGCTCCAAAATGATACATTTTTAAACGAATTTACATTGATTTCCATTCTTCTCATGCTTTCATTTGCTACTGGATACAACTCTATGTTATGTATTGCTTCATTGAAAAATTTCGGCGTCGAATTGCGTTGCAAGACGCATTTAGGTATTCAGGTTCGCATGTCCGGTTCACGTCTTCACTACAGGTACATTTAATATAGTATTGTGAGTCGTACTTTCATTCCAATCGTTTAAAACGTTAACATAGAACCTAAAAGAAACGTATACGTCAAACAGAGCGGTTGTATTTAATCTTGATAGAAAATACAAAATAGCAAATTCACATCTACTCCTGCAAACGAATTCAAACTACTAGTGCCATACGCTAATCTCAACATTCACTGTTATAGCAACCATTAAAAATTCACACTACTGGGTGTTGTACTATTATATGAACTGTTAAACTTCATCAACATTATCGCTCTAAGGTTTTACCTCAGTTTGCACCCTGAAGAAGAGAATTACCATAATTTCTGGAGTAAAAATACAAATTCAAGCCTGCCATGAAATACCTAATTACGCATACGTTAGCACAAATCTCAATACCAGCCTGATGTGAAAAAGGAACACACAAAATAAGCCTCTGATTCAGATGAAGTAAGGAAGAAAAAATAGATACAACAAGGATGCAAAAAGTAGTCCAAAAATTTCAGCTCACAGGTACGCTGGATCTACTTGAGTAACGTAGAGCTGTACATACACAATGTATGAGAGAAAACTGCAGTCACTGAACTCGACCCAGGAAAGATTATGCAATCCGTGTAGCTAACACTGCTGTAGGGAGCTAAGGTCATTATTGACGCGTCCTTATCCTCCAAAAGCGCCTTACATTTTAATCTAATGTCATCTATTATCATTTGGCCTAATTTAGAATGAACTACGCTAGACTGTTCAGTTTTTATGCTAGATCGTAAGTTCGACGGGATCGAAAACTGACATCGTTGCCTTCAAATTGTTGTTCAACTTTAAAGAGAGTAACATTTTGCTCACATTTTGTTTACATTTTATTACATTTTGTTTATCTACGAGATCTCGCTCGTCATTTTCAGTCTCTGGAGGAGATTCCTCTCCTTCCAAGCATGGATACGCATCTCCCTTTAGGTGCGCCCTACTGCAATCGGCCCATGTGCAGTTTTCATCTGGCATACAGCGCTTTGATCGTCGCATTTGATTCAGCTTCCTCTCCAATTCAGCCCGATCTAACCCAATACGCCAACCATTCATTGCAACTTCTGTTTTTCTTGCGAGGTTATGCAACAACACAATGAGGCCTACCTCTACTTGAGTTTTCAGCACAGCACGCTTATTTATCTGCATGTTCTTGTTGTTGGCTTCCTTCGATTTCACTTCGACGCTTCTGAACTCGTTGTGCAGTCTCCAACCTACTTCTGCTCCCGATTCATCTCCCAAGGAGTAGTCTATTCTGGGCGATTTCAACCAATCAGGTATTGAAATTTCAGCATCTCTTCCAAATTATAGCTAGTACGGAATCTCCTCAATAACCCTTGGGTAGTTGTGATCAGAATAAAGAAGACAATGTGAATCATTCCAAGAAGTTCGATCGTTCGCTGCTAGATGCAAAAAAAATCATTTGCTCATTTTACCTGCCCGTCATATTGTTGTTCAACAGAAGATGATGAGCCAACCCAGGCTCAGCATCATAAATTTCCAGTTAAATTTCTAATCAATTTCCAGTTACCTGTCTTAAATTTCCAGTTCCTCACACACGTTTCAGACAAACGGTGAAGTGAACTCAAGACCTCTGTCCTACTTGGGTGTTGTGGTAGGTCAGTAATTTATCATGGAATAAGTTAGAGCTCGTGTTACTTTCTTTACCAATTTGGTTCTTCGTGAGAATACTGCAGCATGTTTCCTGAAAAGTTGTACAACAGTTAAGATTTATTCGAAGGTAGCTCTCACCCGAAGATATTGCAATCGTATCGACTCCTGTTCTATTCAAAAGTTTCTCGTAGTCAAAAAAAATTCTGTTACTCTTACAGATTGGATTTTTTACTTTGCGTGCACGAGTCAACAAATGTGTCTACATATCTTGCCGTGTTTATCCCGTAATAAAACCAAAATGATTTTCCAGGTTTTGGCACGACCTTGATTTGCTCTCATCGTGTGTTCGTGTCATGGCTGAGTCTTTCGAAGCAGTTGATACAATAATGAAATGCTCAGTAATATCAGGTTTTCGCTTCACTTTCCAGTGGATCAGAACCCTGTCTTTAGAGAACACATTACGACTTGGAGTAAATATATGGTGCTTCGCTTTTCCTATCACTTTCAAAATATTCCAAAACCGGATCCACACTGAATTTTCTCGTAGTTTTCCTCTCACAAGTTATTTTTTCATATTGCTTTTTACCGGCCTCACGCCGAAAGTTTCCTTTAACCTCGCTGAGAGCATCATGGCTCCTCGTTCTTTGTTTCCTTTTCACTTTATTTTCTTCACGTGCGTTCGTCAAAAGAGTGTCTTATATCCCGTTTTGCACTTTTAGTTGATTGACGACGTCAAATTCATATAAATGAAGTAGTCAGCACCCACCTTATAATTGGATCATTCTTTATGAGCTTCATCTTAAAAAATCCTTGAGTGCCGTGTGGTAAATTTTGAAATCGAATTTATTGCTGTACTGGAATGGTGAGAAAAATTTGTCTGCAGAGACTACTGCTAATCCTTCTCATTCTGTGATGGAATATCTCTGTCAGCATCATTAAATCACGTGTTCAAGTGTCCAATGGGCTGTTCTTAGCAGCGTCACCAGACGCGTCGCCACCAAGGGGATAAGTCTCGTTCATGATGTGTTTCTAAGAACCTGGGTTGCGGTCATTAATTGTTTCAACTTACTGAGCGCACTTTCTCATTCGTTGCTTCCCTGGAACTTTTGTCTAGTTGTAGGGTTTTGATGATCGTGTCTCGTCACCATAAATCATCAACCTGAGGTCCTAGGGTGTCCAATCAGAATTGGTTCTAGAGTTCGTTACGTCTTGCACTAGTAGGGGTGGAGGTGGTAGTGATACGCCGTTCGCGATGAATCTTTACTTGAGTGATGAGCTGAATTATACAATGAACGGTACCCGGGCGGGGCACCGCCCAGCACCGCTGTGCTGGCACACGCCACAGACTTGGCGGTGACTGACTACTCCTCTCTAACTCTGGCTACAGCGCATTATATAAGTAACCGTATCTGAAGTGGGCTTTCCCGTATTGATAGTAATACAAGAATAACAACACAAGAAATTCCACTCCGACATTTTCAACGAGTTCAATGGAGCCAATTCTGTTTCAAATTCGGGGATAAAACGACTGTTAGAGCTTAGAGCAGCAACAAAAGATCTCCCTTTCGTATAGTTTTAGGTCTTGATAAGGTTTTCATTCCTTCTACATTTTTTGGGCTGTTGATCAATCCCACGGTGTTGTAGCCATGACCTCAAAAAAATTTTCGTTTCTGAGCGATAACGCATTTATCCAGTCTGGATTTTCCTCGTGCAAGTTGAACTTCGAACAGAACTTGTCTAAGTTTTAAAGTCCATCGTGCTAACACACTCGTCCTCTGAATGAATAGCAGCAAAATTTTCAAGCTGTTTCTAAACAATGTAACTAATTTATTTATAACTGGCTGATTACATGACGTTAAACTCCACAAACACTCAAGAAGCCCGGTATATTACCAGTTTACATCTTTTGCCTAAGAGCCGCGTACTGCATGTTTTCTTCGTCGAGTTCTACTTAGTAAAAAGCTCACTCATCGTCTTCAAGGGAGTAGTACTCTTTTCCAGCTACCTGCTCTAAAGTTTCGACAATATTCGGTGTTCCCAGCTTTCAAGTCAAACAAATTCCGCGCCCACCACCTGGCTTCTTCACCAACAGACGGTTCTAAACACCGGCACTCTCATGGTAGCACTCATGTTCATTTCTGCAGCTTTAGTTTCAATGTTTCTTGACAAGTCCAGAGAATTCTCCTGCCTCTGCGAGAATCGATTTGTTGTTATTTAATACGATCTTTTTCACTCGCTTCAATTGTCCGATGTCTGTATCTCCTGCGCTGATAGTTTTGTGATACTCTTTCAATAAACTTTTGTTCCGGTCTTACTGCTCTTCATCCAAGTAATTTAGATCCAACTCCTCGATTTGCTGCTAGGTTTGCTCACACCGGGTAATTTCTGTATTTTCTTCATCTCTTCTTCATTTGTTGTTATGTAGTTTTTCATGGTTCTGTGACACATGGCTAAAACAACTTTTCTTTAGTCCCACTTTTTCACCTAACGGATCGAGCTATCGTCGATCCGGTATTTCAAGATCGATTAAGTTAGAAATTTTAATTTCTCATCTTTAGCCGGGCTGTTCGATTTTTCCTCTCTGTCCGGTTTGAAATTTGCCTGAATTTTTAGAAGTTGCCCTGATAGCGACATCATATTTGTGTATGTTTTGAATAAAGAAACAAAATTAGTTTTTGCATCTGCTTTATTCAAGCCTCCGTTTGAAGCTATGTAAATCAAAGAAATTGATTAATGTTCACGATGAAACACTTTGTTGGTCTACTTCGGCTTTAACTTCACTTTTCCCAGCGCAGGGAGTGGTTCATAACCGATTGTATTCAGCAAATCTTTTCACCGATTGTACATTTGACATTCCCTCTTTGATCCGATCAACTATTATGCTAGCATTTGTTTCGAAAAAAGCGGCCACTGAACTCCCATACACAACCACCAAGATGCTGAGATAGATCAGAGATGTTGACTGCTTCTTGGCTGGGTTTTTGAATACCATCGAAAATGCTGCATGCGACAGTTCGCCCCTACCCTTCCACAACTCATCCACAGAGGCGCCACTGTCCAAAATCCTTGTGGTCAACATAGGGCGCATTTTATTTAATATTTAGCTGCTGTAAAGCTGTTAATTGATAGCGGTGATGCTGGTAATTGCTTCATACTGCTCATTTTCTTCTCCGTTGCTGTGTTCATATTTCACCTTGAGTAGAGGAAGTTTCGCAATGTGAGTCCCACACGAACTGCTTCGGAACGAGACAGTCTCTCAGCGCACATATCACTGAAGTTTCTTTCTGGATACACTACTGGACTACGTGATTAATTTGAGTTTTTCCAGATGTTCCATTTCAGCCCCAATCAAATTTGGTTCTGTAGAATCAACTGAGTTCCTGTACCTTATCTTACTTTGAACTTGGTCTCTACGCATGCTACTTGTTCAGAAACGCCTATTGGCTTCTGTTTTCAGTAATTTGAAAGAGCTGAGCGGAAGCTAGATGCACTATTTTCTCATATTTTCATTGCATGTACTCTTCAGCTTGAAGCAAATTTGTAACATTTTGTATTATGTTGTTGCATTCTTTTGTTTCTCTCTCACCCGGATAAAAAAAACCTTAACACGTTTTTGTGCGTTACAGGGTTTGATGATTAAGCTTTTTCATGAAGTCGTTCACATTATCGCTCCTTCGGAATTTGAAAGCTAGTGCGTTAATGAGGCTCTGAACTCAATTCTTTTAAATCGTGTGTGTGCCGTCCAGGGTTCAGCCATTCGCACTTGGTGCAGCCCTCCGAGTTTCTGCTCACGGCATCTTGACAATAAACGATTTGAAATTCCTAGTAAAAAAATCAAACAATTTTCAAAATCACGGTAAGTTCATATTTGCGGGATGAATTGTATTTCTTGTATTTATCAGATGGGGGTGTGCGCTAACTACATTCAGACATAATTTCCTTGCTTGTTACATGATAAATTAACTTTCAAAATAAACGTTTTTATTAGTCAAACAAAAGTTTAGCTCACAGTTGTTCTATTGATATTTTCATCGAAGACCGTAGCTCCAATAAAATGAATAACTGGAGAAATTCTAAGAAAACGGAAATGGATCTGGTTGGAATAACAGTTGACGATGCAAGACTGTTTGCAGATGCTCCATGGTTGTTGTATCGTGTTCAAGCATCGCTTCTGTGTAGGTTGCTTGCCTGCATTTGAGCTGCGGGTTGAGGTTTTGAAAACCCTATTGTCATTTCAATCTAAAATGTAATTTCTTGTAAACAAATGGGTTTCCATCACCTTTGACTCTGGCCTATCCCCCCCAACCTACATTCGAGTAGATGGACCCAACTTAACTTTCGGATTCGATGTATTTCCTATCATGAATATTCGGAACTTCACCTCTTCAGAAAAAGTCTGCTTTTCGAGTTTTTTATCAATTTTCAACGTTTGGACCATTAGCTTTCGAATGCTGTGGATACGAACAGGTAGACTGAAGAAATCAAATGGGAATTTGATGTCGAGTTGTTGTCTTGTGTGCAGCCGGATGAGTTTTGAGTATCCTACCAAATTTTCTGAAAGGCAGTAAGCTTTACAGCTTTTCAAAAACTGACTTTGCCTTCGGAACACTCAATAGTTTATTGAACTTAGGAGAAGAAAGTTATCGGGTGCGAGTCAATTCGAGGAAATGTTAACAAAACTTCCGTAGGTTGAATCAACGCACATGTAGAAGGAACGAATAAGTGAATTTTGCGGGTGCACGACATGAGCGGAAATTACGCGAGTTATACTAAGAAGTTACATATTTCGAATCTGTGCAACCTGAAATGATTCATAATTGATTTTGAAAAAGTCTACGGTCTCTTATAATGACATTTCAGTAACTTGTATTCATGATTTTAACAGACAGCTCACATAAACAGAAGCATTCGTATCTTTCCGAGTAGAGATATTTCACACTGCTAGTATTGTTGATATGTTTTTATAACTAGAATGGTGAAAAGTTGGCTATCTGGTCTATTGCTCAATCATTCCTTCAAGAAATAATCATTGAAATGAGTGATTTTTAATCCAAGTGTGGTATATAGAATTTTCAGGCTTGTTCCAGTATTGAAACATTAAGTTACCTTCTCATGCAAGATATTTTGATCCGTTATAATCTAAGGAATGGAGGAAAGTTTATGCTTGCTCATCCACACATGTTCCTTCATGAAGACTGTACACATTGTAATAAATGGGGTGGCAGCTAAAGACGAAGGCGATAATTAATAAAAAAAGTTTCGTGGTGAATGAGATCGCAGTTTATCTTGTAAATAGTGTCCTTGTTATTTAATCTTATCTCATTGAATGGGTTGCCAAAAAAATATCCTTCACATGCGCCTGGAATTAGCGAAGGTAATTTTGACGGAAGTTCTTGTAAGAAATGCATGCGTGATTTAAAAATACCAAAAAGTTAGCCCATATTATTTCTGTCAGTTCAAAATAGTCATAGATAACCATAAATCAAAAATTATCCTTAACCCGAATTCGTTGACACTTCGAGTGAAGTACAGGTTACAGCTGACACCAGGCAAAGCAGCCGAGCTTGTTTAAGCAGCCGAGTCTCGCCTTATCTAAATTAAAAGTAATCCAGCAGGGACCAACGGCGACTGTGTTGAAAATGAACTCTAACTGAGAGGTAGAACTGCTTTTTTTGTAACATGTCAAACTGCAGCTCCATTTATTGCAGTCTCCTGCATCGCGAACCTGTTCCAAGAAGTCTGATGTGGGTTATTTATGGGATTCAATTTTTGAAAATTCCTGATCCTGATTTGCGGTTTAATGAAATCTCTGGACGAAGAAAGAATTGCTCGTACGATTGTTAGGAAATTTTACCTTTTCTAAAAAATGTCTCCTTCAAAAGTTTCAATGAAGATATTCAGTGTGAATATTGCAAAAAATTTGCAGGTGCGGTATGCACCAATAATTTTTTTTTCTATTCAAATCAGTTGCATCAGTTCTTTTTCCTGTCAATCAGTTTAAGTTATGGCAATCCACACACAAGAAGTCGTCATTTTACTTCACAGACGCCATCAACCATCAAAAGGTATTGCAGATTTGTATTTGAACTTCAAAAAATCCCCGAGAAAATGTTAAAAATCCTTTCAATGTGTAGCAAAATCGAAATGAACACAACTTCTACATTGTTGTATGAGTACACAAATTTAACCAGCAGTTTCCTACAAAAATATATTTCCTTTGGCTTTCTGCACTATGGATATAATTAAAAAATCAGTGTGTATATAAAGTGTGTATCGATGGTATTTTTTATGACAATTGAGTATGTCCTATTCTTGTATTATCATTATTCTTCAATGTCATTTAATTTCACATATCTAAGATTTCAACTTGAATTTCGTATAGTTTTTTCGTAACAGTGCACATCATGATGGAAGTAATTTTGTTTAATATCAATAATATACTCATTCGGAACGTTTGTTCTCATTTTATGCTTTTTCATTCATCCCGGGTGAGCATCCACCTGATTTTTTTCTGATTTGTTAGTGAACGTTCTTTTTACGATTTCATTCACATCATGCTTTTCAAGTTTCATTTAGAGTGGAATCATAAATCCTACAACGTAAACGTAGACTTTCACAAACGGTTTTTCACAAATCAAATATCTTTACTCTCTTTATAAGGGTCTCTCGTGAAATCGATAAATTAAACTATACCGTCAGTACCTTCGTAAGTCCAGTGACATGAACTATCACATAAATAGCATTCACAGAATCAATAATTTATACGCATACTCTTAAGCAGCTCCGTGAATCTAGTTCTTAAATTGGCTACTGCCATCAACTTCTTTAATGAGCCCACTAGCTGGCGCTGTCGTGAAGCTTATGTCAGAGTGTGAGTTTCCATTTTTTTTTCTAATGCAAAATAAAGTTTTGCACTTACTTGCTGAAAATAAAGCCCTTGCGTAATCTTTATTAAACCGAATTTCAATTTCATACACAATTATTCTTTAGAGCTTAAAAGTAGGTTTACGAATCACTGGCATCTTTTATTTGAACTAAGCCCGCGAGCAAAGTTTCTCGCAAAATGTTGTTAGAAAGAAATTGAAAATCAGTCTCCAAACTCATTATAACAGCAAGTTTTTATCGAAATATTTTACTCTGACTGCGAAACAATACAATATTTCGCAAGTATATTCACATTATTTACTCATGAAATCGTCATCTGTCGCTAGTCATTTCAAAATACAGTTTCTTTCTTAATTTTTCCCACAGTATCTTATCGGTCTGTTGATATCATGACCACACTTCATTACGCTTGTCTTCAAATATTGCTCACTCGTTACCGCACCATCTCACCGAACTCCATTCTTTACGTAACCTCGCATTCTCATTATTCCTATAAACAGCTTCTTTCTCTGTGTATTCCCATAATAAATAACCGAGCGTTATCCTCCGTATACTTTTTAGGAGCTTCCTTTGTGGAGACCTTTTTACCGAGAGAAGCTGGCCAGTGAGGCGGCAGAAAATATCTCACTCTTCGAAATATGGCGTGATGAGGCAAATTGATGAATGCTCCCGCACACGCCTCTGAAAACTTAGACCCTTCGCAAAACAGGTTGCCTGCGTAAGGAAATTTAGATGTCAATTTCAACTGAAAGTTTATCTGTAGTAGGTGAGCATGGTAGTTTGCAATAGGTTTGAGTGTATGCTTATTTATTTGTGCAAATGGTGCATGTCTTGACGTAGTACTGTTTTTAAGGACAAATGCCTAAGTGTGCCTTAAGCAATTGAAGAAGGATTTTTTTACGTGGATCTTTTTCGCTGCATGAACTAATCATTTTAACATTTGAAAGTCATCTACTACCCATCTTCAATTTTCAAATTCTATTTTCATTCAGCCTTCCAACGACTCACGAATTTTGAAGATGGTATGCAGCTACACTTTTCATCGGGTTCATGGCGCTCAGAAGAAAAACTATTTCGACAATAATTCACACATGTGACAATGATTTTTCATAAAAATTATTGCTTTCATATTTAATATAACTTAACTGCAGAAAAAGTGTTTTTATTGTCAACGTTTTGTAACGACTTCAGTTTTATTCAACACTGTAGTTTCATTTCAAAATCGTGCATTGATTGTAATAACTGAGAATCTGCTCAAAAATCATTCACGGAAAACTACAATATTGTACATCGCACGACCGGTAATCAAAGAATCAACCGTTCAGAATCGCTCTCTTGTATAATAAATGCATTTGTATACCAACACTCATTTTTGATGTTTAAAAAATCAATCATTTATCAACGCTCATTATTGTGAAGAAATAGACACGTCAAAATACATCACTGAAGGCAAAAATTAAAACCTAAAATAAGGCTGCATTGATCGTGTAATACATGCACTAATTACTCTCGAATGAAGAATCTCTGAATTCTAACAAGGAGGCTAATTGTTACCAATGAGAAGGGTTTTCAACACTGAGAATCCCTTCGCTTTGATACCAACATTACGTTTTTGGTTAGTGTCTTCGCGATGAAAGTGGTCTCTTGACAGATTCTTACAAGAAAATTTGCTTAAATGCCTGCAATCTTCTCGTATGTGTCTTCACAAAAGACCTGCTCAGGCAATTTGCCTGACTTCTCAGAGCACTTATACAAGAGCGCTTGTTTTAAGGCGGTCTACAAACATGTCCTCAAAAGGCATGGCCGAAATAGACAATTTAGCTGCAGTTATTGTAGCCGTAATGGAAACCATTATTGCGTATTTTTAGTGGCAAAAATTAAGAAGACCTTGATGAAGATTTCCAAGCGTATAATCGAGTGTCTCAAGTTGAGGTTTCGATAGAAATATTAATTGGTTTGTGGATATGTTAAATAATTTTGACGAATCTGTTATTTTTTCTTTTGAATGCAGCACTTGACACATTTATTTGTACTAATTACTTATACGATAAGCGTGAATTTTCATTCAGATTTTCAACTTTTAGGCCAATGATGGGTATCATAGAACAAAAAGGGAATTACCATTTGGTCTTTCGACTTTCACAAAAAGCGCGAGTTATTGTATACACTTCACAGGACTGATACAACTTTTTATTTGGACAGATACGACTTAATATTTAAAATTTGTCATTATTTAACCTCCTACTGAGTTTTAATTCAGAGTGTTATTAAACTCCAAACTTACAAAGTTTTCTACGCCGGCCTGACAAGACGCAAATGTTGATTTGAGTTCATCACTTAACTAGAAAAGTAAGCAAAAATTCACTCCACAGAATACTTTTTGATGTTGCGTCAAAAATTTCCGCTGATCCGAGTTTCTCAACATGAATGTAAACCATTCCAAATAGTACTTCTGCTCTGCAAAGTACCAATTTACCGATTCTTTTAACACAACCAAGCAAATTTTCAGAATAAAATTCTGAAAAATAGTTTCTGCCCAGAGCAACTCAACCGAAAAGAAAGTATTTCAAGGCTTTTCAAAAAAGAGCATGTGATTAGCAGTCTTGGAGTACATCTCACCTAAAACTGACAATTCTTCTTAAAAATTTAACACAGATGAATTGCTTTATATTTGCTGCCGACCAAAGACCTAACATTGAAGCTCTGTGGAAAGTTGTGTTCAAATATTCAACTCAAAACACATTTTCTCTAATTTTAATGACGGAGTGTTGGGATCTCCGTAGCCGTCATTTGAGGGCACACACAACTTGCGTTCGGTCAAGTCGCCTAGGCGAGGCAGGTCTAAGGACAGTTAGATGCTCCCTCAAGCGCTATATTAAGGGCAGTAAAAGGCCCATAAAGCCACCCATCATTCGACTTAATGGACTTCATTCATCGAATCCAAGCCCTCGACAATCCAAACTCGGTCATTACATCGCTGAGGAGTCCTAAGCCGAACTTAGAGTCTGTTGAGCACCTACCAGATCTTTTTGGTTTAATAGCCATTTCTGAGCCGACCCTTCAGCCAGTTCGTCCATTAAGCAGATCTTTTTTTTAATTCTCCCATTACGAGGATATTTTTTAATTCATCGTTAAACCAATTGCAGCGCCTTGTTGAAACATCTTGAATTTATCTCTTTGTTGACCACTATGATTAATATAGTACTTTGTTGACCACTTTGATTAATATACTGCTTTGTTGACCACTATGATTAATATAGTACTTTGTTGACCAC
>JACJUY010000285.1:63384-92990 GCA_014220935.1 Platorchestia sp. MABIK
CACTGGGCACAACGGTATAACCGTCATTAGGCACAACGGTGTAACCGCCACTGGGCACAACGGTATAACCGTCACTGGGCACAACAGTGTAACCGTCTCTGGGCACAACGGTGTAACCGTCACTGGGTACAACGGTATAACCGTCAACTGCGCTTCGTTTCGGATCAGTGGAGATGATTGTCGGTGTTACTGCAGCGACGCGAGCAGTCACAGTGCAAGAAAACTTATTTCAAAGCGGACGTGATGTCTGTATCGCGGCATTAACTGCGCTAAACTGCAGCGCCACTCCGCCAATTCTTAATAAGGAAATCAGTTTTCCTTGCGTGACTGTTGCTTCATTTCCCACGTTCAACATTTTTCCTCCTACTCTCACTTTGTAAGAAGATCAATGTCAATAAGATGTCTCAATATAATGAGAAAAAAATTTCTCATTGTTTTTTCTAAATTATACTTGTCATGGCAAAGTCTAGTGTATCGTAGTAATTTTTCGAAGCAACTTTTTAAATTGCATTTATGTTACCCAAGGGTTGCGGTTACTTTCCCAATACTGTTACACGTTGTAACTTAATTAAATAAAATAGTTTTTCGCCTTTTCTCTATGCGAAAGGTTTTACCAAAAGCCCTTAACATCCAAACTCTCTACTTTGCCGGCTAAATCTTAATTTTCTCCCTTGTCGGAAACCTTCCCAATTACTTTCTTCATCTCGAAACGTTCTCAGTTTCAAGTTACTTCATTTTGTTAAAAGAATTACAAAACCTCTCATTCTTGGCATCACATGTTTGAAATAAGCCGGCTGTCGTGAGCAATTCAATTTCCTCGAATAAACATTAATCTATAAATTCCGTTTATAAATTTTTCATTTAATGCGCAAAACCAAGCTTTGTAAGCGATGCCTTGTGTCGAGTATCTGCAACGCCTTATCATTTCTGAATCATATCATTAAAATTGCACTATTTTCCTCAGGCCAGAAATGAAGCGGCGCCTCGCACTTCTAGCGTAATTTTGCTTCAGCTCAAGTCCAGTTTCCTTCAAATTTCTTCGTAAAGCTTAGACTCTCCGCAGCAACATGTGTGCAAGTGCGATTTGTTCTCTGGCTTGCAAAACAACACAGGTGAGCTGCGGCGCCGAGCATGGCGGACTTGGAGGCAGGTGTTCATTAAAGAAACGCGCTTCATTTCGGCGCAGGCGCCCTTAAAAAAGACATCAGCAGCGGTAAGGGATTTTCCAAATGCATAATTCCGCATTTTTAGGGTAAAATCTTGCGCAGGGTTTCCCCAAAGCAAACCCAGCAGAAGGCGGTCGGCCATGTTGCTGCGGAAAAGTTTTATGCGCTACTAAACCTGCCAGGGCAGCTAGGGTCGCATAAATTGACGGTGCCCTGCGCCCAGCAGGGTGCCTGACTTCCCATCAACGCTGTTCTCCATTAAAATGCCTTCTACATCTTGAGGTCATCTTAAATGAAGCGCAAGATGGACTGCAAAAAATGCTTCTTTGTCCGTAGCATTCGCCAGTGGCAGCTCCCGCCCGTAAATTCTGACAGACAATTTGCTATGTTTGCAGTTAAGAAATAGGATCAAACTCGAATGATAGTGTTGTTATTGTAGTGGGAAATTTATTCCTTTATCATGATCTAGAAAGAAAATGGAAGTTTATGAAGTGATTTATAATTGAAATTCCACAAAGTTTGATTCATATTTTATCGCGGGAGCCTCACTATGGAAAAATTGAAAGTTTTGCATGATCTTTAGTCCTGATTCAATTTTGATAATCAGACATAGAATTCCTGTCGTTTCTTGGAAAAAAGTTATGGGCTGTGTACTTGCTACAGTCAATATTCTCATTTTCTGCATTTAAAGTTTGAAATGTTCTAAAGTTTTACGCTAACGAAGTTTTACTCTTAGCCTTTTGAATCCATCCCAGGGTTGTGGAAAAAGTTCCAGGAAATATTACGCTAAAGAGCACCTGAGTATTGCACCAAAAGTGTTACGTACATCTTTAACGAACTCACCCTTAAGGATTGTAATTCTTAAACAGCATTGCGCTCGGGCAATTTTCACGTACGCAACTACGCATTTTGGACAAGATGACCAGTGGGAATATTGAGTCTCAAACGGCGCTTGTGAATTTTATTTGGGATTAGATGAAGCAATGAGTCCAGCACTAGTGAGTCCTCTTGTTCAATTTATGCATTTAAAAGTTCGCCTACTTGGTTTTGTCCAATCATTTCCCAAATCAGACATCTATTTCTTAAACTCAAGGTTTTTATTAAAATTTTGCCTCTGTAATGCCCCTTTTCCAAAGACATAATCACCAGATAAAAATTTTCGTAATGTGAAAATTGTGAAAACAAAATTTAACCTGAAAATTAAATGAAAAAAAGTTATTTTGAACGTCTCAGACCAGAAATATCTTTATAATACTCTAAACATGGGACAATGAAATGCGATATGTCCTGGTAGCATGTCCTCGTAGCATGTCCTGGTAACACAAAAACTTGAAGAATGTCCTTTGAAATTATCCTGCGCTAGGCTGTAACTAAACACACATGCTAACACGATGGTCATCGTCCTTCTTACGTACTACAAAGAATAAAACGCAACACTTCTTGGGCAAAGTAAAGGGACCGAGTTGTTTCATTTTTTTAGACATTCACATTAATGATGCAAAATGATATAATTTCCATGCAGTTTGTCACCGCAGGAAGCTCATGGAAGGCGAAAAAATCCCGCGCGTAAAATATCACGCAATGACTTCAATTAAGGACATTTTTCTGTACTTGGAAATTGATTCAAAGTGATGTGGGGAGTGAACAAAAAAATCTGTTGCCATATGATCAGAGATGTTCGATTGAATTCCCGGTAATGGGAAAATTTGCAATCCTGTAAGTAGAGAGCGTTACTTCAGTGATTGAGCTTTGAATTTTCAGTCTGAAACAAAAATGTTAATTGAAGTTCACGTTTTAAAGGGATTACGTCATTGCTTTTACATCAACACTTGGAATATTTTGCGATTCCAATCGTTGAATTTCATTGAATGATACCTTGACATTTTCTCTACTTCATAACACGCAGGATTTTGTATCAACATTTTCATTCAATGAAGCATTCAAAATTTAAAGGCTAATCTTTTATCTCAAATTCTATGCTAAATAACAGTTCCTCTTGTTTTATTGCAGAATGAGCTAAAATTTCAGACGCGTTATTGTGACAACTACCCTTGCTCAGATTTTCGAATGCTTAGAGATGGTCTAAACATTATACTTCACGTCGAAATGCCTAAAGAATTACCGTACAATCGCAAGTGGTCTTGGCAATAGTAGACGAAGAAAATTATCTGGAAGCATGAAGTTTTCATCGTTACTTTTTCTGACGACAACATTAAGGAAAACCGAGTTCGGTGGTTTGATATTCACAAATTAGCAACTCAGATATTCAAAATCATTTGCTGGAATTTCTTTAGTCGTCTAGATGCCTCATATTATTTTTTTGCCTGTACCTCCACACGCACCTAAAAGTAGTCAAATGATTAGAGCAAAATATTACGTACTAAACGAAGGTTTGGCCGTTGAGACCGTCACATTCTACACCTTCACTTCTACAACAAAAGTCTCTCACCTGTAATAAGTGTACACGCTGAAATATTTAATGATAAACAAAGTTCGGTAGATCTTCACACTAAGGAGGATCTCACCCATGTTGAGCGTACACGGAGAAATATTTCATAATAAACGAAGTATTGGCGATAGAAGTGCCACATTTTACCTCAGCACTGCACCCCCAAAAATTGACTAAAAACGCTGCAATGGTTGAGGCGGCCTGTGAACTTGAGAGCGAGAGCTCTCAGCACCTGGCGGTTCCCTAACTTATTGCTTTAAGGGAGCCCTAATATATATAGCGACCGGGTCCCCATATTGCAGCACAGAGTCAGGCTCCTGCGACCAATAAAGGCCCCATAAGCGCATAAAAATTCTTAGCTGTTGCTTTAATATCGCTGGAATATACGGAGATCACTTCGATACAGTGCTCATGTGAGAGTTACTCCTCCATGGTAAATCATACGTTCAGTAAATGTCAGATTAATGCGTTCGGCGTGCTGCTTCAGTCTAATGTGCGATTGTAAGTAAAAATAACAATAATTTCATATCTTTCTTCACTTGTATTGTAATGTCATTGGTGCGGTGTAATTCAAAACATTTAGCTTTTTTGTCAGGTAATAAATGAAATTTGCAGATGAAAATGCCTTTTTGGTTGCCAGGTTCCAGAAATAACTTCAAAAATACACAAATCACATTGTAGCCCTTACTGTGTTTTTATATTTACTTTTTCAGTTTGCACGACGTCTGATTCTTATTTCTGCGCACATAGTCATATTATTAGGATAAATAGTCACTTTTTCTACGCTTAAATACACGTCCACTATAATTTGCAGTCTACTGTAGAAATTTTCCTGCAACCGACTCATGTGCCCGAGTTTTACGTCCTTGAACTCATGAGAAAAGCCAATCGTACTGACAGGTATACATGTTAACCTGCTGTAACCCTAACTTTAATCGTTAGTAACCTTCTTTACATAGCTTGCATTGTATGTTTTTCTCAGTCCTAGTTCCAATTTTTATTTTTTATTCAATTTGATAATATGCAACCATAGCAAAATATTTGGTATTTTTAAATCGTTACTTATGTTTAACTGAATGGAAGTTAGTCAAAGTTTGAAAATCTTACACGGTAGCATTTTTTTGTCCTAGAACTATCTGTTTAATTTCAACAAGAAATTGTATGCACTGCTCGAGCGATTTAAATTAACACCACAACCGTTATGACAAGCAGGTTTTCTTCAAATAAGGTTTCTTACACTCGCGTTGTGACCGCGAGTGAAAAGGAACAGCGTATGCAGTGCAGAAATACCCGATGAGCATCTAGGCTTCCTTATCAGAATGCTCCATTTCTTCACGGCACCTAGACGACATCCAGTAGCAAGGTAGAGGCCAGATTTTCAAACAACAAACAATTTACGTTGCCACAGCGGCACAGATGGCGTTACGAATTTTGCTAAGTTGACTTAGCTACTCAAGATGTTGTCGTACGAATTAACACGTTGACTTGGAAGAATTTACGCTGCCAGCTGTACCGCTGCGACGACTGGACGAGTTCCGGCGACTTATCAAACGTGCTGTCGTACGAATTGAAAAGTTTACTTAGCAGTTCGCATCACCGCAGCAGTACAGAAAGCATAAATAACCCTAAGTCGACTTAGCTACGCAAAGCGCTGTCATACGAATTGACAAGTTTACTTGGAAGACTTGCCAGCTGAAGGTTTAAAGTTGCTTGCAAATCCTGCCCCAGGTATAGCAATTACGCCGTAATGACCCTGAGATGCAAAGGAAGGAGAAAACGGAGAAGCTCCTTCTTTTGCAGCAGCGTGCACTCTCCTGTTGAAACGGCACCCCTGCAGATGCCGAGGGAAAATGGCCGGCCGCATTGTACTAAATACACAAATAAAGCCGCACGGCCTAAATAAAAGCCTGCAGACACGCTCGCAGGAGGCCAGCTTGGTCCCAATTAAGAAAAGAGCTTCTCTTTCGTTTTTTTTTACTCAGTTTAGGATGATTGTAATCAGTATTGGACATTCATACTATAATTCGATTTTTAACTGAGCTTCTCTGAGTAAATTTAACTCATTCAGCGGGGGAAAGTAATTCGCTAAAATTCACCTTTTATTCGAGAGTGTCTCACATTTTATTTAATGCTATACTTTTAACTCTTTTGGGTCGATTTTTCCCCATAGAACGCGCCAAATTTTGAATCAAATGTCACTACTGTATGTTTCAAGCACATGCACATGTATTCAAAAATTTTCAGTATTTCATTTTCCAAGTGCCTCATTCAACGTAACTTTGTACACTGACATTAGTGAAAGGAAAATATGCTTTTTTTTTGTACATATCTTCTCATTTCTTAATCATCAACCCATATTGAACCCTATAAAATCATCGTTTCATTTCCATTCGGCACTTTAGTATTCTGTCCCGAAATTTCTTGTTTCAAGTGTTGCTCGTACTACATTTCGTTTGGAGCATTTTACTTTATTTCCAATGAAGCACTTTCTATTCTAAAATTCTTTTTAAAGCTGTAATAACAGCAATGATGGAACTAGAAAGCCGCAGCAGCACATAAAGCATATATTGCACAAGTCGACCCATTTTCTTCCGTTTCTATCATTAAAGCAACTGCTGGAGAGATACTCTGTTGTGATACAAATGTTGAATGTGAAGCGTGTTACTCGAGAAGAGAAGAGAATATATTCGATAGCATCCTGAATGGAAGTGGAAAATGAGAAATCAAAACGTTTTAGGATAAGGCAACGACGAAAACTAATTTTGTTCTTGACTCTTACATTTTCTCGAAACACAGAATTCAAGAAAGAAATTCAAGCATAAACTACGAAGTAAATTCTGGTGTGTGAACTGTTCAATTGAACTTGTGATGAACTAAGAAATTTCTCGTTGAACAGCTTCTGCAGATCAGATGTCCTCAGATGTCGCAGCACTTTGTAAAAATGTACCCGCACGAGTGTCCTTCCTCGTTCTGCAACTGAAAAATATGAAAATGAAGAATTCGTAACAACCAAGAACATTCGCCTTCACTTTATGAGTCAGCTTCGTTGATTTTAAGTGAGCTTATTTGGGTCAGTAAACTAGAACGGCAATCCCAGTTCAGTTTAGAATAAAAGAAGTTTCAATCGCTTGTGTACCGAAGGGGGAGAAGATTTTCAACATAAGATACACTCATTCGACGTTTCCGGCCTAAAAAAAAAGACTAAAAGACTCGACTCACATGCAGCTGTGCACACATCTCTTAAAGTGGACTAGCAAGGCTTTTAACCCCACCGGAAAAAGAACAGAAACATTTTTATGAATTATTTCTCGGCCCTTCTGAGAGGTTTTTACCTGAAACCAAGGATTTTTCTCAATTCTGTGGCAATACCATATGAATTATTCCTCAACCCTTAGAGTGTTTTTTTAAACGAAACCAAGCATTTTTACACATTTTGAAGCAATGCGTTTTTTATGTTACTCAAAAGCTTACTGCACTTACGGTATCATTCCATGAAAGACGAAAGCTCCTTTGGACTGATTTGTAAGCGCAAATCGCAGTCTGTGCTCGACAGCAAAGCTACTCGCCGCCCAACCTTCCCACCCAGTCGACCGAAAGCTCAACCAACTTTCAATGGCAAGTTAACAAGATGTTCAGAATGTCCAATCCGGCTTTTCCGAGGAGCACTTCATACTTTTATTCCTTTGACAAGCCTTCAGAGAGAGTTAGCGAGAAACTGCAAATGTTGAAGTGAACTCCCGAAGAGTTATGATATGCCTGTAAAACATGTAATAACATCAGGCCGCCCAATTCGTAGGAACGCGTTTCAATGCACCTCCCGTAATCAAGCTATTCGTAACCTTGATTAAATTCAAAAGAAATGTCGGTAGTCGGCCGACGGAAAAAACCCGTCCCGTATGAGAGGGCTTCTTAGCTTTGCAAATTACGTTCTTTTCCTCCTAGCGAGAAAGGAGGCATGGAAGAGGTTTTAGACATTTTTCTCGGCCACAAATATTCTTTGAATTTTATTGTGAAAACGAAAATGTAAGCGGAAAATATCCAGTACGTTGTCTCTAAGCCAGAAGCTGCAACAGACTCATTTTAATTGCAAAATCAAAATTCGACAGAAGTATTTTTGTCCTTTGGGCTCAAAAGTTCGTACATTTGTACGTCGAATATTCATTGTACATACTGTGAGCACATGTTACCCCCAGCAGTTAATAACAAATCTATAATGTTAAAGCTAGGTCAAAAAATGATTTAGGAAAGAACGTTACAAGTATTATTTTGCGTCAAATAAATGCAAATTTCCATAAACTGAGATTTCAAATTTTCAATTTTGTGTACATTGTCCTAGCTGAATACCTTATCTTTGAGTTAAATCTCTACCTCACAGAATGTACTTTTTACTGTTTAAACTACCAACCTTTTTTACCCACTCACACATCATGTTTCAACTTTCTGTACCATAATGCGTCCATCTCATCTGAATTTTAGTATTCCAGCTTCATAACTAATGTCTCAGCTACTTTTGATCTTGAAATTGGGATATCAGCTTACTCTAACCTCTCGTGGGCTGCATCTTCATAACTGGTTATTGGATCTTTTCCCAAGCTTGCTGTGTCTGTAGATTTAGTTCTGAATGAATTGAGCAAAATACAAGCATGTGAAGATTTTCATCTCTAGAGAATCTGAATATTTACCATCGTCAACAGGAAAGCCTGTGAATTCCATTTATACAACGTCTTCAGCCATGACTGAATCTTCATACTTCTACAGGGAGAATATTCCCTCTCGCTTCAGTGGAGAAAATCCCCAGAATTGGAATTTTTGTAGAGATAATGATTTTAGCTGCTACAGGAAGTATAAATGGTCAGGTACTTCCTGTGAATAAAAATGAGGTTCGAACGTTTGCTCGTTCGCCCGCTACGGGGGTGTGAAGTATGGGGGGGAGGGAGTTGGTATTTCATCATGTTACACGCCCACCTATGCTTTTTCTTCACGGCTTGACGTTTCTATGTAAGCTCCTACGTCTCTTTATTACTGTGTGAAGATTGCAAGGGTCCTAGCTGATCCCACAAATAATAATAGCCAGAAATTGAGATTGCTTATGTTTTTTTGTTATATCTTTTTTGGGAGGTCTTAGTGTGGGGTTTCAAAATGCTTCTTCCTTAAAGTTTTTGAGCTACAGTAATGATGTCGGTATCATTGGATGTGGAAAGACGCAGGAATTACCGTAACCTATATGGTAATTTCTAACTCGTTGTCGATCAAAAGTTGTGACGTCACAAAGTCAAAAATTTCCACAAATAAATCCATTGGGGCATTTTTTGTTTAAACTTCAAAATAGAAATTAGGGAAACATCATATGGTTTAGACAATTTCTGAGTCTTTTTGCATCCAATGATACCCATGTCATTATTGTAGCTCAAAAAATGTAGGAGAAGAAACATTTTGAAACCCCTAATTCCGTTATTTATGAATATCTCGTTTTCTATGAAAAATCGCATTTTTTCATAAGTGGAAAAAGCTTTCTATTTGCATTTTCTATCTGTATACCAAATTTCATTGCTCTAGGGTCAATAACAAAAAATTGTTTCCATATGAGGTCATTTTCCCTTCATGAGGAATGTTGTTCTTTCGCATAATCTTCGTGATAAACATCAAACACATTTAAAACTAGTGTCATTATAATCTAACCATGAAAATAAAAGTGCTAAAATTTTACAATGAAAACTTTTTCAAAAATTTTTTCAAATCCTCAGCAGTCAGCACTTTTCGTCTAAAATTAAGAAACAACTAACAATTTAATATTGTGCATATACTCAGCATAAATTTCCATCAGCTTAAAAAATTCTTAACTCTTTCGAACTTTTGAGTGTCAATGATAAACAGACAAAGCTGGAGAGATCGTAAAACAGCAAATCTCGTTTAATTTTCCTCCATTTCTACTGTTCAAACATTTAAATTGGATGGAAATTTCAGTTTTTTTGATCAACATTGTCATGGTATATTTTATACGGTTAGAACAGCATGTTTACTCTGAATAGTTTGATTTTCTAATTGGATTATTATTTAACCCATGTAGAGTGCTGGCATTTTAAATTTACTAGTGCACACGTGCTGGTCGGCATTAATCTTAAGAATTTCATCCCTTCTTTCTTGAGTTGAATTCTCTCGTGCCACTCAATGTTGTCCAGCGCTATGACGAAGAATTTCCTCGCTTCTTTCATGTGTCAAGCTCTCTAGCTACTCGGTGTTGCTCTGCATTATTCCGTAGAATTTCCAAACGCCGGTCAAGGGTCAATTTAACTCTTGCTTTTCGTTGGCGAGCAACATTGCTTCGTCTTGCCATTTCGCGTCGTTCATCCGATCGTCTTCGATGTTTTTCTTGCTGTCGAAGTCTTGCCACTTCTCTCTTGCGGTTGGACACATTTCTATCTTTGGTGGCCTCTTTTGCCGGAATTTTATTCTGAAATGTCGTCTATTGTCTCTTCAAAGCTTTGCAAGAAAATCACAATTTCGAAAACAATGACTCAAGTTCCAAAATCTTGGGCCTTATACCCTGTGGTAGCCAGGTTACTGGTCGAACGAATTTGAAACATTTCTTTTTGCATTATCAATTAAAATTATCAGAGCGACATGATGAATTTCAACAGAGAAAGCTCCATAGAAAATTTCTATTCTAAAAATTAGCCGATTGCGTATTGTGGATACATACCATAATCAAGAGGGGGTCACATGGACGGAGGGACGGAGGGGGTCACTGGACCTTGATCGGTGACAAATTCTATGATCCTTAAATAAAGAAAACACTTTAGCATTTCACGGGAACGCTTCAAGGAACAGTCACAGGAAAAGTTTGAAAAATCAGGACTCTTCTCTCTGACATCTCTCATGGTTTGAAGAATAAACTTCACGGATTGCAATGGTCGTTGGTGCAATTCAAGATTGGTATTGTCAGACCAGTGCCAGGCGCTACGTTCATTGAACATTTTCGTTAAATAAAAATGCGCTTCGTCATTGCAGACCAGGCTTGATATTCTGAGAATGCCTTCCATATCGTTCCAACCCAAATGTGAGCAAGTTTTGTAATCGCTCCTGCTCAATTTCTGCATGTAAAAATAGCATTCCGTGTACATTACAATCCTATAATTTATTAATACGCTTACGACTATGTGCGACACACCTCAATCATTGCGGTATCTATGATACGGGTTGACTTGCGTCGGGTCGCGTTACATTAGAGAGAGAGAGACAGGGAGAGAGAGTGAGGGTGAGAAGGAAGAGAGAGAGAGAAGGAGAGGGGGAGGGGGAGATGAAAATTGTTTAATTATTTTAATTTTTTTAAATTTGTTGAAATTTTTTTAAACTTGTTGAAACTTTTTGAAATTTGTTGAAATTTGTTGAAAGTTTTTAAATTTGTTAGGATAGGTTAGGATAGGATTGGTTAGGATATGTTATGTTAGGATGGGTTAGATTATAATAAGTTATGTTAGAATTTGTTAGGTAATGTTGACCGAACTTTTTCACGGGTCCACCTAGCTTATTGATGACATTGGTTAGAGTTAGGTTAGGATAAGATAGGTTAGGTCAGGTTAGGTTAGGATAGGTTGAGAAATTTTAGGTTAGGATAGATTTGATTAACATAGTTTAGGACAAGATAGGTTAGATTAGAACATGTTATTTGAAAATTTGTTAAGTAATGTTGACCAAATTTTTTTCACGGGTCCACCAAGCCTATTGATGACATTCTCCTTAGAATCTCATGGATCCTGCTAGTAGTCATAGTTTTTCTTGAGCATTTGTAAGTTTCTTATTTGATATCTTTTTACGAAGATGCTTCCTCTTAATTTAACTCTGCATGAGCCAAATGGTTACTGGAGGTCCAGTTTATACCCTCGAGGGACATGTGGTAGGCAATAGGCTTAGGTTAGTTACATTTGCCTATCTTACGCCATGAGGACTGACGCCCACAGGGGAAATACTGCTTGGTTACGTGAGATTTAGGTGGTCATTCAGGACATGTATTGTTCGTACCCACTTTGCTCCTAGCAGTTCCCATGCCTTCTTTACTATCTCTTTTTCATCTTTTCTTCCACTGGTTTTCTAACTTGTCGTTTCTTTGTGTAGGACATTTGTGTGGGAACACACCTTGTACATAGAGTCCCCGTTTTCTAATGTCCATAGTCTATGACCCCATCTCTTCGCTCTCTTCAGATCGCCTTTGGGATTCCTCTCCGGAGCATAAGTTAGGCTACAGATATAAATTAGTTTGGTTTGTTTATCCTCTGCTAATATAAGGACGGGTGCTTACAAGGGGAGATACCGTTAGGTGACCTAGGCTGTAGATAGACCTTTGGGATTCCTCCCTTCAGTCTTCGGTTTGCATCATTCAATTTCAATTCTTTCTTCATTATCTCTTCTTTGTCTTTCCTTCCTCACTTGCTTTCCATGCGGAGAGTATCTTGTATCAGAGCCAGAGCTGGTCATAGATACTCTAAAATATATTTAGACACTAGATACTCGGCCAAAATGTATCTAGCTACTAGATACTTTTCCTTTAATTCTCTCTGTCTCACTACTTCATCGTACAACATGCATCAAAAACCCGTATAGCACTAAGATAAACACGCAGGAGGAATTTATCCGATGAAACATGTACAAAATAAATATTTCTTCCATTCGTTTTACATTTTCAGCAATACTATAAATAATCAACCCAATTTATCCAATGAAACATGTACTAAATAAATATTTCTTCCATTCGTTTTACATTTTCAGCAATACTATAAATAATCAACCCAGTTAACATGAAAACAAGGCTGGAAAAGCTAACTGCTTAGTATAACATAGAATTGGCAGCTTATTAATAATGCATTATATGGAATATATAAATTGATAATATGATAATGACTGTTCGGAAACTTTGGTGGTCGAACGCTGAGCATTCAACTCTTTACATGATATAAAGAGCCTAAGAGTTGAATGCTCAGCGTCCGAGCACTTGATAATTACTATTCATAATCTTTTCAAAAGAAGTACAATCCTAAATCTAAATAAACCCTAATCATAATGTGATGTTTACATCGTTGATCTCTTAATCGTAATGGGAGCAGTTTTGATGTTTAAACAAATTTTTTGCTCTTCAGCAATACCAATCTCTCGAACATGGAATACGAGAGCTATGATCTTCAAGGAGCCAATGTTAGGCCCCCGAGAGAACAATCTCTCTACTGGCGCAGAAGAGGGCAGCGTTGTACTGTATTTGAAAAATATTATTTCTACAACTTTGTGATCTTAATACATGCAGGTCTTGCTTGTGGCTTTCAAAAAACGACAGCAGCAGCATCTCTGATGACGTACGACATTTTGATCGCTTGGAAAATTGATAGAAGTCGTTCGCATCAGAGGAAGTGCTGCTGTCGTTAGCTGGAAGAGCGGTGACGGATTCGATGGCATTAATGAGAATCCTCTTGACGTCTTCTTCTTTTTCCTTCACATTAATGTCCTGTTTCAGTTGAAGCCATCGCAGCTTGAAGAAATGGTGTGATGTTGAGGCTATGACTGTATCCGCAACCTGTGAATCTCGAAGGTCAAGGGTTAAAAAGTTGTTAAACCTTTTTCTGAGGCCATTCAAATTGGTTTCAGCCAGGGGCTTGGTACACATCAACGCCACTGGTGACAGAAGTAAGCACAGTCTGGCTTTAACACTGAGTAGTCCTGGGAGAAAGTAGTGCTAACATATTACTCTTGATTGGTGATATGTATATATATTATTTAATTAAAAGAATACTGAGAATTGAAGATTAAAATTAGTATTATTAATTTGTTTTAGAGCCATTTTCTTATTTATACAAAAATATGGAAAAAGTATTTAGTACCTATGGAGATATTTGTGAAAGTATCTAAAGATACTTGTATCTAGGTACTCTTCAGAAGTATCTAGAGACAGCAATTAGATACTCAATTTAAAATGTATCTAGATACTCACTCAGATACGCAAAAAGTATTTAGAGATTGACCAGCTTTGGTCTGAGCTCACCTTGTGCTTACTTTAGATTCCTCGTATTCCTTCGTTCACGCTAAATTTGGCTTTTGATATCCTTCGTGAATATATATCGGCAATGAAAACGGAATTTAGAATTACCGGACCAGGTATATTTTCAAGGACACCAAATTTGCAAACTCGGCCCCAGGTGTACTTTATGGACACCAGTTTTAATCCAAGTGTAGTTTAAGGACACCAGTGAATTTTTGAATGTATCTATGCTACTGCGTTCTGCATATCTTGACTGCAATCAAATCGAAATAATTCTTTTCTATAATACAAAAAACCGTGGTCTTTTTAATGAAAGGAAATTGCTATAACAAATTACAATAAAAAATGATAAATAAAATAAACAAATAAAATTACAATAACAAACAATGAATCACTAATCAGAAAGGAAAATGTATTATGTATTTATGGTTTGACCGCCTCTTTATTATGATTTCTATGCATTGATTTTATAAATGGTTAAAAGTTTTATTTAATGTCTTTCTAATTATCATAAATATCACCCAAGTGTATTTTAAGGACCCCTCAAAAAACGGATGTCGTTTAAGGACACCAGATGGAGCTGGTGTCCTTAAAGTATCCTTGATCCGAATTAACTTCTGTAATACAGGGACTAGAATTTTTTTAAGCTAACTAACATAATAACAGCATAGTTTATGGTCACCTGAACACACATATCACTCGTGCAAATCAAATGCGTCAAAAAGTGCAAATATAATACCAGTTCAACATTGGTCCTTTTGACCAAACTTGTTTAATAAATGCGCTTCTATTAATAGTTTTTTTCAAATAATATTTACTATTATTCTGAAAAAAATTTAAGTTTACGTTGCCCTACGTTACGACTCTTGAAAATTTTTCCAAGAAATGGTATGTAATGAGGTGCATCTTTCGCTGTTTCATAGCTTTTAGTATTTCCATCAATCGAAACCAAAATATTTTGAGACTGAGGGAGAATTCATGTGAATTTACACAGTCAAACTCGTCAAACTTATATTAAATGTTTTTCAAATACAGTTATACTCAGTAAAATTCGTTCACGGAGAGTAACGCAATGTGAACGAAAAGGATGTGTTCAAAAAGTAAGCATTTCTGATTCTAAGCTCTGTTCCGCAATTAGTCATTCATTTCTCGTAAAAATGAAGCCTCAAAGTGCCCTAAAGTCTCAATAGAAACTTTCCACAAGATTTTTTGCCCTGCGTGGAATGTTGCTACATTTTTTAGTCGTCACAAAGTCGTTTAATTTGGCCCACCGAGTCTTCAGTTGCGTGTTGTTCTGACGTCTACGACTTCCCTAAGGAACGTTCGAAACTCTACGGCTATTCAACATCCTATTTGGCTCACTTTCTCCCAGTCTTGCATGTAGATGCGCCTGCTTGCATGACATCTACTCAGGAGCCATGCTATTACAGCTCAACTTCCAAACCATTTCCAAGTTTAATTCCTACTGCTGAAATTCTTGTCAAATTTCTTCTAACTGAGAATCATATTCCTTAATTAAAGAGATAATAATGATTTACCTCTAAATGGAAATCAGTTTCATCCAAATGCATTTCATTTTAACTAATGCGAATATTATTTTCTTTTATCAGATATCAAGCTCCTCAAAGAGAAAATCATTTATCACCAAAGGAAAATCAAGATCCTCAAAGTACAGGGTGGTGCATAAGTAACGCACCCTTTTAAAAAATTAAAAATAAATAATCTATGAAAGGTATAACGATAGGATTAATTGCAAACGATGGAGGAACTCTTAAAGTTATTTACATGTCGTTTCCTGTCTACAGATACCCAGTGTATATTGCGGGAAGAAATCTTCAAAATTTACCTTCAAAAGGGTGCGTAACTTAGGCGCCACGCTGTATAAGTCAACATCCTCATAGAAAAAATCAAGTTCATTGAATTGAATGTTAAGCTCCTCAAGAAGCCTCAGTCGCAAAATTGAAATGATCCGTGTAATACATTTAAACAAAAATAATCATTATACGTTGTACATTTATACTTATTTCCTCTTCTCGTGTGTGTTGGATACGGTATGCTGATCCAGTCATAAGCCACAGAAGCTTCATAATTTTCAATTTTGATCTTCAAGGACATAAAATTACTATCTCAATCTCCAAAATGAACTACAGCATGACATGCAAGAATGACAGGAAAGAAATTTTAAAGCCTCAGGCGTTGAGGAAAACTGGAAGACAGTTACTACATATTTAAAAAGCGAGCACTGAAACAGCGTATGAATGGTTGAACTAAAAATTCAAGGTGTTATTCAAATTTTGATGAATAGAGCTTATGAAGTGTGCTGCAACTGAAAGAAATTTCAAACAGAAATTTTAAGAGTGAAACGGTTACTAGTTAATCACAATTGTCCAAATACTCAGATTGGTAGAATAATTGAGAACGTTAATGGTGAATTTTGAGCGGTGACAATTATCTTGGTCTTTATTTCACGATTATCAAATCCAAGAAAAATGAATAATAGATCAACGAGTTTTTAAGAATATTGTCAAAACTTTTGTTAAACCAGCAGATCCGGATTCATCGAAAAAAGTTTGCATAGATTATGAAAGAAGTAAAATCAGTGACTTTGAGGAAAAAATGATGTTTTTTGTATCCACATTCATTGATCTATTCTGGAGTTTTAGACTTGGCCAATGTTGTACATAAGTTCAAGTGTGACAGGAGAGAAGGTAGTAAGTCAATAAAAGTTACAAAGATATGGCTAGGATAACCTTAAAATAAAATTAACTGTTCACACACATCAAACTTTTTTCCATTTCCGTATTGATCGTGGTTGCAAGCCCTTCAATTAAAATCAATGTCCAAATACAGAAATTTTATTCAATGTAGTCAAAATAAAACAAATTCAAACAATGAAGCATTGCGCATAACTGAATTTAAACTGGCTTTAAATGAAAACACAAGTGATTCAGTTTCGTTCATCTAAAATTGGTCAGTAGAGCTGCAACTTAGAAGGTTAGAAAATCCACTCGATCCTCCATTTCGCGTCTATCTGATGCTATGCACTTGTAGTTGTAACGCACTGTTATTTCGTCTAAGCATCTGTATATGAATTGTGTCTGATGTACCTCAAGTATTTGATTTACATTTCATCAATGTAACTATACATTTTCTCCATATTTTCAGCTTACGATGATATTTCGCAGCACCAAAAAAGTCGCATCGAACTGCTGACAGTAACATAGCATTTCACTGATTAGTGTTTCAAAATAAACTTGATCGGTAATTTTTTTTAATTTTCCCTCGTGAGGAACTGGAACAATTTTGTTTAGGTTAAGGAATGTGAAAATGAATTGCAAATTTATTGAGTTTCTCAGTCTACCCGAAAAGTCGTCTGTTCAACTCTGCAAGTCTTTCGGGAGAGTTCTGGCTGCTCCTCAGCCTACTTTGCATTGGAAGATCTTCAGGCTTCCTGCTCGTATTTGTTCTCTGTCTATCTGGAGAGTCGTCTACTCAACTCCGAAGATTCATCAGACCTGCCCTTGCTGCCGCGTCTCGGTCTCCCTGAAAAGATGTCTGTATTTCCAAGCAAGTTCGAGTTATGTGTCCTTTAAGCAGACAAGTCTTTGCTGCGTCTTTGTCTTGCCGAGTGAGGTCTGGAAACAACGACGTTTTTAGAGCTCACTTTATTCTCCATGAAAAAGTCGTCCCAGAACCACTTCACGACCCGACTTTTCCTCTGAGTGGGCCAGTCAAAGGCCTCTAGCCGAGTTAATCAACCGCCGACAGTGCACTGACAACAAGAACGCTGGTTGTTCGATTGGGTTCAATTACAACGAGTTACTTTGTTGCAGGTTTTTATCTATTGAGCAAGTACTATATAAAAGAAGACGTCCTGTTTTAGAGACGGTTAATATTTTTTCAAGCTCGGGCCTGCGAGCTGTATTTGTTGTTGGAATCATTTTTCTTATAAATCATCTTGATAGAACTATCGAAACGCACGCGCCCTTTTTTGTTGATGAGGTTATTGTGGATGATGTTTTTTCAGGGTTCTGCACTATCTCGAAAAAATTGTTGTAAGGTAAAAATTTTTAAGAGAGCACAGCAATGACGAAAATTGAAAAGGATTGTAAAAAGCAATGGCGCTTGTGATGAAAGCATTGAGGATGGATGAGACATAAACAAGACTTTAATGCTGAATAACAGGCCTATATAATGTAAGTATGTGACCTTTGATGACCAGCAGAGGTTGGCTCTGAGCAGGAAGGAACAGGGGCGATGATTATAGGAGTGATGAGGGCTGGGACGGGTTTTAATGAGTATTGTGACGAATAGTGTTGAGTTTTTTATTCTGAGAGAAAATGGACAATGGAAAAGAGTGATTGTTTAAATGATGCACAATTCCATTTTTGTTCTTCCCGTATTTTTTCGTTAAAGAAAAATCCTTTTGAAAATAGGGGTTATTTTAATTGTCTATTTTTCGGCAATAAAATCTTAAAATTTATTCTAATTTTACCACAACATCGTTTAATAAAACACTTTTTTCTCTCAATCGAATCGTACAGCGTTGTGTCAATTTCATGATATCTGATCAGTGCCATATGCATGAACTCCAGAGCCACGTAGTACAAAAAAGGAGGGCACAAATGTTCATTGAATATTCCTCAGAATATTTCATCTGAAAACATTACTTGTATGAGAATTCTTAGTGCCATGCTCAAAAACTAACAATGTTTCCACAAAGACACACAACACCGGCTAATGACACCAAATGAGCTCGTAAATAAAATTCCACAATATTATAACTCAACGTAGCAGTACAAGTCCTAGGCGTCAATTGAGCGTCAGCTTGGCAGCGCCTTGGCTTTGAATTGATAAACTTTAATATAATTGCCTGCAATAATTGTTTCCGCACGTCGTCCACGTGTCAGAAGTTTTCGGATTTAGGACCAATCTGCTGTGCTTCCTAGGAGTTTCTCAAACACTGGCCACATCAGTTCAGTATTATTCAAGCTGAGAGCCTAATCGAAAATGTGAAGATGATGATGTGGGAATTATTGCTGCACTTGACGTGTTGTGTGTTTTGGGTCTCTATTCCATTGGTAATGAAACTTTCGACAAATGTTCCCATCGCGTGGAGGTACATCGTTGTCTCGAAAATGTCTTCACATGGGCACCTACTCATTGTATTTTGAAGACAGCGTACATGAGGAATCATGGCTGGGTTGAAGGCTCTCCCAAAAGAATTCTTTGTCCTCATCATGATTCACAATTAAGATTTCGGATTTGGGTTTAAGTATGGCATCGCTCAACCTTTGTAGACCTTCACTGGACCTGAAATAAACATATTATACTCTTGTTCATCACTTCTGGCAATCCTACTTCATTTTGCAGTCGTCTAGTGAATATGATTTCCTTAATTTAACATGGATGCACCGATTCTTTTCAGGAATTAATTATTTTTTCACTGGTCTACTTTCAAAAGGCTTCACCAAAGACACCTTTTAACTGAGCGTACGAACGGGTTTAATTCTTGAGAGTCATTATTTTTACACCGCATGCATAGCAAGGGAGCCTAGCCTGAATGAGGTGGCTTATTTTTTTCTCTCAGTTATTCATGGCTTAATTAAATACCTTACTCACTTTGACAATTCCTCCTTACGGCCTCCATCGGGCTATGAGATACGAAATTGTAGAAGCTGATTGTTGGAACTGCGGTGCCATAATGTGAACGTCAAAGACATAGCACATTTCTTTCGTTGTGTGAATGCTTTCTGGTTTGGTAGTATGTTCCTACAACCTGAAAGAAGTATTCTGAAGAAATTATGATAAATAAAAAACAAAACAAAAATGTACGAGAGAAAAAACGCAAAAACGATGATTCGAATCCTACCACTGATGAATCTGAAGTGATCAAAGAAATCATCTCTAGTGTAGATTTGAGTTGACATTACTGTAATCCCCATTTTATCAAAACTTGACATTTAAATACTTAAGACGAGATACATTAAAAAAAATTTATATAATAAATTACAGAAATCCTTGTTTCTTAGTGTGGTTGGCTTGTGTTTGAAAGACATTCTAGTAAGGTATCGAAGTAATTTGTTTCTATCAAGTAAGAAGTAGTCGAATAACGAAACGTTTTTGAAAAAGACAGACATTTGTTGCTTCGAAAGATATCGTAGAAGTAAGAAGATGTCATGCTGTACTTTTACTGCATTCTGTTTAAAATAAGAGTGCTTTTGAAGGCTAATTCACTGATAGAGCTCAGTTTATTTGATAAAACCCTACACTTGTAAACAAAACTGTACAAAATATGTTTTATATGACAGGATAGAACTTTTAGAATCAAATACATGGTTTTTCAAAACACTTTTAATCATTTCCTTTTTGTATCTGTTCAATTTTCTTAAATCTTAACAACTGATGAAAAGAGTAACTTAATACTTTGAAGTTGGGACAGTTTACTTAGCAGACCATGAGAACAACAGTTTCATTCAATAAAACTGCCTTTAGCCGTGATGGCTTCTAAACGCTTTCGAAAGCTGATAACTTCAGCCATTTCCCTTTTTGGTGTCCTTGTTAAGGGCTGTGATGCTGATGTGGGGCTTTGCACAAGCTTTGGCCTCAATTTGTGACCAAATGTAGCAACCAACAGGTTCAGGTTACGCGAATTGGAAGGCTGGAAGGCCGCAAGTCTTTTGCCCAGAATCGCACACTAGACCACTGGAGTGAACGGTTCGGCTCGCCGTGTGGGCGGGTGCCGGGGCCTGTTGGATAATAAATTTATTTGAAACCTTGGCTTTCATTCATGGAATGAATGCAATACGATGCAGTAGGAATCGGCATTTACTTCGTCGCTGTCTTCGATAAAGACGTCACCCCCACTCGAAACAACGCAGCTGGTCAAGAGCCAAGTTAGTTTCTTTACGGTCATCATTTGTGTTAAATGTCAGTGCTCGAAGAAGCAATCCAGTGATCTTTACGTCTCTTACAAACCAAATAAACTGTCGCAATTTTCTCGTCGGAAAAAACTTGATGGTCGACCCATTGGTTGTTAGCCATTTCAAAACTTTCTTGTACCTCTCTTAACGAACTTCATTCATTTAATCAGTCAGAAAGGCTTCCTATGCATTTGAGGTTAGACCCAGCCCTTTAAACACTGTGAATTTTTGAAATTTTGATGAGCCTCTTCTTAGCCAATGTCGAAAATGACACAGTTCAACTGGCCTTGATGCTTCATTTGAGGCCGGCTAGAAAGTGAAATTTGCGAATTGTATCTAATTTTGGCGTGTAGGTGGCTGGCTCTGCAATCATATCCACATAGATTCATCAAAATTCTCACAAACATCATGAACTGTCTGCCAAGGACACTGGAGGGATTTTGCCATAGAGGTTGACCTTAGGTACCATCGTCGAAGCTATCAGATAGTTGAACGTTTCGATTCCTTCACGGCGTAATGCTTTTACAACGAACGCTGCTTTGCAGTTGCCGGTTCTGTAGATAACTATACACTATGGAGAATCAAAACATTCACCATTGGCCTGTCTAGTGCAGAAGAGTTCAAACTATAGTGACATTCTGAGCGGCTGGAAAAGGCAAGCTGAGGCTGCTCTCCGCAGTTCCTGAATATTTCTGCAATTACTGAATCTGAATATTTCAGAATATACTAATTGCATTGGTATTCCTACTTGTCCTTACCATGCCCTTATTATATCCCTATCAGTGACCTTACCTATATATTACATCTGGAGTGTCCTATTGCGGTGCTTGTTGTTCTGCACGTCCGGCCAACTAGTGCCGAGTTGTGGATTGAAGCTGCTGATGCGTTACTCATTGCCCGTCTGTTGTTCTCAATACTTACTTTGCCTCGCCTTACTTACTTGACCACTTTGCTTACTTACTTGACTTACCTACTTTCATGCTTACTTCCCTAGCTAAATTGCTTGCTTCAGCTGTTAGAATGAGAATATGATTGTGAACTTACTTAAACTTATTGCAGATATTCGCCTGTCCTGGGCAAGTTGACAAGTGAACGTTATTCCTTTTCTTTTCTACCTTTATTGAACGGGATGAGACTTGAAGATAGCTCAGCGACTATCATATCGTCTCTGGGTATTTTTTATTCTTTACCTTGTACATTGCCTGAAATTGCCAATTTGAACTACTCCCTGCTCCAGGTAAGCTGATCCCTTATTCATGCTGCTTTTTATTATCAACGTGCTGTCTACACTGAGTAGATAACAAAAGTGATTTATGCACTGAAAAATTCTTTACTCTGGCCAGCATCAGGGTTGCGGTTGTGAATGTTATTGTTATCGATGCTGATTTAAGTCATACAGTGCGTGTCATTCCTTTCTCTTGGTGTTAAATAATCCAGTACTTATTATTCCTATATCGGTGTCCGCAGCGGCAGTAGCGGAGTGGGTTTCGGCGCCCAAGAGTGTGGCGGGGGCTTATTCGCGCCAGTTTATTATCCTGCACCTTGGGCACTATGGTACGACCTTGCTAAGAACATTAGATTAGAATTACTAGAATTATTAAATTCCTAGATTAAATGTAGGACTTGCTTTTAGCATCTAGTTAGTGCCCTCCCTTAATCTGGTTCTGGCATCTTTCAGGTTGTTGGAGCACCAGCAGCGTTTCTTTGCCTGAACCTCGCCTCACGTCTATGACTCTTGTTTTCTCGAGCCGGCTGATAGCAAGAAATCTGTCGATGATTCTAGCAGTGCTCGGTGTCAAATGAGTTCAGTGGAATGTTGGGCTGGAAACAAGCAGCGAGTATTGCCCGACCTCCCTGACATCACACAACGCTTGTATACGCAAGAACGACTCCGTTCCTATTCGTCACTCGTCGTTGAACCACAGCGGGGCCATTTCTGTTACCTGTGCGGGGTCACCATGTGTTAGGAGTTTAATTAGGTTTTAACCATAAAATAAATTATTCGAAAATCATTTGTCCTGTGTCCTTCAACTGTTAGCTGAAATTATAACGCTGTGTGTGTTCGCTTATATTAATTATTCCGCATTCATTACTTCGTTGCAGGCAAAAAAGGCACGAAGGTGATAATCATCCATGGCAAGAGTTGTTTGAGAACAATAACCTTAAGCCTATTTGTGCGGATATTTCATAGCACTGCAGAGTTGTCAACTTTTAGAGAGATCAAAATTACCAAGTGTTTCAATTTTGTACCGATTTATCTGAAAGATCCTGTACTCTGCTCACTCCTGTGCTGTCCTGCACTTATGTGGACATACTCACTAACGCCTGTGTGATCACGCCAACCAAAGCATGTAGGATCATTATGACCAACTCCCATGAAAACACACTGAAGCCCGAGTGAACATATTGATTAGTGTTTTGTAATCATGCTGAAAAGAGCCACCAAATCGTACTGACTAACGCCTGTGAAATCGTTTGTGAGATCACCTAGACCAGTGGTTCTTAACCTGGGGGAGCGCGAGCCTCCGCAGTAAAGCCTGATTTTTCCCAATAACATTTTCGACGAAAGAGTGAACTTTCACTGTTGAATATGTTTGAGGACCAATTTACAATATTCTTTGTTGTGAGCCGTTATTTACCAGTCCATCTGCACACAATTTCCCCTGTCAATTCTTAAAGGATCGTGGGAGTAAAAAGGTTAAGAACCACTGACCTAGACCAACGCCTATAGAATCTCACAGACCAACGCCCGGGTAAATATGCTGAGTAACGCCTATTTGATCATAATGACTACCCCCTACGTGATCACACTGACCCGCACCTACATTACCGTTAACAGCGACGGAGATCGCAAACAAATTTCCTCGCGAAGCTCAACGCGTGCGCGATAAACACAGGCTTTGAGCTCGATCTTCTGGACGATGTTCTTCGCTATCAGCCGCTGCAAATTTGCTAGGAAAAGACTATAAAAGCGAGGACGTGCACGAGAAATTCCGCCCGTACTGGCAGGACCCAGCCTTGTGCACCGAGTTAGTGAATACATTTCGACGCTAAATATAAGCGGTGCTGACAAGTACGTGAGGCTGCGAGGAGGCACAAGGAGTTGAGGCACGTGAGGCTGTGAGGAGGCACAAGGAGTTGAGGCACGTGAGGCAAATGATGCCTCGCTCGTCCTAGAAAAACTGAGCAGAAATGCGTGCCTGGGAGCCAAGTGCCGTGCTGCTCGCAGTCGTAAAAACCTCATCTCAGGGCATGGAAATTATTCTGTCGGCTCCGCCAGTAACTGTTCTACGCTGGCAGTAACTGCCCTGTGCTGGCAGTAGCTGTTCTACGCTGGCAGTAACTGCCCTGTGTATGGAGCAACTGTTCTACGCTGGCGGTTAGTAACTGCTCTATACTGGCAGTAACTCTTCTACACTGGAAGTAACTGTACTTGGCGGACAGTAACTGCTCTCTTCTGGCAGTAACTGTTCTACACTGGCGGTGACTGCACTAGACGGGCAGTAACTGCTTAGTAGTGGCAATTCTACATTGGCAATGACTGCTCTTGACGCGCTTTAACGCACTTGAAAATTTCGTTGCAGTAACTGTTCTGCATTGTCGTAACCTGCACGTTCCTGCAGGTAATTGCATTTTTCATGCAATGACTTCACTCACCTGGCAGTAACTGTACCAACCAAACAGGAACTGTACTCACCCAGCAGTAACTGCACGAACCATACAGGAACTGCACTCACCCAGCAATACCCGTACCGACCATGCAGTAACTGCACCCCTACTGCCACCCCACCTGCGGGGAAGATTGAGACAGAAAGCTCCGGTCCAGTGGCCTGACGCAGAGGGTGGACGCCGCGCTCTCAGGAAGGTCTCCCCTCTTCGCGTTTATGAGGCTGGGCGGTGCCCTGGTGAGGTCTTGTTTACGATTTGCTCCACTTTAAAATATCTAATTAAATGCACGCTGGCCGACGCTGCGGTGCGTGAATACAGGCGCGATGATCAAAGAAACAGAGTTCGTACGAAGGAACGTTTTCAGAGGTACACCCGTAAAGCGTTGGAAAAAACGAGTGTTAATGGGTGAATAGTTTACTGTGAAGATTGTGAGCATGCAAACCCTGGCACGTTTTTCATGTTTAGTCCTATGTTTAGTCCTATTTACCACAACACATGGAGTACGTTTGGTGTACTACACCTTATTCATATAGAAAAGAATAATATTTTCCAGATGAGTACTTTTAGAGAAAAGTAAATGAACATCTACTTCTTTTAAAACTTTCCTAGAATAATGAAAATAAACACATCCTCACACCTTTAAAGGTTCACACATTCGCGGCTAACAATTCTTTATTCACTGCTCATTACAAACTTTTTTTAGCTATGGCTACGCTTGTTCGCACCTCACATATACGTGTTCACCACACAACACAACAAACGCATCCTATCCTCACTACACAATGCGGGCGTTAGCACCTCACAACACATCACACAACACAACAAACGCATCCTACCCTCACAACACAATGCGAGCGTTAGCACCTCACAACACCGCAGTGCGGCGCAACTTATGGTGATGTGGTGATCAGTAGAAAGAGCCTTGTGGTCGGTCACAAACTCTGAGGCACAGGAATCGCTCACGGCAAATTAGGAAACGAATTGAAAGTGAATAATTTACATCGTGGCTAAATTAACGGAAAAATAAATCGTCGATATTGAAGCTACAAATTAGCGTGCTCAAATTTGTGCATTTTACATGCGTATTTGAAAGATTTTTTGTCTCCATTTTAATCCGCTTTGCATTTTAGAGTTTTAGTGTGCTCTAATGAAAGCTTGCGTCGTTAAAAAGAAAGAAACTGAAAATGTTTGCTCGCTGAAAACAGAAAATTTTGTCTGTTGCTAGCAGAGAGAACAAAGAATTGCTGTCTGCATTGGGCTAGCTCCTCCTGCTCTGTTGTTGGAAAAATTTTATTTGAATTCATAAATGCAAAAGTAAAGCAAGATCTGCTGCATTTCTGAATTGAAACTGAACCATGATGTTTGCTTCAGGAATTTTTTTTTTTTTCTTCTCACTGAGTGAAAGACGAACATTCACCGATTTATTTTGTGTATACTAAATGATTTCTTCTCGAACAATTAAAAATGAACTGAGTTTATTGAGTGGTTTTTAAGGCATGTATGATGCGATCATTAACATGGAATTCGCTTCAGATGTGAAAGATTAATTCAGTTCATGAACTGCATTTCCTCGTAGCCATGAAAGATTCAGCTCACAAACTACGTTTTCTCTGTTAAGGGGAAAATTTAGTTCATAAAATGTTTTTACCTTCCACGGAGAAAATTACGTTGAACTGCACTTAACGGAAGAATGGGCTCCTTAATTTTGCCAAAAATTTAGCGTCAAGCAACGACAAAAGGAACAAACCTCCACCTCATCACTTCGTGCACACGTAAGCAATATCCACCTCACATGTACGAAAGAACACTCTCTACCACATAAATCGAGTATGAATTGGCATTCAGTTTTCCCTCTCCATCAGTAGTTTATAAATGCCAGTTTACCAAGGCAAAGGGCTTCGAGTGCTGTTTTCAAATCCGCCAATAGAAACGTAAATATTGGGTCAGATACAAGTTTCCAGTACAACATCCACAGGTCGCGCATGAGTACGCAAATGCGAGGCCAACGCGACAATTTGGTCGTAGATCATCTGATGCACAGATTTTCTGTCGTCGTGAGGATATACTGCGACGCTAACATCGCTGATAATCTTGATTTGTATTTCTTCGTTTCCTAAGAGCCGTTGGTCGGCATAACCGAGAGTTGCCGCAATACGTTAGAAGGCCGAAAAGACTGTGTGTCTTCCTTGTTCAAAAACCACAAAGAATAAAGACTCTATTTAAAAGAGGAGAGAATCAACTCTATTTGCTTCAAGAAAGACCACATGCGCTTTAGTGTACTCCCATGATCCCACTAATATAACGGGTGTGACATTAATTTACGCATTGCGTTGAAATTTGATCTCAAGTCCATGTTTGAATAATGAAGAAAGAATTAAAAAAGAAGATAATATATTCGAGAGTAGTGGCAGTAGTTAAGAAAGGGTTACTAGCGCTTCTGCATCAAAGCCTATGATGCATCGAAAGTCTCAGTGACACAAAAATTGATTGAATAAGATTTACATAGGGAGGTGTTAGTTAACTGAGGCTCTATGCAATCAAAGTCATCAAGCTTAACAGCAGTGGTCACGATACGCATCCTCTAGCACATATTTGAGAAAAATATAGCAATTGGAGTTATAATATGAGTAGAGAGAGTATTACTCGATAACAAATCACCTGAACGCATTCTATTCCGTTGTATAGATAGCGGTATAAGCCATGAAGGAATGAGTAAAGAAGCCTGACGAATTCATTTTCATAAGAATACTCAGGGTCATTTCACATATATTTATATCTAATGGCCCCATACGCATGAGAGCATTTACTCTTTCTTTGCACTTTACACGTTCTACAGCATCGACTTTGGAACAAGCGGGACATTTCCTCTCCTCTGCATGCACCTTCCACGTCTCTCTAACGGAGCTAAGTTTTAAACTAGATATTTTACTTTTTCTTCATGCGTAAGAAAAGTAGCTCGTATTTTAGTTCTTACAAAAAGAATTAAAAATTGTGAAATTTCTCTTTCAGGACATCTTAGGAAAAACGTTGCAATTTAGTGTGGGCCATTAGCTACACAGTAGACACTTGTAAACTTAGTCTTTTTATTTTGCATGTCGTAATCCTGTTCTAGACTTCAACTCTCTCATGGTTCTAAGTTACTTGCAAATTCTACTCTGCGTGACAGAAGGATTTAACATTATATTCAATACACTCCCTACAATCTTCCACTTGGAAATTCATGGCTTTGAAACCAATTCTCCAGCTTAATGTGTAAAAAATGCGTCAGTCATGCCATGTCTCACCGGTTTATACTTCAAGCCTAAATCTACGGTCTTATCTCACACACTAACTACATGTAGCTGACACCAGACTCATGCTCCCCGCTTACGATACTCGTACGTTCCACAGAAGCACAGTCATCGTGGCAAGCCCACGCGCACCTTTGTTGGATTTGTGAAGTTTCCACGCTATTGTGTGTTGCCATGCGGCGGCCCGCTCGTCCTCTCAAGTTTAGTTGGTCTGATCACAAACTAAGCGATCCTGTACCAAGTATATTTATTCCGTGTAAAAGATTTACGGCTCCAATTTTATAAATGCCTTAGTAACTTTGAAATTACGGATACCATTCTATCATGCCATGACATTCTCGTATTTAGCTTAAACTATGCATACTTGCGCTAGTTGAATCTATATATTCTTGAAAGTTTCCCGGATCAAGCCCAACATTTTCACTATCGCTGCAGACTTTGTATATCTACTCTACATATAAATAACTAACGACAAAAATGGCTGAATAATTACTGAATATCTGCACAACATTATTATCGCACCAAAAACTTTACAACTTTACACGTTTATCGTATGAATTACGAAGACCTACATGAGGTGCAGCATTATTACTTCACCTAGAATACAGCACGCCTTCTTTCATAATAACAGTGCCGAAATAACCTTTATGACGAAATAACCACTGTTGAAATAACTTCGCTCTCACCCTGCATGCACGCAAGTGCTCGGCAGAAAATGCACAAGTCTCCGTGAGCCCCGCACCCCACATCGCGCCCCGAGCCTCTCCCAGGAACTCCATATATTTGTGCCATGTGGGCCCAATCAGGCGTGAGACTGCCATAAATAACTGGCGTGTCACGTGGAACAATCTGCACAGACCTAAATGACGACCATACAATGCGGGGCGACCGTAAAACCATGAAATGAACTGCCCGCAGCCACGCATGTTGCATGGAACAGCCCTCAGCATAGAGCAGATGAAGCACCAGATTTGGGTGTCGGTACGCGTCTTACATAAGGCTGGATACAGAGCAGGTGTGGAATACAAAAAATTCTTCAGTTAGGATAAATTGTATAATCTTAACGAATTGCACAGCACAGTTGTGAAATATTTGATGTTCTCTCGCAATTTTCTGAACGTTAATTCAGTCAGTCACTTAATGTAAGTTTGGAATGCATTGGAAGAAGTAGCAAGATCAAATTGCAGCTGCTACACACCTTCAAAAAATTTGCTCATAACTATCCTCTTCAAGTTGTAAAATGAAAATAATTTTTCGAAAAATCTTCAGTGATAGCAACACGCGTTCGCCAAGATAAGCAAAAGATTCACCTTCATAAAGAACATAAAATCGAGGCAAATCTACTCACACTCGTAAATCTGAAACTGATTTACAAATATCAGCTCTAAAAACAATCTTTGTTTCGACGCACCAAAATGTGTTCACTTGATTTGATTACAAGAGCATCAATTTTATTTTAAAATGAGACAGAAATTTAAGACAAGAGGTGTACAATTCAGTTGTGGCTTGATTTCCCATTATTTCTAGTGATATATTCCACCGGGGAAACGTTGGCGAAAAATCTTATCTTTTCTCACGTGCAAGCGCCTCGATAAATGGGAATTTTATCGCGCAAGTATATCTCACCGGAACCGTGCATTCGAGGAATTGTTTTTGGTGGCAAAAGAGCACGAAAAAATGTTGCCAAGAAAACGCAGAAACCCAACTCGCTTTGCACGACGAAAATTTTCGCTATTTCATTGTTCCGAACTGCTGATCACCAAGCAGAAGTCCCTTTCAAAGTTTTCGATATAGTTTGTGCTTATATATTTCCAATAGGTCGATTCTTAGGGAATCTCACACGCAAGATAAAAAGAAGAACCAACGTAATAATGTACATTTTTATTTATTTCTATTTTATGGCACACGTTTCGGAATGTTTTAATTCCATCTTCAGTGCTGAAAAAATTACAAACAGGTCAAAAAAGATAAAAACCTCAGAAATACTGAAAGTTCATAAAAGTTCAAAAAATAAGCATTCAAACATCTACAAAACTTTTATCCTACTGAAAATACAACTACAGTAAAAACGATCATTCTCATTGGCTC
>JACJUY010000285.1:94314-189908 GCA_014220935.1 Platorchestia sp. MABIK
CTTGCCAATTTCTAAACTGAACTTTCACAAATATTTTTTAGCTTTTGAACGTTTGTACGAGAGACTGTCTAAATTTCAAATTACCCCTTATATTCATAACAGTCGGGAAACGTTTCACAGCAGTTTAAAAAATTAGGCCTTCGGTTTGATCCAGGTTGAATTTTTTTTTGCGGAATTTCTTAAGAAAAACCTCATCCGTATCTTTTTGACAAAATAAATTGTTTTCCTTGTGGTTTAAGTGAGTGAAATAAAGTCTTCTGCAGGCTTAATGTAATGAAGTCTCTGTAAAAGATTTGGTGGAGCTTTGTACGTATAATGTATCTTTATTCGCTCTTCAATGAATCCCTACAGTACCAAACTTCACTGCTTAGCCTAATTATTTACAGGAAATATTGCATTTTGGAGATGTTTGTTGAAATTAATTATTCAATCAGCGATTGGTAAAACTTTAGAATTGCAAGTGAACCTCCGAATTTTGAGGGTAAGACTTGTCCAACGTCAATAAACACTGACGTCTGAATTCGACCGTCAATCGCAAGATGCCATCTGAATCTATAAGTTCTGTATCACCTGAATATCGAGTGAGTGGGTAATGCCCGATTACTCCTAAATATCGAGAGTGTGTGTAATACATGATTACTCCAAGGTATCGAATATTTCGGCAATGTTCAATTATTCCTAAATTTCGAGGGTGTGGGTAATGCTTGATTACTCCAAGGTATCGAATATTTTGGCAATACTCTATTACTCTTAAATGTCGAGTACATTGTATTGTGATATCAAGTTTCGACGTTATCAAATGAATTCTTATAGGAAGAGTATTATGGAAAACGACACACAGCAGAACACATAACAAAAAACACACTAGAATAGGTTAAACAAGGAATGTTTCACCGCAGTCTACTTCCACACAGTGTTCTTTTATCAGTGTCTAATTTCAACTCTGCCTCTTTCACAGCTCTAAGCACAATATACTTTCCCCAGTCTCCATTTCCATCAACGCCCACTTCTGCTATCGTCTACCATCTCCTTTTCTACTTACACCACTATTTTTTATTTCCACTGTCCGCTTTCACTTCTGTCTTCTCACACCATCATTAATTTTCGCTTTTTACTTTCGTAACCGTCTACTTTCACCGACGTCAATGTAATACAGCGTTACTACCATCAACGGACATGAGAGTCTACTTCCACCTCTGTTTACTTTCTTCGTCGTCTGTTTTCACCATTATCTTCTTTCACTACAGCCTTCTTTCTTCACTGACCATTTTCATAACCGTCTACTTTCTTCACCCGCCCACTCTCATCACTGCCAATTTTCACGCTTGCTGAGTTCCAGAAACTGAAAGTCACAAGCGAAACACGGAAATTTTAGCAAAAAAGGAAAGATGGAAATGTTAACAAAAAGTATAAAATATTAACATCAGAAGAAAGATGGATATGTTTACAATAAACGAAAGATGAAAATGTCAACAACAACAAAAATAGAATATTAACAAAAAATGAGGCATGAAGATGTTCGTGAAAGAGTAATATTGACACAAATCAGACATGAAAATGTTAACAACATGAGTGTCCTGCACGCCAGTGAATTTTTTCACACTCGTTTTTATTCTATAAAACCGTTTTTTTACACTCCGTAACTATAACGAGAACGCGAGATTTTTACCCTACTTAAAATCATCATAAAATGTTTACTTCCTTTCTTCGAACTCTTTAATATGAAAAAAATAGGTTGATGAATGCAAATAAGCGAAACAGATCAGAGAATTTCGAATAAAATCTGAGCCTTCCGTAGGGAAATCTGAACTCAATTTGGCTTTCAACCAGTTCTACTGACCTTAAATTATTTAACATTTACTGAACTCAATTTTGCTCGGCTCACATTGTGCTCAGAAACTGCCAGATAAACACACAGTAAAACGAAAAGCATGCTCGCCAAGCGGCAACTAACTTTTTTCAGACTCATGAGTATACAAAGAATTGTACTTTGTTAAATTTTGACTTTCCTTTCGAAAAAGTTAAAACTTCCTGTGAAGTCAGAGGGCTTAGCCCTTCTGATTTCGGAAGCATTCTTCAAAACAAGATCTCGAGTGCTGTTCCAATCCCATCAGTCAACTTCGTTTGTTATTTTCGCAAAGCTTTCAACCAGTTATCTCGTTATCTTAGAGACTCGTTATCCTAAATTCACTTATAGACTTTCTAGAGAAGTGGACATACACTTCGAGATAAAGGTTTTGAATTATTATATACATTTATTTTTTCAATCCTCAGATATTTACTTACAGCTGGAAAAAATCGCTTTGAATTTGATTGGTGATAATTAAAAAATATGTCCACCCCGTAGCAACTCGGAGGTGGAGAGAGAGGGGTGGGCGGGGTCGAAACCCTGCGGTATTGGACCCAGTGCACCCGGATAACCCGAGATTATTTAATGTATGGTAAATACCGAAGAGCAAACCATCCAAATTCAATACTGTATTGGCTCACGCTGTTGAAATGAAATATAACAGTGAGGAAACCAGCAGCTTTTTAATCAAAAACTTGTAGGACATTTCTGCACCTGCAGTTCTACGATAAAAATTCGGTCGAACAGTTCTGCTCCCGTTTCCTGCAAGATTTCCTACGTGTACTTTTTTCATGCATCTTTTTTTCACCCACGCGCAAACTTTTTTACATGCAAAAATTCAGAAGATTTTATCCCACGATTCAAAGAAAACGTTTTTCAATTGACCAAAGATGAAGTGGAATTAAATTTTGGTCAAGTCGAATTTGTTCCTTATATGACCTTCGAGCAAATGTCATTAAAGTTTAATTTTTCTACTATCAGAATCAGAACTATTACTATTATTATTATTATTATTTTATTGTTATGCGTTCTTTTAAACCTGGATTATGTTCTTAGTCGTATTGTTGTGTTCAATACTATGTTAATATGTTTTTATTAAATCAAAAATAGACGCCTGAATTTTGGGAATTCCTTTTCTTAGTTTACTGCAGCATTTTTCTGAGTCAGTACTCCAAATCCGTGACTGGTTTTCCATTTAATAAATCAAATATTCCTAATTCATTAGACAAGTCACAAGACAAAATTTTTCAATGAAAGCCTAACCAACACCCTTTTATCCAATGAATCAATCTCAGTCGAAACAACTCATCGGAATCCAATCAATTCGCTAAAAACATTCGAACTCCCAAGCTGGCAAGGCACAGGTCCATCGACTTGAGCCCACAACCCTTCTCTAAGCAGCCCTCGTATCTTTACGACTGAACACCGGCAAAAATTCTTAGAGCTACGCGCACGCTGCAGCGGACGCCGCAAATCACCACAAAATGCTCCTCGCTCTCGTGCCCGGCGGTTGTTTACAGATGCAGCAAAGCCTAATGTTATGAGCAGCGTACATGGCTGCTGAATACCACCAACGACTCAAATGTAAATCGTTCAGGCTGTCTGCCGTACGTACGACCAAAATTTATGGTGCGTTTCAAACTAGAGTACAAAGTTCCTCTTCCGGCGAAACCTCAGTGAAACAGCGAGTGAAACAGCACGAATAAGTTGTTGTGGTCAGCCTGCTTGCTCAGAAAATATGTTGGTGTGAGTATAACAAGGCAAACTTATATCCACAGCGAGGCGGAGTAAAATATTTCAGATGCAGGGCCATGATTCAGATGTTGAAGAAGGAGATGAACAACTAATGGCAAATGGTTTTTTTTAATCCTGTCATTTGATGATAAAAGAAGTTTTTAGTATTTTACTCAAAATTCTTTTATAAATTTTCTTTCACAATCAGCAAAATTGCGGATTACATGGCCGCTTTCGCTGTTTTAAAAATGACTGCTAATGGTCTCAATCGTGCCTAATTGGAAAACATATACAGGCATTCCCTGGCTGATCTCACAGTGACGTTCATCACCCCCACGCAAGCAAAAAACTCAAAAATCAGTGAAAAATAGCCCAATATTCAGGTCAAAGTTGCAAAGCGTCGGCGGAAAAACAGAACGCGTCACTAATTTTGTCACTTGAAACACGTCCTGCTGACGTCGTTTCCACTCGCCGTTTTGGCGGGCTTGGAAATGCCGGCAGTTTGCAGCGCAATGGCCAGAACTCGAGCAACTTTGCGAATTGCACAAATGTTGCATGGAGCAGCGCACGAGCTCCAGCCTCTGGGGTAATGCTTTACATTGATCGACACGTGGCTTGTAGCAAACTGCGTTCTATTTCCCTCTTCTCTTTCTCTTCTCCCTTTCTCTATCTCTCGTTTGAGAGATAGAGTTTTTCCCTCATGAAAAGAGTAGATCGTAGATAAATTGCCCTCCATTACCCGCCTTTCATCTCTGGTATCCCTACCACTTTATTTACTCGTGAATGAGCTCCAGATTTTGTAAACCCTGGCAGCTGATACATTAGGGACTTCAAATTCGCACCCACAATTCACTCCGACGCGTGATTTTACAGTTCCCACAAAGGAAACGAAAACGACACAGAGTAAGACCAAGTGGGTGCCGAGGAAACAACCATAAATACGACGCTAATATCACCGTAACTATACGATCAAATCCCGCAACCACTCACGGACAACACGGACGTTATCGGGAAACAAAACTTGTAATCTAGAATGTTGAACCAAGAAAGCTGATCCGCAAGATCCGAGTGGCACTTTTCCCCCGCTATCTCTGGCGCAAGTCGAGACACGAATTCGGTGCGACATTTTTGTGATAAAGAAGATACAACGAATATTTTCAAGGTCTTCGCTACATCTTGCGACCGGGACTCAAACCTGCGACGGAAAAATCGGAATGACAAGTATTCTCGTCCGAAACGCGCCGGAAGACACCTGTAAAATCCTACAGGATATTAGTCAGACACTCACATGTGCAGAATGTCAATCACGCACTCACTCTGCGTGTCATATCGTGATGACTTACCACGAGTAGCGTGTTATTCTCATTCATACCACATGTGCATTCAACACCACCAGGCTGATCTGTTTGTAAATACGAATGATCTGGATAATATCTTGAAATCCTCAACTCGTCCAACCTTTGTGAAAACTTGATTTTTTTGCACTGAAGGTTCGATTTTATAGTTGCACTTTCTACTGTTGTTCACGAGTAGAACGTTCGATTTTCGCTAAAATTTCGCTCAAACATATTCAAAGATTTCACAGTGTATTGGAAAGAGAATTGTGATTAAATACTGTTTATAAGTTTATCGACGTATGAAGAAGGAATTCGGAGTACATTTCATTTGTAGCACTTAAGGGAAGCTAACGGTTTTTTGGGGCCAAAACCGAAAATGAGATTATTGCCTGAAAATGCTCCTAAACCCTTCCTATATCACGTAGAAACGTCATTTGTCCCGTGTTGGCAACCCAAATAATTACCCCCAAATTGCCCCCCTCCCCCGCAGATGCGCTCCGAGACACCAGCTGCGGCTCTGCTTAGGTGTGATTGGTTGCTCAAAATGTATTTCTTTGTTTTTACACAACTGTCCATTCATTAGAGAGGTTTAGTGGTCTCTTGACCTTCTTAGTGAGTGGTTTTATGCTTGAGCGTCCTGTGAAATGCCTAGAATATCAAATGCAGCTGTCCGCTCTGGCCGAAGACGCTGTTTTGAATTTGAGGGGCAATTCCAAATACAATTTTTCACTTACGGATGAGATCTTTTTTGCATCGTAAAGACCAAGGTGAGCACCATAAATTTCAGAGGTAGTTTTTTGATAAGTTGATTAGACATTTTTTATTGCAAAAAAATGAAAATTGGATTTTAAATTCTGTAAAAAAAAATTTCTGAAGCGAAATCAAAAAACTGTCTCTGACTTTTGTAGATATGTTCATTGTGAATCGAACAAAAAAACAATCGTCTTTATGTACAATATTAGCTGAGAAATTGAAATTTTAAGAAATTTGCCTGGATGGGAAGGGGGAGGGTGTGTGGGTAAATTCCCAAAACTTTATGGGCTACAAATGTTTATTCGAATGTTATAAGCATGCTGTGAATACCTCAGAGCTTATTTCACTCTGGAAGCATTTCTTTTTAATTCTTGAATATTTCATGGGGAAAAACCGTTCGGGTTCCTCTACAGTTTGCAGCAAGTATAAGTGACTTATTAGTGGTAATGACTTATTACAACTATGGAAGACTTATCTAAAATGTTTTAAACTTATTAGTGGTGTATTAGTTTGTAAGTTCTGATGAAAAAAAATTATAAAGGAAACAATGTGTACTCTGCGCTATGGTGCCTGATTACTTTGACCGACATTTTCACAAAATATGGGTCAGAGACTTTGCCACTTCCTCCTACAGTTTCAAAGCTATTGAAGTGATCTTTTTTGCATTATGGAGATCAAGATGAGTACTATAAATAGCGAGGAATGTTTTCTTGAAAAGTTAATTAGACATTTTTTCATTGTTCATAGTAATAGAACAATAGTGTTTTTAATATTCAAACTGTTGTCAATTTTTTTTAAAGCGAAAACAAAAAACAACAAATAGTTAGGGTAGATATTTTCATTGTTGATCGTACAAAAAATAAATTTTTGTCTGTATGTACAATATTGGCTGAGAAATTTCAATATAAAAAGGGCTAGAACTGTTTATTCAAATTTTATAAACATTCTGTGAATACCCGAGAGCTTATTTCACGTCGGAAATGTTTTTTATTTATTTCTAAAAAAATTCATAGAAAAAAGCGTTCGATTCCCTTTAATCGTACGCACTTGAATTAAAAAATGCGCAGCCCGTGTTGCACTAAGACATTGGCTGCACATTTTGCACTTAAGAGTTTAGTTGTTCCATCAGTTGTTGTTCTACAACTGAAAAGTTCATTTTATTTGCTTCACTGAAATCAAATACGTTGTACCTGCTTCTGATATGTCAAGCAAAAATTGTTTCAAGCAATAGTTCTATAGCAGAGAATGATGTCCAAAAGTGCGCGTAAAACAGAAAATATTCTTGTAAAAATTAAATAGAGGACATTTCTTATCGTACATGATTTCTCAAATTATGAGAAAACCAGATTTCAACGTTTAATAAAGGCTTTAAATTCCTTGTTACCACATTGAAAAAAAAACAGTAGAGAAATAAAATTATTTGCGCACATGAGATTGTACGTCGATTAGACTGTTAGCAAGAGAACATACATGAAACTTTGACACATTACACGTCTTAAAACTCAAACTAAAAATGTGAAATAAAAACACAAATTTTCGAGGTATTCGAATTCACACGCAGCGAAAGTATTGTACAGGACTTAAGAATTAAACCTGGCAATTTATTTTTAAACATTTAGTGGCGTAGCATTTATTTTTTTTATAATTGCCCCGAGACAGTTTCCTTGTGATGAAATTAGGCTTTCGCTACTTCGGGGTCAATATATTTGTCATTGTCCAGGGCCAATTTTGTCAACGCTGCAAGATTCTTCAAATTTTTTCGATTAATATGTTCCATCCCTGTTTTGAAAAATTTTTAATTTGTTTGAGGTTCAGCTACTGGATTGGCCACTCGACCACATCAATTCGTGAGTGGCATTTGACGCGTATTTAGAGTCACAGTCCTGTTGGAAAGTCCACTCGCAATTTTTGAACAAACACTTTGCATTAGGGATGAGAATCTTCCCCAAACCATGACGAGACACGACACCATCCATCTTGCCATCAATGATGTGCAGCCCCTAACCATGGTGCCGCCACTTCAGTGCTTCACTTCGGTAACTTTACCAAATGGTAACTTTAAGTTCACTGGCTGTCCTCTCCGTCCTCCGAGCATGAAGAGCAGCATTTCAGAGTCTTTGAAATCAATATTGTTGCAGTAACTTTGTAGCACAGAGTTCGTCTAATTGGGCAGAAATCTGTCGGTATAAATTTCATTCCGAATGAAGTTGAATAATTTGCTTCTGAGGCGATTCTGAGACTCTTTAACCTAGAGCGTCATGTTTTAGTTGGAATTCTGCAACTAAGGTTTATTTGGTACAAAGCGAGAAATTTTTACCGAAGTGCGTTAATTTTTGTTCTGCAAGCGTCTAGATTGATGATCCGTTCTTACACAACAGTCAAAAAGTTTATAAAACATGACATCTATGTATTTTACTGTTGTATTTCAAGTATTTTACTGTTGTATTTCAAGTAATTTACTGTTGTATTTTAAGTATTTTACTGACAGTTGAATACATTCGTTTTGCTTCGTACATTTCTTTGTTGTATATGAATACATATACCTGAAGAATCTAATGTTGCATTTTCAATCTATAGCTTAACCATTAAGAACTATCATATCTTTCAGAGTTCCATATTTAGTGGCTTGCTAATCGATAAATTGGCATAAATTCTAATGTTGGCAACACTTTTGTCCTCTACTGTCAGGACAAGGTGTAGCCCTAAGCTAGTAAAGCCTGACGGGGCGAAGAACTAGTGATAAACCTAACTTATGAGGGATTCCATGATTATAATTAATAAGTATAAATAAAAAGTAAGGATGAACAATCTCGACAATTAGTAACATTTAATAGAAACAAAGGTAAAACGAAATCTCCTATGCGACCACAAAATTAATGGTCGATATTGAGTTTAATGCGCTTACGGGAATTAAAAATTTAGATCCAAAGAATCACTAAAGGAGCACATTTAAAAACGTTTTACATGAATGACATTTTGCTCACTGATGCGTAATTTTGAAGTTATAGGGACGTCGTATATAAAAGTAAAGGAACGGACACGTAAACATGCTTTAATACGGTAATGACGTAACGATGGGTGAGGTTAGGTTAGTGAACGTTAGGTTAGTTAAATAAACTAATCTAAATAAACCTAACATAGCTTAACTTAACAAAACCGATACTGTTTTTACGTCAAAAAAGTGGGCGTGTTCCATCAATGTAGCGACTGCGCAACCGACTACATAATGTTATTCCTACCTGAACGTAATTAATGTTATATCTCGAAAATTACGCATTAACGAGAAAAATGTCCTTCATGTGAAATGTCTTTGAATGTGCTCTTCTACCGATTCTTGAAAACAAAATTTCTAAATCCCGTGAGCGCATTAAACTCAATATCGACCAAATTAATGACTAACGTAGAGACAAGCTGAAAAATTGTGACTTATTTCGCAAGCTATTAGGTACACCGAGAAATATGGTACACAATTATACGAGTTTTAGGTTCACTGAATTACACTGAGTTATAATACCGAGTTACACCGAGCTAAAAAGAGCTTCAAGTTATTCTGAAAAAAGAAGCTATACTGAGCTGTGCTAGATCGACAAAGTTATTTGGTGCTCGTAAGACCTGCAACCAAACAGAACAGAAATTGAAACCGGTAACGCATAAGACTTTTTCATTTCATTCTGTTCAATGTACGGGCAAGTAAACCAAGTATTTCGAAATTAATTTGAACTTGCCAATGACGAGGCAGAAGGGCATGGCAATACTACCAGCAGTCTAGCAGTTTGCCCAAGAAACAAACGTAAAACAAAAATCCCATCTAAGAAGTTCGGATCCATCTACCGATACCCACTAACACCATTTTAATGCTTAGAACATTCTCTTCGCATTCTAGGGTTGATAAGCTCAAATTTCATTATTAAGGTACAGGCGACATTTCGAATACTATCAAGTTGCACTTGAAGTAAAAATTGATGCACCAATTGAAAAATAGCTTCAAATGAGCAGATGAACTCTTTCAAAAATTGCAAAGAAGTTCAAGAAGACAAGAACCAGCAAAGATCCCCGATCCTAATTCGTGAGATTTTTCTATCTGGTCCATTTTGGAGACAATGGTCTGAGCTCACCCTAACTCGTCTCTTGATTCCCTTGAAGCCAAAGTACAAAAGGAGTAGGATGCAATTTTACCAGAACAGATTCGTGTCGCATGTGATGCATTTATATATAAACTTAATGCTGAAATCCGTAACAAGGGTGGTTGCAAGATCAAAAATATGGGGCAAGATCTGATACATTTCTTGTCCACTTTTTTGTTGCAACTTTCAAATCCAAATGCTATATAAAACAAATAGGGTGCTTCAATTACATTACACTCTGAATTGAGGCGAAAAAACATTCGAGCAGAACAACGCAATGAATATTACCATAACTTAGCACTATAAAAGCAAACCTATAATGCTCTTCTGCAGTAATCAGCCTCTTCCACAGTTATCCGTTGATGCTTTGCACGTTGTATCAGGTCTCTTATTCCACGTGCTCTATTTGAAATTAATATTCTTCGGCCCAGGGATTCTTTTCGAACCTCGCAAATGGATTTAAACTTTCGAACTACGGGTAACAAATTCTCGAGTGGATTTTAGTTTGGGAACATGCTTCGCCATTCAGAACATTCACATTGTTTCCAGCATGCTATTTTTCAAAGCATTTGGCTTTTGTAAGAATTACCGCTTTCCAATTTGTCCCATTAGAAACTAAGCTGTAAAAAACTGCAGAGTGGAACACTAATGTGTGCTGTTGGGCTGGAAAATAGGGATAATAATGAGTTTTTAGAGAACGTTCTGTAAATTGCCCATGACGGTAAAAATAATTTGAAACTTCTAAAAAAATTCCTAATACACGTTTAACGAATATTATGTTCGTCTTTAAAATTCAAGGTACACGTATAATATTATCTAATTCCTGCTTGTCCTTTTTTGGTTATCTATTCATGTAATATATGGTCATTTTGTACTCTTAAAAAATTATAGTGTAAATGACTTAGCTTTTTCGCCTATTTAAAACATGTTACACATTTAGTTTCATGAAGTACGAACATTTGTTTTTATTCACTGCATTAGAAAGCAATTTATTTATTTGTAAACTTTATTTACCAAATGGAAATTTTCTGAAATAAGAACATCTTTTGGGGCAATTTAGTCACGATTCTCTTAGTGTGTGAAGGTTAGACACCTACTCGTTTGTTCTATAGCTGAGCCAAAGGTTAATTTATGCCAATTGAACTTGGGATCAACTCTGTTCTTCTATGGTGTCAACTAGCATTCACACCATGCCACAAAATGCTGTGCAATTTTCCCATTATGTAAGAAAGAATAGCTTCGCATACTACAAAAAATTTGACATTTGCTCGTAGACTTGCCGTTAGACAACTGATGGATATGTAACCAGCCCATAGTCACCAAACCTCTGGGTACAATTAACCCATTCGAGCGCTGGGCAGTTCAGACTGTTACGTATAATTGCAATCATTTAAGCAATTTAATCATTTCGTACCGATATTAAATTCTTTCCCCGCTTCTCAATCCCGGCGGTCTCGTGCAGAGTATCGTGATTGCTGGCAGTTTTGATCATGCAATCACATCCCCATGGGCCGGCCTCGCGAGACAATTATCCATTCGTCAACGCAATCCCTTCACTAATCTTATTGATGACGGACGGAGGTAATGAAGCCCTTTTATCAAAACATGAAAACATCCTAGAGGTATTCGTGATGGACAGAGTAATGAGAACAAACATTGTATGATAAACACTTCGTGCACGTGTAGATGCCAACTATACACAACTGAGTAGCTGTTGTTATTTTTCCTCTTGATACCAATGTAAAATACATATATGGGAACTGTTGTCAAGCATGAACGCTGTTAAAGACGCTTAGGACGTCACAAGGATATTTGAAGTTATACCTTCCTCACTGCCCCTATATTGTCCAGCATCATCTGTAGAGATAGGACAACTTTGATCTTTTTTCTAGCTCTAAAAAATATCGTATTCTTAATTTTTTGTGCTAAATGCAATCATCTAGGCACAACCCGGTCGGGTCGTACTCATTTTCAAAGCGTTTAGATACTTGTATTGCATTGTCGATCATTTCGAAGATTTTTCTTGTGGTCCACTTGTGCCTTTCTCTAACACTGTTTCTGTTTCCGTAAACTTTTGTGTCATTTACTATTTGACGGTTGCGACTGTCTATAGATATCTTCCATTTTTTATACTGTAATGCACCTGAATCTGCGAACCTGATATTGCTTGATTAACACGATGTATATTGTCCCTTTTTTGAGCAGCTAATTTGATAGTTTTGCTTTGGTGAACTTAAAACCCTTTAAACAATGTAAACAATTTGTTTATCACAAGCTATCCATCATTATATTATTTCCTAAGGCTATTATTACCACGGATACGTTTAACCATCGCTACGTGTGGGCCTGAATGAGTTCAACGACTTTTAGGGCATGTTATCATCAAAGTTATTTGACGATATACAATTACGTTCAACCTAATCCACTGTGGTTTCCTAATGAATTGGTCCGGTCAAGATTTGATGCCTAATTTTACAACAATAGTTAATATAGGCTATATGAGAACAGTATATTCTAGAAAAGACACACATCAGACTTACGATCAATGTCATTAATCATAGTAAATCAACCCATCGAGGTAAATCATACAGCAGAAAATATTTCACTTGGTTACCTTATAGGATCAACATTCTGATACAAATAGGGAATTCAAAGTCTTAGTTCCAATGAAGAGTATACTGTGTTAAGACCGAGCTTTTGAATAATAAAGGATGAAGTTACATACTTCTATTTCTGGTTTTATGATCATGCTGACCAGTTTGTACAGTTAATAAAAGTTTAAGGTCTTTGTCACCCTCATTAGTCAATGTTTTATTCATAAAATTCTCTATGGACACTTTGTAGAGATCCAAAGCTTAGGTATCTTAAAACTTTTGAATGAATCATTCATGTGAGCATTGTGTTTTAATTTTCTTAAAACGCTGATGGTTTTTTTTAAACACAAACACCATATTCATTTATTTTGGTCAATTCCGTGTGATGCTTCTAATCCGTATTGTAAATATGATGAAATGAGCGTTCGATAAAATATTTTAAAAGCATTTTCATAAAATGCATTTTTTGCCTTATTGAGGATTCCTGTGGATTTTGACAATTTTATACTGATACGTGCAATATGCTCTTTGAAGGTCACATGTTTATCTATTGTAATGCTCAGATTTTTTTTATTTCTTTTGATAACGATGTCTTCAGTAATCCAGGGCTTTTGCCTATTTTTCTGCATAATTGTAAGAGTGATGATCGATCAATGTTGATAACATACAATTGTAATAATTGCAGTTAAGTTTAGCATTACTTCATCAATGTTTATCGCATTACTGTGTTGTTGATCAATGTTCAGTTTTGGCATTAATTCTTCTAGAAGTGGGCATTGTTCCCAAATTTGATTCATTTGCCTGGCAATAAGAGTAAGTTTAAGCCCGTGGCTTGGTGCAAGTAATGAAGACATTTTTCTCAATAAAAAGTACCGGAAAATGATCTGCTAAGTCGAAAGCGTGCATTGAATTTGAGATTTGTTCGCAGTTTTCAAGCTTTAAGTGATAGGTTGTTGAAGTCATCGCAGATAATTATGCCATTGTACAAAAACTTATTAAACTGCGACATGATACTTCATGTCGACATGATACTTATGATACATGATAGTTCATTCAGGAAAGGTACCAGACCGGCTGTTGGAGCGCTTGACGCAGATCCCATTATTAAACTTTCATCGCTTTTTTTGTCAGTTCTATGAATAATGCTTCGAAATGGACTCGATTCGTAGTTACACTTGCAACGATTCTCAAAGCTATAGTTTAAATACGTACGTAGTAATGCCTCTTCCACATTTTTTATTGTAAAGTAGCCAATTGTGGCTGTAGAAGTTTTGCATTTGAAACATGTCTTTAGAAGAGTCATCTAGGCAACTTTCGGTGAAGCTAATAACGTCAAAGTTACAATTTAGCAAAGTGATAGCACACATTTTTTCGCCTATTTTTTAAAAGAGTGACCTACAGGTCAGAGACAACAACGAAAAATCTTTGCTACTTGTTCTCTTCAATTCATGGAATATTTTAGGACTAATATATTCACCGTTTCTAGTTTCATTTAAGTTTGCATACAATGCATTCAAATGATGAAGATCTGGATCAATATCATCAATTACAGTATATTAATATGATCATCCAATAAAGTAGATTTAGAGCAAATAATATACAATGTGCAGGTATAAAATATTACAAGGTAGAGATAAAAATTACAAATAAGATGTCTAAATTGAAAAGTGAAAAATCCCACAGAGATGATCAGCCTTTAATCTAGAGTAATTTCATGAAGAGTACGCGCACTCAGTCCATGAGTGAAAACATTGGAGTGTATAAATTGTTCGTAGTATATTTACAAAAGCTGGCACTCACCAAGTAGTAGTAAACTAAATGGCTTGAAATTGAAGTTACTGTGACATGATATCTAACTAAAATACCTTGAATGCCTAAATTATTCTTGGATTTGATAACACAGTAGACACACAGATAAGAACCTTAGCAGCTAATATGAAAAGAGCGCCACGAAAAAATATACATGAGTAGAAATCGAAGTGAAATGCGTGACGTGAATGCCTTGGATGCTGGTGCTTTCAGTGGAAGCTGCAACGATAGCTGGAGTAAGTTTAAATGTAAAAAATAAAGCAGAAATTAAATTTAATATCAAGGAACATAAATAAAAATAAAGAAATAAATGCAAGATTTGGTAGAAGAAAATCAAAAATGTTAGAGATGGCGTGAATACCTTGAGTTTCCACATTTTTTACAAAAGTTGTTGAAACTTTGACACACATTTAAAATATACATAAGTAATCCTGGTAGGCGGTTCTGGGATGAAAAAGAAAAATCTTTGAAGTAGAAATCAAATTGACAAGAAATCCGGTATGATTGTTGGTGGAATACAAATTACACGTAATGTCTACGCCGCCATCTTGCTCATTTACTGCATCAAATATTGATCGAGCTCTTCAGGCGTGTTAATTACATAATGTCTTGGAACGGTTTGTCTAGGAGTCTTAGCTGATCTGTCCAAATAGATTTTTTGCGATTCCTTTTTTCTCCAGGAATTCTCTACTGGCTTACTGGCTATCCATATAGTGTACATAATGTCAGCTCGTGAAGATATGAGACAATTATTTAAATAGAATTTTGGTTTAGTCATTCGACCAGCAGTCGAAATTTCTTGCTTCTTTTCGTAGTGGCTTAGTTCGAAAGTAATGTTCCTTCTGTACTTGTTTTTTGTCCCCGAGTTCCTCCTTTCTGTTGCTGTAGTGATGTCAGAGTCAGTTAGGTTGGTGCTGATTTCGTCCTTCAGCATTTTTTGAGCTGTTTAAAAATTCCTTTCTGTCTTCACCTGCATGTAATGACGGCAGTTCCCCTGAGATAACAAGAGTACGTTTTTTGTTTTCTAATTCTTCACGTTCTTCTTTTCTTTTCATGTTGAAAATCAACCTTGAATTAAAAAATTTGATATGGGTGAAACTTGACAGCCAGTAAATGAGTTCGTAAATCAAATTTGAGTATCATGCAGTTATATATATTGTCCATCTCTCTGTAAGATTTCTTTTTTTAATTTCAGAGAGACTTTATGAGAACCTTGCAAGTTTTATTTTCTCTCACTAACACGAAATTCAAACAGCGAGAGCTTCGTTCTCCTCTTTTGATCACTATCTTTATCTCATGCGTTGTTTCAAAGTTCTTATTATTTATTGCTTATTCATTTTTGAATGTATTTTCCTCTCCACTGACAGGATAAAAACGTATGTTAGAAGTTTTCAAACACCCAAGATTTCTTTTCTAAAAGCATTTCTTCTCAAGGTAGAGCACAACGCGCAAAAGGCAGGCCCCAACAAGATGAGCTATTCCCTAATTCCTTTTCCCCGATCGTTTTTCTTGTTTTAGGGAAGGTTTCCTAATTTTTAGAGCGACATACCGTTCGTCAAGATAGAGCCCTCGTATTAGTGAAGAACGAGCGCTATTCCAAAGCCAACTTTGAACTTATTAGAGGCATAAATAATGCGAGTGAGGCTTTCATTCAGCAATAACAGTAAATCAGACGGGCCGACCAGTTCCGCAGGGCTGCTGTCTGACGCCCACTTTAAATTGCACTAAATTTCAAAATGTTCCTAAATGAAGCACAATTGTGCGGTCCAACTAATGACATGCTCTGCGGACTGACACAGCACGCAGGCCTCGTCAGATTGAGCACTTCAATCAAGTCTGGTATTTTAGCAGGTCATCTTTGTCCTTTGTTCCCACGTGCCGCGGACATGGGAAGCGTATAATTTTCTCCCATATTAAGGGAGCGTAAATGAAATGCTCGGCCTCCGAGCGTGACCCTGGCTTTCTAATGTGGACTGAATTCCTGGAAGTTATTTTTCCATGGATGCTAAAAGAACTAAAATGAAACTATCGTTTCAAGTGACCTTGGCTTTTTAAAATGGACTGAATCCCTGGAAGTTATTTTTTCTCTGAGATTAAAAGAACTAAAACGAAATGTTTAGTTTTCCAGCGTTAACCTGACTTTTTGATGTGAACTAAATCGCTGTTGCTAGTTAATAGGCATATTTAATTACGTTTATTTCAGGTTCAAGCCCAGCAAATTAAGCGCTTTGCTGATCTTCTTTTCAAATTGCGTTGCACACGAAACAGTTTTTCAAATATTTCAGGTAGACGTACAATGATGAAGAAACGTGAAATTTCAAGTAAGAATGAGAATTCATTAATCTTCTTTCGTGTTTCTAACGCGTCTTGGCCGTGCAATTGACTTGAAAATATTTTACAAAAATGAAAGTCTACGAGTATGTAACTAAAGCAATCTTCTTTCATTTACTTAAGAAATACTTTATGATTTTGGATCATATCAGTGTTTGCACAGTATTGCTTCCTCACTCTGCGTACACTTCCATTGCGGTGAAAGAAAAATTCAATTGCGGTGGAAGAATAATTCAATTGCGGTGAAATAATTACACACCTACTGCCACAACTTAAAGTTCGAGTGTGCCTAGTTTACCTGTGTATTCAGATAAATAAGTTATGGAAATTTTATGAGCACCGGATTGGAGAAGTGTCTCCGTCGTCTTACTTGACGTCTCTCGACCTTTATGAGGTGTGATCTCCGCTTTAGACTCTACCCTGCGATGTAGAAATACTTTTTACAAAACTGCTACTACTCATTGAGTGATTGGTGGTTGATCCTAATCAAACCATTAGTTTTCCAAAAATCCAAGGATTATGCGTGAATGTATTTATTGCTTCTAAGCATCACGTAAGTATTCAATAATAATTTCAGTCGTTCCCCATTTTCAACCGTACTATGGGATCATCTCTACTTTTCCATTTTTAGTTGTTTCTTACGACGATTTTTACCCTGAAATTTTAGAACACAACATAATTTTGGAACTTGACATAAAACTTCAACAAAGCTGAAATGCAGCGTAATGAAATGTAATAATTATTAAATATAAGCGTGATGGTTCCAAGGTGAAGTTTTGCGTATGACTACAAGCACATGCACGCTTGCAGCGACTGTAACATGCGCAACTTGCAGCAACTGCAACAGGCGCATGTTGTATCAACAGCAACATGCGCCTGCTTGCAGCAACTGCAACATGCGCATGTTGTATCAACAGCAACATGCGCCTGGTGTACACGCAACTTTCCAAGGAGAAGATTAAATTTTTCGCTCCCAAGCGGCAAGTGTTTTCAGAGTCGTAATATATGTGAGAAACTTAAGCGAATTGAAGGCACTCGGGGCTTCTGAACCGCAAATATGTTTGCCTTGTGCTGCGTAGACCAAATTATTAGACCATCGCTCCCGCGTCATATTTATGGAGATGTTTTCCTTGGAGGCCGAACTTCGCGTCGACAGAAATACCGAACTGGATTTCCATGACGTTATTTTCCAAGATATAAATCACAGAGTAATTTAAATTCATGGAGATAGAATTTCGATTGCGTAAGACGAGTTAACATAACTTGAGAGGCAAAACATACTTTTTCAAATTTCCGAGTTTAAGTGAACTTACGGAACTGAACTTACGGAACTACAGTAAAATGCTAAATTTTGTTCCCAGATATTTGCTAATCAAGCAAGCAATGATAAGACAAGTAATCACTTATCTTGTTTTATTTGAGAAAATTATAAGGATTAGTGTGTGAGTAATAGTCTTCAGAGGTTACTTTTGTTCTCTCTAAAGCAGACAACAGCCGAGTGGCAGAGCATCTAAACCCGAAAAATTTCAGTGCAGGTTCCCTGCCAAAAGATCATGCAATTTTAAAATTATCTCAGCCAAATTAAGAAAAAAATCCTACTTAAACGGAAGAAAATGAGCCATTGTGGTTTCATAGAATTATTTTTCTTGTATTCTGCAAAATTTCTTGAGGCCACTTTGTTCGTTAATTTAGCTCAATTAAAACGTAACTCTCGGTAATTTAATGTTGGTTTGTATTTCCTTCAATTAGATTTAAATTTTTTTCCCCACCAGTAATTCACCAAAATGAAGTCTAAATTTAACTACTATTTTTTGCTATCAACAAAATTACATTTATATGCACCAAGGTGCAAAAAATATCACGGGGTTCACAAATTTATTAAGAAGCGTCTGGACCACTTATAGCTTGAATTAAAGCTTTTATTCTACCTGGTATTGATTCTACGAGATTCTGGATCCTCTTCAGCTCCATTTTTGGTCATAATTGAAGCAACCCGCCGCCCAGAGCAGTCAAAGTTGAAGGAAGGAGTGATCAGTCACGCAGGTCTTAGCTCATCCCATAAATTTTTAATAGGGTTCAAATAAGGAGCTTGGGGAGGTCAGTTCATATACTCAAACTTCCCTCATTCGCAAAAAAATAAAATCTTGAGCATTTCTAGCCCTGTGGATGTGAGTATTGTTGTCCGGAATTGTCCTCTTGCCATCAGAATTTTAAAACTCCATGGAAAGAAGGATAACTGTGACCAGGAAATACTTGTGAGGAAAAGAAAAAATGAAATAAGAAACGTTTTTTCCAAAAAAGTTGATACATGAGATACATCATAACATTTTAAGTTAAAAATTTTTTTAATGTAAGATGTCCTTAGACAAACGTACCATACGAGGCGTCCTAATAGACAAGCCATACGATGCGTGCTAATAGATTAACCCTGTCAAGGGCGAATTAAATAAAAAATATCATCCCTTAAATATTTTATACTCCAAGAGATGGCTGACAACTTATAAGTAATTTAAATACTACTAGAGAATTCTTCGGTATTGTTAAATCATTAGTTGAAACGAAGTAAGAAAAAACAAAAAGCGCTTTTCCGAAGTTGATTGAAACACCGTTGTAAATGATTTTCAAGTAGTGAAAAAAGGTTAGTCACAAAGCAATTTATAAAAAAAACGCAACAAAACACGAACATCTAAAAACACGTAAGCAAACATACACGTAAAATTAAATTCATAGCTTGTTCAGCGTACGGACAGAAAAATAATTTTTACACGAGTCACGGGCTCAAATTTCGCTTTATTCCATTTGTCCGTGTATATTTTTCATTTTTTCTACTCACAGAAACGTCCACTGGGGTAGAAATAGATCTATGTTTGAATCATTAAGCAAGTGCAACAAATGTATTTATTTCTGAAACATGGTTCAATGTTAGCTGGTCGCATAACATTAAGTAAAATGTAATGGATCCTGAGTTTTCTGGGCGCAAAAAATAGAAATAGAAATATATATGTGTAAATGTGTGTATATAATATATTTGAATATATACATGTATACGTCTACACACACATGCACACATAGATACACATGCATGCGTGCGTACACATATGCACGCACATAGGCATCCACACATATGCATTCATTTATATTTATATATAGAGATCTATATACTTATAGAAAATGAATATAAGAAAAAATTAATAATAAAAGTTAAAAATAATCTTGCTCTTGCTACATCGAAAATGATAGTTGAGCTCAGTGAAATCGTAAGAATTTACTAGAAGAAAAAATAAGTCAGAGGCAGAGAGACCTCTAAAAACGTTTAAATGAACGTGTTTTGAATTTCTAACAGAAATTTGAAGAGAAATCAAGTTACAGTCTAGGAACAGCAACAAAAAACATTTCGGGTTTCACATCCTCCCGGTATTCTCTTCAACATCATACGGACATGGACACATGCGATAAAATGTAAAAACTGTGATAGCCGAATGTCACTTATGAGTAGCAAAACTCTAGAAAATTTTGGCACGTAGACGTAGATGGAACAGTGGGCCAGTGTGCTAATTTCATTTACTGAAATGTAAAGTAACTTCTGATTTGAAATTCAGTGCTAACTGTGCGCAGAGAAAGAAGGAATTATGAAAAAAAACGCATATTCCCCCATACGAGGAGTACAAGAGTACAAACCTAACGAGGAGCACAATAGCCCAGTCAGGGGTTAATTATGTCAATGAGAGAAACAGACTAAATATATTCTCTGGGATATTCCATGCTTTCTAAGATGGTTGAAAAACCCATAAGCACTACTAGAGAATGCCGTGAGAATGAAAATTTAATTTTCATGAGTGTGAAAATTTTGATGTCTATATGCACTCAAAGCAGGTGTCTATCAATTGATTAAACTTCCAAAATGTTGTCATATGTTGTTTTCCTGATATTAATGAACTCAGGAACAAAATCGATCAAATATCCTGAGCTCGTATAAATGCAGGGCCCTCAAGTCCTTCCGTGTTTGGCCCTTCAGTGTTTAAATATTCCTCAAGAACTCAAAACATCTTTTTTTGACCCTTTACTTCCACATGAAATAATTTGTGCGTTTTATTTTAGAACTCTACCTTGTGAAAATTATTCTTAAAAATATTGTTTACTATTAATGTTGTTGAGACCATGTAAGAAGCTTACCTCTTAATTCAGTTTTAACTTCCTTAATTCATTTTCGGTAACTTGAGCCAGTTTTGATTTCCATTTTTAAATTTTGGAAACTTTTTTCATTTTAATTTTTATTGAGTTTCGGCAACTTTTTCAATTTTTATTTCCTTACAACAATTGCGGTACTCGAATGCAGTTTAATTTCCAGAATTTCCAAGATTATCACTATTCGCATTCGTAACTGCATCTATCATGTAAAAAAAATTTTTTCGTCGTTGTAATCTTTCGCATTATTGGAAAGAGCGCCGTGTTTCACTTTCAATCCTACGCATTTACGAACGCTAGTTTATAACTTAAAACTTATTCACTGATCCTAAAATTAGGAAAATTGATCTTGATTTGCTCTACGAATCCTTCAAAAATTAAGATTTTGGTTTGAATGTACGCCAACTAACATAAATAAATAATTTACAGAAGCAAATAAAAATGAAGAACCCAATTCGAATGCCGGTAAAGAGCTCCAGAAGAGTATCTACTTCAGAGCAATAAAATAAAGAAAAGTACTTTTTGTTCTCATTTGAAAATTCGCATAGACTTGAATAGCCTTGAAGAGATCTATGAAGTGATGTTTCAGCAAATTTATTCACCAATCGTAGTTCTTAAAAGCCACTGGGTTAACGCAAAATCTTACAGCACATCGATTGATGTTACCATATCGTACCCCACATTTGTACGTCTACGCTCAGCAATACCACTAGGGATATCCACCTTCCATTATACCGAGTTCACAATTTCAACATCCTTTTTTCCTTCGCTGTGAGCAACTTTCAAGACAGTGAAATGGCGTCTCAATGAATACATCATGTAAATTCCTGTATATGCCATACAACACAAGGCCTTGTATGACGTTAAAGTCGGGACCTCATCCTTAACTCGAAGAGCCCAAGTGCCGTGTTTGCTGCACTTTGTAGCCTCTCAAGATCCAAAACATTATCTTGAGCTTCGTTAAAGTCGTTAAAAATGCCATCTGATCTGCCATTGGCTGCCTTCTTTTACGGTCGGGTTGTGGGCCATTAAAAGAGATCGCGTAACTCTTATTGAAGCAGACACACTGTCCGTCACAACTTCAGCCACAAAAGTCCAAGGGCTCAAGTTCAATCGTTTTCTATCCGTGTATTATCATAACTTAGTCTGAATAAACCTGTTCGTAACCAAAAATGGTTTTCATGTTATCTATATTGTTTCGAGTAAAACGCAAAATCGAAAACTATTCTGAATGGTGTTTTACTCCGTGATCTTGTAAGTGGTGGGAAAACTACGAAAATTGAAAATGAGAAGCAGCCTTGGAAGCTTTCTATGCGAATATTCTGTCAAATTTACCATCTTTGGCCAGTTTGCCAACATTACGAATCAAAGTTGTTAGCCACCTCAATTTAGTTACTTTCTTTCTTGTTCACCGTACGTTATTTCTAAAGGAGCAATGTACTTAATCTGAAGAATAGCCGCAAGGCAACCACTATCATTTGAAATTCTTCCCTTCCGTCTGTAACAAATTCCTTGCTTTAAGCAGCCGCTTTGTCGCAGGAACATTCGGATGGGACGTCTACATTCCGCGGATTTAAATTAAAAGGGTGATTGCATTTTTTCGGAGCCGGTTATCTGCCTGAACCCTCCGGTATTGGAACGACGATTACGTTTTCTGTATTTAATTCCAGACGTTTCTAATACCCTAGTTATATCTCCCTAAAACTTTCCCCAATCAACTCTCATTCCCGACAGCTTTGAAATTTTTATTGTTGTCCAATTCGAAAATAATTGGCATCAACTCGCAGAACAGCCGCCATAGCTCTTTCTAAGTTATAGATGAAAATTCATAACTCGAGTTAAACTCCTGCACACAAATTTATAGAACGGATTAGTTCCTTGAAAGATAGCAAAACCAAACATATCGCGTCGACCTTTTCTCGGTTTATGTCTCTTTCTTCAGAGATAACATCAAAACCCTCTTCGAGGATGCCCTATCGATTGTCGTCAAGGCGATCTTCCAAATTGATCCTTCGAGTCCGGCTTGTTTTCTTATGCGGCCTAAAAACTTCATCTCGCTGAGTCGCATCGGTCATATGAGGGGCCCAAAAACGGCTTTTCTTGCCTGGCCAGGATAGCTGCATCAGCAATGCACGAGTACAACTTCTCATTGTGCCCTGCGCAACTTCTTCTGCGCTCTTAACTTTGTTTTTTCATCTCATTGTTGCTCTTATTTTCGTCATATTTTGATTCTTCGTCCAATATGATATTTATATGTTTGCCTCCAGAGTTATTTCTAAATTTCTTCATTCATCTCCTGGTCTTCTGGCCACGCTACTTAAGCCATGTTCATTTTACATCCTGACTTAGCTTATATTAGATAAGTCCAGTTCTATTTTTCGACAGAAGCCATGGTATTTCTGGTTTTATAGCGTTCATTATTCACCAGTTCCCTTTTTTATTTCATTCTTTTAATTCGCATAAATTTTTTCCTTCCGCTTTGATGTAGTTCGTCGACGCTAATTTATAAATCAATTTTCCTAACATTTATGGTTTAATTCAAAATATGCGTATGATTCATCCCTTTTCGTTTTTTTCTCAACCTAGGCGAGAACTTTTTCTTATGCTGCCTACTGGTAAAACTGCACATTTAAGAGCTTTGTTTTGCCTACTCCCGGAACGCAAATAAAATCTTGTTGTTGTAAACTTCAACAAAATAAAGTCTTTTATATTACACAAGCATTTTTTTAGTAATGGGCCCTGAGAACGTTCTTAAGCGCTCCTTGAATTTACATGGAAAGGGTGTTCGTAAAATCTACTCTTAAAGGAGAATAGTCTTGTTACTGATATTTCTTTAAAGTCCGTTTACATTTCCATGAGCGAGGAACAATTTAACGCAACCACTAAATTGTGATTGAAAAGAAGGAAAATTCATGAGTAGTTCACACAGAGGGCGATTGAGGTTCCCATGGGTATCAATAGCTACTGAGATCCATGAGGATTTGTGCAACTGTAAATGTTGATGATAGGATGACTAGCTGCCAAACCTGACGAGGCATTGAGGGGTGCCGAGATTCCAGAAAGTAAATATAAACAGTCTAAAGTCACCCATAAATAAGAAAAGATTGGTACACGCACTAAATTCTAAATAGACACGCCATATTCGTCAAAAGAAAATCCTTGACGTCCAGAATATTAAAACGCAAATCACAGCAGCCTAGAGAGCCCAGGAAGCCAGTTTAATTTAAAGCTCCTAGTCAGTCAAGATTAGAATTTGAAAAAGAAATTCATTTAGTTTCACAAAATAAATTTAAAATCTCGTCAAAAATTTACAGAGGGGGAGCAAACTCAACCAGGTCATCCAAAATTTGATATTTATTGCAAACCTTCACAAATGAGCAAAGAATATAATCCCTATTAATATCGCCATCGAAATCAGGGCAGGCAAGCGTCAATTAGTGCCTCTCCGCATGAGCAAGACTGGCAGCGCCGGTGCAGCGCAGCATCTGCGCTAAAATATCCCCTTGACTTCGGTGGCTGTCTTTGGCGTAACTACCCTGCTGTGAAGCGGCGCATATCTGTACAGCCACACAGCGGCTTTGAACATCATATAAAATACTTCGGTGATTTACAATCACATCAAAGTTATTGCGCTGATCTTCGCTGCAGGGGCCTAACCCTATTCTGTCGCACCCTATAACCTATATTACGTACCCTATTCTGTCTCCCTATTTGGGTCATACCACCTGGATTCTGTCCGTGATATCATCTTGTTTCATCTCCGATACCATTTTGTTCGGTCCACAATACCATCCTGTTCTGTCTATAATACAATCCTGTTCTGTCTATAATACCATCCTGTTCTGTCCTTGAAACCATCATGTTCTATCTATGATGCCGTCCTGTTCTATTTCCGATACCATCCCGTTCTGCACATCATACCAACCAATTCTGTCCCTGATACCATCATACCTAGCCTCTGATACACTCGTGCTCTATTCTTTATGCCAATATCAAACTTTCTTGAACTTTCATACTCTTTTTTGGAATTCTTTCAGCAATTAATTTTCCTCGGTGCATTCTTCATGCTCTCTTTCAGCTACTTTCTTTACACTTCAGATAGGTTTCAAATTTTATGTTTTTCCCTTTTTGAGTCCAGTTGTTTTTTTCACTTCATTCATGCACAGCGGCTTGCGCTCCTCGTTACTGAGACTTTGGAATATTTTTCTTCGTAAATTTTCCAATCTATACATTCGCTGAACTCATCCAGTACACCCTGAGTCTTCATTTTTCTCAACATGCTTTATTCTTTTCTCAACGAAGAACACGACCTCCGCATGTAACTCCTTTTCTCTGTAATTACCTGCGTGCTTTTACGAATGACCTGCATAATCCATTATTTTTTCAATACTTTTTTGCAATCCAATAACCCCCAATCATTGCTTTTGATTGTCCGTACTTCTTACAAAACACCAACTTCATTACTATATAGTCTGGAACAAGTGGGACACTTGTACCTCTTTAAGGCCCCTTCAGATATTGCAAAATTGCTCGTATTTAGTCAGTAATTTCATTTCGATTGCTCCAATCAGTAACTTTAGAGCGGTCCATTGTATTTCTTCAACATCCCTGTACATTGATTGTTGTTTTTTCAGCGTTTACTCCTGAGAAATTTTGAAAACTCGCTACGTTTTTGAGCTGCAATTTCTATTCCTCTGCAAATCGTTATCCACCTTTTGTGACATCATTTTTTTCTAGCCTGTCATTGTATTTGAAATATGATGTGAATGTGAATTTAAATTCATAGCTGTTGAGTTTCTATTAAACTTTTCCCCTCATTCTGACCTTTACGAACCAACTATAGTTCTCCCGATATCATTGATTCTATCAACCAGTACTTATTTGTTAACCATTAACTCATAACTCATTCTCTCCTTCACGCGTTCATATCTTAGTGTATATCCCACTCAACTGGTATCGACACATTTCTTCGGCCGTTTACGCATAGATTCAATCCATCCTCCCTCTGTTGGTACCTCGGGCTTCTTCATCCTGCGCGTCTCCTTCATTCTCTGCACCAATTTCTCAACGCTGTCCCTGAAGCTCGGTCCGTATTCTCTATTTTTCTCAGCGACAGCCAGCCCGCCATGTGTACTGCGAAGTAAACTATGGCCTTCCTCGGTGTTTTCTCCTCTGAAGATCGTTTTCAGCCCCTCACGCGCTCCAGATATTTGCTCAATCTCAGCGTCCTTCTCGGCTTCACTTTGAAGCGCTATTTTACAATTGCTTCACTGACCTTTACTCTTATTCCGGTATTTTTCCTTTTTCGCTTTGAACTTCGGATCGTCAAGGTTTCCACTTTAGCTTGGAGTTTTTACGTCGATGTTTCAGTAGTTTGATATCGACGTTGAAAGTGGTTCGCTGAGTTCTTCTTATTGGTTATTTTTTCTTTTATCTTTTCCAAGTCGTTCACTAGGTAAAAATTCTATATTTCGCCTCCAGTATAATGGAAAGTGCATACAAAAACTCGTATGCTTTGAAACGGCGGACAGCAGAGTCACAATAAAGTTTAGAATTTTTGTTCTACCAGCTTCGAAAGTACTAGCCCCAAACATTGAAATTCTAGTATTTCAAAATGAAAACTAACCAAGGATGCTCTGCACATACAATATTTATTTTCAGGAAAAAATAAATGAGCCACAAATTTTTTGACCTGTTTCTAATGAAGAATGTTTTTAAAATTTCACAGAAAAAATTACATAGCCAGCAGTGACGTTGCTAATAAAACCTTTTTTCAAGTAAAATAAACAACCTTTTACTGGTGCCCTTAACTTTACGCGCTCAAATGCACTTATATTTTATTTCCGAGCCAATCTTTCATCACTCTGCTTATTCATGCTGCTATACCTCTTACTTCTTCATGTCTCAATTTATCAAATGCATATATTCTTTATTTAATTTCTAATCTTTTTTTCTTCTCTGCTAAAAACCCACAGATTGAACTCCACAATCATTCCTGTACCAACCTAATCGTGAAATTTTGAGGAAAAGATTTCAGAAATTCTGTAGAAAAATCTTATGAAAAGGACTTCTACCGGTCCAATAGTTCATTGATCTCCATAACTGGAGCCACGAGGGCTCAGGTAGATCAAAATCTTCCTTTCCTGTCGAATTTTCACCGATTGATTAGAACTGGCAACAAAAACCAGACAAAGGGAACCCATCGAATAGTCTTTTTGCAAGAAATGATGTTAAATCGAAATAATTCGAGATCTAATAATGAGACAATTGAATTTATTTACTTTGAGCGGAGTATTTCTTACCCTAAGACATCCTTATATCCTCACATTCGTCGGCTAACTCAGTCAACATTCACTTGATTCCTAGTTCAAGCATCACTTCATAAGCTCCATTCTAAATGCCGGCGCTGAGCGGTGTCATTTAGCTAAAAGCTTAAAATTTTAGCCTAAAGCAAATTTCACTATCTTACCATGTATAAATAAATGTCGGGCGCTTACCTCATTCATAAGCTACAACGGATGACCTGAGACAAAATTTAATATTTTGAAAGTCAACACCACATTGCCAACACCACATTATGAGCTTCATGGGCAAAAATTTTTAACAACCAAAAACACAAAAGATCACAATTTTGCGTTTTAAAAACCGTAGAAGAACATTACTGCTTACATAAAACAGAAACGAAAGACGATGTTCCATCAAAGGTCTTGATCTATTATGATTAAACAAAATAATTTTTCAAGAAAAGCAGACTACACATCAAAAGAAGAGTGAACGGTGTAGGTCCATCAAGAAGGATTCTTTGTCTAGCTTTCTTCTAGAGCAGAATTTGCCGAGGGCTTGCGCGATGCATGAGTGACTGCCTGCAATCGACCTAATGGGCGCCCCAGAGACAACGACTCGGCACCGCTGCCCCCGCGACTTGCCGACACAGAGTCGTCTTCCAATGACTTGTGCTCTGCGCAGGAGACTTCGCTTTAAAAGGCTTTGTTCTGCATAGAGAAAGAGATGTGCCGGTTCTTTTACGGGAGAATTCGGGTTTTACACACTGAAATGAGATAAGCTGGCTGTGCTTCAATTTTGCCATCCGGAATTACGAGTAACTTTGTTGCGATGTTGGTGGAATTTAAATTGCTGCCATGATGGGCTGTCCATGCGTGTACATGTTCAATTATTCAAGCGTAAGTTATTTTGACCCAACGTTAGTTTGTCAAAATATTTCCTATCGTTTTAACGCAATTTTTACTCTTTTTCTATTTCACCTGTGAATACAAGTTTCTTTCCGAACGGATTCCGTTAATGATAACTTTTTGCGACATTCAAACTGTTGAACTGTAATTCATCGGAATAAAGCAGCGATTTGAAGTAAATAGAAGAAAATTAGTATAGTAAATAGTAAATAGAAGAAGAAGCAAACACCCTGAAGCTTCAACTTGAAAATTGAGGGTGTTTGCTGTGCGAGAAATTGTGCATCTGTTACAATTGAAGCTTCTAAGGTTCAGTGAATTTCACAAGCATCATTATAAGAAAAAACTTTTGTGCTCCTTGTGATTTAGCGTCGCTCAGGAAGAAAGAAAATTGAAAACGTGCCAAGCGAAACGAAATTTGAGCATTAAATGGATGATTGCACCATAGAATCAAATGATTGCAATAAATGATTTCTCAATAGAATAAATTAAAACAAAATGCAACCACTATGAATCACGTTACAGTTGAACAATGGTAGCGGGAAAATGAATGATGAAATGCGTGATCAACATTTTCACTCTGCTGCGAAAGATTTCTGCACGTGAATGCTCTCAAATTAACATACATGAAGAAGGAACTTAGTTACTGAACTCTAAATAAATTGGTTTATTCTACAGTCCCCAATTATGAATCGTCGAATCAGGGATTAATCAGTTTCATTTCTTTATCTTGTTAATTCTGGTTGTGATATCAGCCTTCTCTGTCTTCAACGTGAAAATGATCTCTCAACCTCGAATTCCGTAACCGGACTTGATCCATGCAGCTGTTGTTTAAAATCCAAGAATTACTCTTCCATAACCAATGTAAATCAAGCAATAATCTCTTTTGTGACAGGTGAAAAACTGATTAATCCCCTGGAACAAATCACAATATTCACATTCACATGACACTTCAGTGGCAAATCTTGAAAATGATGTTTAAATTTTTTACATCAAGAATGGATGGCAGCCCTCTCTGAGCCAGTTTTTGTTCTAGAATTGAAAACAATGGCACCATTGCTGGGGAGAGTTTTTTATTTGACTGAAATAAATGTCCATTTTTTAAGTTAACATAATTACAGCTCTTCCATTGCTGTCAGACTGAGTAAATGAAAGACACTGCCTGTGACTTTGCCATAAAACTCTTTTGGAAATAGTTATAAAACATTCTGTAAAATATTCTATATCTATTTCGAATTGAATTGGACGTTCATTTTTCCGCTCACTTTCAATCTGCGTGAAATAAACATTCCCGAGTCAGAGCTTGCATTCTCATGCAAAAAAGGTTAGCGTCAAAATCGAGGCAGAAAAGTTCATCTTTGAAGTGACTTCATCACCACCATCTAAACAAAAGTAAAAGGTTATAAAAATATTGAAACTTTTTCATGTGACTCACTGACAGCTGCGATCATTACAAGAAGCAGCACCTGCGCTGCAGGGTGCGGTGTTAGCTTCATAACTAAACCTGAAAAACGATTCCTTTAATTTTTCTTTTCAGCTTTTTTCTCCTTTAGATAGCAGCCCTTTGTTATTCAAAGAGGGGCTTGTGTACGTACAGCGTTGAAAGAATCTGTATATTTTTCGGGAAAATTCTTGCTGCACAGGGGAAAAATTCAGTTTTAGAGAAAGTGTCTGAATTTTCGACAAAACCGAGTATGGATAGCAACATTGAATTTTAAGCATTTTAAAATCTTTTGAAAACGAAAAATTACCCGATTGGTTTTACTGCAAAACAAAATCGTAAAACCAGGATCGATGTGATGGTAAGAACAGTTATCTAAATCAACGCTTAACGTACGAACACACCAAAACAATACACTTTGCGTGTCAAATTAGCATTTTCACAATTATGTCCAAAATCAAACAATGTATTCACATGAAATACTCGTATTTGATGAATGTTGACATTTTAACTCGCACATGCTGCAAAGAAAATCGTGCGAATAAGTATAATGTAAACAAGCTGACGACATATTTGCTTTCATCATGGTGTTCAATGTGTACCGCTTTTATAACAAGGTACTCTAATTTGTGATTAATATAGATCTAAGACGTAACTTGATCGATTTTGAAAGGGTATTATTGCCTCTGAAATGGCAAGGAGAAAACATGTACACTAGAATTAGTCAAAATGAACGGTAGGTATCGCCACACTGTGAATTACCTTTGATTCTACGAAGTACGCCAGAGGGCTGATAAAGGCTAATCAATATAAGTTTCTCGCCGTTCAATGACGTGCACATTTAAAATCGACTGCAATGTGCAGATTTTAACGTTAGGGTAAACTTTTCAAAAGTTTTTTCACCTGCGAAACGCGCGTTTCTCGAGATAGCCCAGATGATTGGAGCATAGGATCGGGATAAATGAAGGAATTGATGCGCCAAGGTGGTGGGAATTAGGATTTGTGCTGGGATTATGGGAAGAAAGAAAAACAGTTTATTTCCAATAGAGATGGTACAAAAGTACAATCATCGGTTTTTAAAGCATCGTAAAGTTAATACACTTAGATGATACACACACATGAGTATTGTAATACTCATGTCACGAGTCGAAAAGAAATGATTGAGGGTAATGTACTCCTAATGTTGCTTAATCTACATTTGATGATACATGTAATTATAATTATGAGAGACAACACAATTTCATGTACGATGCATTTTCATTGTGGGGTGAAAACACATTGACATTTTACATGTACAAGACATAAAACTTTGACATTCTTGACGCCAGGAAGTAATATTCGAATTGCTTGTTTCGGCAGATGTTGAAAAATATCATTTCAAAGAAGCATGAAAAAAATATAAGTATAAGCATGAGGACCCCAAAAATTACAAGTTTTGTATGTCTAATTAAAACTTTTTTAACATAACGCTCATTAGTTAAGCATTTTATTTAAGTATGAATGGATGTTCACACAACAAATTTATAGTTTTTTTACATGGGTGCTTTGCAATAATAAAGAGATGACGAGTTAGGTATTGTTACAAGTTGAGAGTGAACAGAAAAAAAGGACCAGTCTCTTTAGTTAAAATGCCAGTTGTCAGCCTAGTACACACATATGTGCATATGTACATGAAAATATATACACATATGCATGCACATACATACCTACGTACATACACCCAACACGCATACATACAGAAATACATATCTATGCATCTAGGCAATAACAGTACAAATGCGTTCTACAAAAAAGCTGTGCGATGTACTGAAACATAAGATAATGAGCAAAGGAATTTCGTGACAACTTTTTCAGTATGTGTTGCTGCTTAAAATTTCTAATGGAATATCGAAGTGATGTTTAATTAAATATTGTAGCGAAAAGGTCATTGGTTGATAAGCGTCAAATTTATCATCTGTGGGTGATCGCGCAAAAAATTTTAATGTATTTTTTATAAGTGCTTTACAATAATGAAGCGAAATGAAGTATTATGTGGTGACACAAACACCCAATACTCAAATAAGCATGTGCGCAAATATCAGATTAAACTAGTCAGTATAAACTAGCATTCCAATCGAGGGATTCGGAGAAGATATCTTTTGTCACGGCATGAATTTTATGAAATTTTCGTACTAAAAGTAATGGCACAAAACAGTCTACCTGAGTCAGAAACATGAAAACGATTGTTCTACAACGGTTCCCAAGTACAGAATAATCCTAGGTGCGGTAGTTGTAATATACTCTAGAGCGTAAGAGATGGTATGATAATATGCACTAGACTAGCTTAACAAGAGCATTTTTAAACGTGAATAAGAAAGAAGACATGAATGCCCTATAAGGGTTTCATTTTAGAAAAAAAATCCCATTATCTTTGAAATATGGTGCAGAATGTCTCCAATTGATGAACACACATAGGTACCATGACGGTCTAGTTTGATGCTTGCACAAAACGGAGAGGAAAGACATAAAATGCAAATTCGGCTGGTTTGTTTAGTTTAAATAAAGCTTGTTAATTCATGAAAGCAATAAGGATTATGAACTTTGTGGGTTGAAAACATGACATTTAAGATTTACAAGACATTTAAGCTTTGGATTGCTTTACAATAATAAAATGAAATAATGTGTTGGGTAGTGTTAGAAGTTGGGTTTGAAAAAAAGGCGGTATGTATTGTTTATATGCTAGTTGCTTGTCCAGTGCACACAGGTGCATACGCACATATGCACACCCATATGCGCACATACACCCATGTGCGTACACACATATACAAGTAAGCATGTTTGCAAATCCCAGCGAATAGGCGATCAAATCATAATACCTACGCACACTAAAAAACTGTTGTGTAATGTCTTGAATTATTAGACAATGAGCAAGGGAGATTATTCAGCAATGGAGATACCAGGCAAATGAGATTCGACAATGCTTATTCAGTATGTTCTGTAGCATTAAGAGCATTAGTTCGCTCATGGACAGTTGCATGTGACATTAAAATGGCATTAAATGTTTACATAGCTTTACTGCAAGATCACCTTAAACCGTATTTGAATACAGACAGTGTAACATTGAGAAAAAAACATTGTTTTCATGAAAAATAATCTCCTCTCGTACGCTTTATATAAATTTATGGAATATCTTTAAAACTGCAGTTCTGTTTACTTGCAAAAGATGGAAGGCCCTGAAAATTTTCCATGTTTAAACGCAATAGAAAACAACGACTGACATAACGACTTTAAGTAAATGGATGTCAGCTCGAGAACAAGAATGAGTTGTGAGGAGCCCTTGTTGTCGTATCACGGGGAATTACTGCTCAAGAAATGCTGAAGTTAACGAATGCCATGAATGATTTAAGCCATTTCTGAAAATGAAAGCACAGTTCATATCCCTACACAATCGATGTTCATTTAAATTGCAATTGACCCTCATTTATTAATTATCTCAGACCATTCGACGCTTATGTCCGTTGTTCAATCAGAAACAGTAATTAAATCTATTAATTTTGGGGTTCGAAAAGTTTTAATGACTCTGGCTAATGATTTAAGATTTTCAGATCTCCGGCCATTCAGAATGAATATTATCATTCACTACCAGCTTCTTATTTGAATTAATGAATGTTATCATTCACTACCAGCTTCTTATTTGAATTCAAGAATGTTATCATTCACTACTAGCTTCTTACTTAAATTCATGAATGTTATCATTCACTACCAGCTTCTTATTTGAATTAATGAATGTTATCATCCACTACCAGCTTCTTATTTGAATTAATGAATGTTATCATTCACTACCGGCTTCTTATTTGAATTAATGAATGTTATCATTCACTACCAGCTTCTTACTTGAATTAATGAATGTTATCATTCACTACCAGCTTCTTATTTGAATTAATGAATGTTATCATTCACTACCGGCTTCTTATTTGAATTAATGAATGTTATCATTCACTACCAGCTTCTTACTTGAATTAATGAATGTTATCATTCACTACCAGCTTCTTGCTTGAATTAATGAATGTTATCATTCACTACCAGCTTCTTGCTTGAGTTCATTTCTTCCTGGAGTTGCAACATTCCATGAAAATTTCATGTAAACTGATCAGTTAGTTGCGACAAAATTGAGAACATGTTATCTTGTAAATAATTTTACGTGCAGTGTATTTACTTTACACCTAAATACTCTACTAACGCACGTACTAATTTCCACTTGAATTTACCAATTTTATAAATTAGTTTAGCTTACAAACAAGTTGATGATACCAATTTTACAAACTAGTTGACCTTACACTATGATTTATTTTGACAGTTTTACAAGCGAGTTGATCGTATCAATTTTCACTGTTATGTATTAAAAACCATAAGCTAAAGTCATAACCATAAATGGTTTCAGTTTGCAAGTGTGTCAGAGCAAAAATAATACTTAGTCTTTGGGTAAGAGCTACTTACATTCATCTAGATTAGCTTCATTTTCTCTAGCAATGAATTTTTCTTGAGCTCGTTATGAGAACTATTTTCCGTCTACCTTTGTCTTATTTTCCCCCGATGTAAGAGCTATTTAATTCAGGAGAGTTTTTAATTCTCCGATATAAAATTGTTTTTCACCTCGCTAATGATCATCGTCCTTAAATGTCAATGCTGTCAATATTAGTGTAACTTAGTATAAATTTTACAGCAGCTCTCATAAATACTAAAGCAGTTACTCCAACATCGACGAATTTGAAAAAAATTAAGAACGAAAAATAAGGAAGTCATCTTGAGCCGAACTAAAGTATTCAAACGTATAGTAGTAAAGTGTGAAGTACGCGCATGCAAATGACCATGTCAAACATCCGGCTTCACTTTTTCATTGTGACGATTTATAGTTTCCTTGGAATGCCCCACTGCTCTAGCAAAATATGAAACCGCTGCTAAAAACTTCAAAGTTTGTGAAAGACTCTTGTCCACTCTTACGCACGATTACCTCGCATGACATGATCCCGACCAACTTCGTCAGTAAATGGTTGCCTATTTGAGAAATGTAATACTTCTTTTCGCCTTATTAGCAAAAAAAACTCAACTTACATTCGATCTCCACTGTTGGATCCTAGACTGAACGTTTGTCTACGACTTAGATGAAATCCCTTACTGCATCTTAATTAATCTAGACCTTCGATTTTGTCCTCAATCAGAAATGACTGGAAGCCTGACGTGGCCCTATGTAGGGTATTTTAGACTTATGATTGGGAATGATTCTTTTATAAACATTAAATTAAACTTCCTACAAACCCTTTCGTAAAAGACTTCACAAAACCCTTAATTCACTCTTGGTTGATCCATGCCTTGACCTATGGTTTAACTCTTGAATTGACCCATGGCTTGCCTGCATTGCTTGTCCTATGACATGCCCGAATTGATTGTCCCTCGATTTGACTCGCATAGCTTGCTCCGTACAAGTTGTCTCAGAGCTTGATCTACAAGAAATGTTTCGGTCTGACTAGACCCTGAGCTTCTCGCTTGGTCAAAGGCGTCTATGCTAACCTGTCACTCTCAAGTGATGGTGTTCTTGAAAAACATTTGCTCCTACTCAGCATTTGAAAGAGCTGCAGTTTGTTTAGGTCTAGTACTTAAAGAATGTCGTAGGGAAAATTGAGATGAAAAATTCATTGCACACCAAAAGTTCAAGTTAAGCGGGCTCTTGCCTGAAAAAACTTGCCTAAGATTTGATGATTTAATTTTTACTAATTTTTGAGTTAGTTCCACTCAACGTAGTTAACTGCAGCACTGCAATTTATTTGATAATGTGATGAAATTAAAATGAAGAAATCAATTTTTTTCAACTACCTTCTTCTGATTTAAAATCATGATTCTTCATAAAAATGTCACTCGATTTGCCATTGGATTTGAATTTTTACATGATATCAACACCAAAGTTGACTTGAAAAGCTTAAGATCTCATGAGCGTTGCAACCAGAATGGTCTGTTTGTAAAATATGTGAGTATAACGCTACCATCACAATTTTCGCGCAGACACAGTGTCTAAGCTGTGAAAAATTATGACAGGGGTTGTTGTCACTAAACTCTTCTGGTAGAGAATTATTACGATCTCCATTCGACATAGAAAGCTATTCAGGTATTCGACAGGGTACGCTGAAATTAATTTATCATGACGGGGGTAAAATAGAAAGATAGCTGATGGCGCACGAGCTTCTTCGTCAGCTGCTGTTCACACCAAGAAAAAATTATTGTGAAATATTGCCATCCAGTTCTGCGTTAGAGATGAGCTCTGAGTTATCACGAGCATAACTCAAAATGGCCACATTAAAACAAAGCATCAAAATACAAATTTATTATGACCAGGCGAACAAAAATCGTCGACTTTTTAATCTTTGAAAAAGATGGGCTGCCTCAACTCAAGCCGATGAAGATAATTGATCTCTTGATGCCCACACGGAACATGTAGTAAATAATGATAGCAGAATTTCTGACTGGTCTCCAAGACAAAAATCCACGTCAGTATATTTAAAATCAGATTAGAGAATCTTACTTTTATTCCTCATACTTTTATTCCACGCTGCATTGGGTGATAGATACTCTTTGCTCATCTTTGTCGGAAGGAGTTCAGCTCATGACTGAAATCGAAAAGTCAAAATAATTTGTGCAACGTTTATTCATTATTAACTATTGTTCGTACAAATAGTTTTACTTATTTTAAAGTAGTTTGAAAATTTACGAGAGTTTCATAGGTTTCAACGGAACTATATGAATTTCCGTCCGCGAGTTAACTCGTGGATGACACCGAAAGTGTTAATCGGACTTTCAACACCTTAAAGCAAGTATTTGATGCCAGGAAATGATGCGTTGTACCTTATATTAATAATTACAGCAAAAAAAAAGAGGAAGACGATCAATTTTCCTTAACATGGACTCTTCCACAATGCATGACTTCACTTTGCCCTCCTCCAGTTTTAGGGTAACTGCTAGGCTAGAAAACTTGAACAAGCCGAGATCAAAAACACACATCCCAATTTTCAGCATAGAAAACACAAACTTTTATGCCAAAAATATGCGACCATTGACAATAAAGTTTTTCGGAAAATTGTAAACTGTCCATTTGAACGCCGCTTGATTCCTCAACTCGTAATAGGAATCCCCGATGAAAGAAAGTCTCTCTAATATAGAAGGGCACCAGACCTCTTTCTTGTGAGGTTCTAAAGAACTTCGGATCTTCATTGCTACCTCTTATCTTATGGAGTAAATCCCCGTAAATCTATTTTAGTAAAAAAGGAGCTCTACAGTCTGTTTCATCTCTGTTCCCATTCCGAAGTTTTCCTGTGCGTGTTATCGCTTCAAAAACCCTGGCATGCAACACCTGGAGATTATGCCGCGATTTATCACTTTCCTCACGTCGCAATACCAAGTGCAGGCTCCAGCCAGTACAGAAGGCCTGCAGAACACAAAGAAGAGAACGTAACTAATTGCTACAAGCGCCTCCAGGCGTCAGCAGTCAGAGAACTATTGCGTTAATGCGAGACGACGTTCCAGCCTCATGGTTCAACTGAATCGTCCTTCTCCTCTAAGATGTTTCGCTTTTTGTGTTGTATGTATTTAGCACCGCTTAAAAACAGCAAGAGCGTGTAGCCTCTTTCAGAATTGATAGAAAATTAAATATACGGTCCACGAATAAAGCTACGTTATTTTATGCGAACTTCATCTGGTACTGACAAAATTGAGAAAGTGTATATATTGATCCACACCGTTTACTTGCCAATAATTTAAACTATTTAGAAAGCGTAAAATGAGCGATAAAATTTCGAAACACATGTAATAACGTATCGGAGTAAATTCCATCATCAATTCGAAATCAAGAGAAAGCAATGTTCACAAACAGGGTGCGGCAGCTAATCCTGCATTTCCAAGAAGGCTGTGGAAGCCTAAAATGCGAGATTGACTGTCGCACCCTGTATATAAGAAATATGCTATTCAAGAATTAACACAGTTTATATAGGTTAAGTGGAGCTACAGTACGGCATTATTCGTGGCACGGCACAGCAAAATGCGGGCAAATGAGTCGTGGGCAATCAATGAAAATCATTTTGGTTTAATGCTAATGTAGGACGTGCAGACAAATTGCAGCAATAATGCTCTGAAGTTCCAAAGCCACTGCAACTTTCTTCTATGCATCATATTATGAGGAAAATATGCTACAGATAAGAATTGGCAAGTTCAGCCATTTATATTAATTACACAAATTTCAAAATTCTCTAATCGCATTTGAGTGGATTGTGTGCTAAATATCATTTAAGGGTCTTTTAATGAGATTTCAACAGTAGTACATTATTGATCCACAATCAGTCACCAGTTCAGGTTAGTAGCTATTTTTACAATGAGGTAACAAAACGTGTATTACGAAAGAACACACTGCAGAAGTCAGAAAAGAGTGGTGGATTTTTTACAGAAGGTGAAGAGTATGACAAGATCTCCAAGAGATTTGATGCTTCTAATTCAACCGTAAGGGCAATATTCAAAAAGAAGGCAGGAGAGGGTCTGTCTTCAACAAAGGGGGACGTGGGAGAAAAAGATTCTATCCGAAAGGATGGAAGAGAAAAAGTCAGATATGCAGAAAACAATCGTCGTGCCTCAACTGAGAACAATCTGGATGTATTGGCTTACCCCAACATCGCCGTGTCTTGCAGGAAAGTTGGGTGAGGTTTGAAGAGAGGAGAGCTGAAGGCACGTCGTTCAAGAAATACGCTGTTTTTTGGTGCGAATAAGTCTCAGATTTCATCAGTCAAAACTCTCATGAAGAAATACATTGTACTCCTGATACATGGGTTGTGGCCGGATGAGACTAAAACCGAACTCTTCGCCAAAACAACATATCATACGTGTACAGGCAATCTTGTAAAGAGCATTTTCTAAAGAACACAATTCTATGAATGAGACATGGAGGAGGAAACTTGGTAATAATTTAGAGATGGATGATCTGCTTCGTCTATACCTGCTAAATATGTTAAGGTTGCTGCAATTATGAAAAAAAATATTGAAATTCTGAACAAAAAACTGAAGGATATTTCCAGAGAGAACAATTTGAGTTGCTGATTTGTACAGAACAATGACCCAAAGCGAGGTTCAAAATTAGCTTAAAATTAGTTGGAGAATCACAAAATTAGCATATTTGATCGGCCATCACAGAGTCCAGATCTCAATCCGACAGAAAATTTATGATGAACATTAAAGCTAAATGTAATTATGACTAAGAGAAAACCCTTAATTTTCTATGACTTGGAACAGTTTTGTTAGGAAGAAAAGAAGAACATGTGGGTTGAGGAATGCATCAGACCGGTGGAGCACAATTATAATAGCAGATTGTGTCGAGTTTTGGCACTAAAAGGAAACACAGATGGCTATTAAACAGTCAGTGCCAATGTTTTAAGCTAAGTTTTTCTTTGTGTAATAAAGCCTTGAAAAATTATGCAATGACCTTGGAACTTCAGAGGATCATGGCTCATATGTGTTTTCGCATCTTGGAAATATATTGAAATAATGTGATATTTATTAACCTCTTAATGCTCGTTTACCTACATTTTACGCTGTGTGCTAAAAAATTTGCCGATCATAGTACACAAGGAAAAACTGGAGGTGTCTTTGAATGTTGGCTTATACGTAAAAATGTGCTATGACACAAAATGCATATATCTGTAAAACTCTACTCCCACACTAAAAATCTAAAAATTATCGCAGAGGATTTTTAATTCACAGTTTAGTGCTTAGAAGCGAATAGCAGAATGTGAATGCCGCCCTAGCATTGCCCCTGTACAATAGCCCTGTAGAATGATGAAGGGCGCCCTGTACAATAGTGAAGGACGCCCTGTACAATAGCGAAGGCCGCCCTGTACAATAGTGAAGGCCGCCCTGTACAATAGCGCACTTCCCTATGCCCTCCGCTGCTCCCTCTCAGTGCACGGCTGGTACTACCAACGTACTGACGCGTGAAAGAAACTCCCCAGTGCCAATTTTTCACTTCCTTTCAAATAACACTAGATTTAAGTTAGAAGATCTTAATAATCTATGTACCATTTGATTTGGCGACATTTTCTCATATAATTAACATTGCCATTTCTAATGTCAAGTTAAATTATACTCGTGTTCTCGTTAGTTTTTAAAAAAAGATAAAATCAGGAAGGTAAAATGAAATCCGTTCACTGTAAAAATATTAGTTTGATGAATTTTCAGCACAAACTTTTGTTTCAAATAAAATGAAAATGTCATAATTTAGCAGCATTAGATTTCTGGAATTTGACTGCTTGCAATTTCTATGGTATTTCCCCGATTAATTTCCGACAGTAGGCTAAAGAGGGTGAGTCTCATTTCCCTTTTATTTTAGCCTAAAGTTCATCAAGAATATTGATGGTGTCTTTGCGTAACTGTGGCTTGATTTGGTGCCCTACGTTCTTGATTATATTAAGGTTTGGTGACAGGGCAGGTCAATACAAACATGAACTGCAATGCTATCGGAGGAAGTTCTTCACATTGACCGTTTTTTGTGTAGGAGTAATGCCGTGCATGAAGATGGGATTCTCAAACAAATTGTCATCACATTTAAGCGCAAAATGCACAGCTAATGTGTCACTGTATATGGACGAAATAATTCGACTTTTCAGTCGAAAGAGAGGCTCTGGGCCATAAGCACTGATGGCTCCCCATACCATGACAGAATCTCCACCGCCTTGAAGTGTTTGAACTGTACACCTGGAATGAAATTCCTTACCTCTCATTGGTTGAACATATTGCCTGCCATCGCTGCATAACCTATTGAATTTGCTTTCATCACTAAAAAGCACCCACTGCCAGTACAAGACGTCAAAATCTTCACGACTTCTGAAGAATTCCACACGGCGCCTTCTGCTTTTATCGATATCATCGGTTGCGTCTTGCAATGCAACTGCTCAACTAAAATTCATTCAATCTATTCTTAATTATTGAAATAAAACACTTTTCAACAAGGCCAAAACCTTTTTGAACCGGAAAAGCAGTTTCGAATCTATTTCTGAGGCTGCGCATCTTCCCTGTAAGCAGTAACTAAAGGGCGGCCAGATTTTGAACAATTTCGAACACGCCTGTGTTCTGATGCCCTACAAAGTCAACCGCGCAGTTTTTTCGTCACATATGAATCTTCTGCCTATTTTTCGGTTGGACAATCCATCGTTTCAACCCCCTCACGATCACTAAGATAAAGTCGAGGCATTCTAAATAAAGTTTTACGTAATTATAACGTTAAGCACATTAGAGCAGCTTTTGAGAGGATTTGAGGTGTTTAGTCTGAAATGCAGATCGTTTTTTGAGATTGTCATTTGATTTTCAACTGCAGGTTTCCTTTCCACTTGCAAATTTTTGTTTTGCCACGTTACACTTGTACGCAAGGATTGTCACCGCGGAGTTTCTTTCTGGCGCCATTTTATTTTGATGCACACTTTGCACAGCTATAATCATAAACGATTAAGGATTGTATCGTAACGTGAAATTTTTCTTTCAAATTTAAAAAAACATCTTTGCACTTGAATAATGCGTAAGTTGGCACTTAATGTCACGTCCATTTATTTGCCCCTGTGATTCTCCACTTAGGCCATATAACGTCTCACTTTATTTCAATCTGATTATGGGATTTATTTTCTGTAAGAAAATTCAGAACGTCACAGGACGACATCTCTGTCTCGTTTTTTTTTTTGTCCATAAATTTTTTAAAACATGGCAGTCTGGCAGAAATCGGCGCCAAGCTCTGTTGTGCACTTCACTTATAGAGTTTTCTTTCTTTTCACTTGAAATTTAGTCGTACGATGCCACATTTTATACTGATTATTTATCCCTATACATGTTTGAACTTCTTCCCAGTCCAGTTAACATTGCTAGTTACCGCCCTGTAGACTGCCTTCTAGGTTTTGTTCTAAAGGAGGATAACTTGTAGTCGTACCCAAGGGTCACTCAGCCTTAACCGAGCCCACAGGCCAATTAACCTTAACCGTGTCCAAGGGCCACTTAGTCTTAACCGAGCCCACAGGCCAATAAACCTTAACCGTGTCCAAGGGCCACTTAGTCTTAACCGAGCCCACAGGCCAATTAACCTCAACCGTGTCCAAGGTCCACTTAGTCTTAACCGAGCCCACAGGCCAATTAACCTTAACCGTGTCCAAGGGCCACTTAGTCTTAACCGAGCCCACAGGCCAATTAACCTTAACCGTGTCCAAGGGCCACTTAGTCTTAATTAACCGAGCCCACAGGCCAATTAACCTAAACCGTGTCCAAGAGCCACTTAGTCTTAACCGAGCCCACAGGCCAATTAACCTCAACCGTACCCAAGGGCCACTTAACCTCAACCGTGTCCAAGGGCCACTGAACCTCAACCGTGACCAAGGGCCACTTAACCTCAACCGTACCCAGGGCCACTTAACCTAAACCGTGATCAAGGGCCACTCAACCTTAACTTGGCCCAAGAGTCACATAATCTTTAACCTCTCCCAATTGCCATTTAACTGCTTAATTAGATTGTGGCAATTTTGAGCCCTAACAATCGCATGCTGCTCCATGATTCATATTTTTACTTCGCTTACACTGAACTGGCGCCTCCCCTGATTCCCTCTTAAAACTCTAAAAGCCGTTAGGCACTTCTTCAACATAAAATAAAGTGAGTACTGGCTGAAGTTTGCGCCATAAATTAAAATAATCAATTGTGACTCACTCGCTAACTTCCATGCATTAAAATGGTGTACTCTTCCTTAGGAAGAATCAATCTGCAAATATTACCCCAGCCGCTACATCTGCCTATATTTCTGACCTTTTAAATGTCCTCGTCTTCTCAAAAACCTTGAATAAAATAAAGTTTAATCCATCGTCTCAGTTGTCTTTAGTAAGTGTTTCAGCTGAAATCTAAAGTTGTGTGTGATATAATACTCCCAATACTAAATAAAACTAAGGAAATTAGAAGATTGTGAATTTAGTGGTATTTTTTCTCACAGTCGTGTTAATGCATTCGGGCTCGCAATGTATTTGTTTGTTCAGGTGACCTCTTTTCTGGAAAACCGTGACGCGCCGTACTGCCGAGGAATATTTCTAATAAACTAGTTTTGATTCAATTTCCGTTATTCTCATTTTCCAACACTCTAAACGTTTCGAAAAATGTTCATGATTTTATTCTTTACTCTTAGTTTTGTTGGCGAAAATTTGCCCTAGCTGTTCAATCATTGATAGAATGCTTAATTCAAAATATGAATAAATGTGAGGAATTATGATATTATTTTACCTGCAGAAGTTGAGGTTTACAGAAGATGAGGTCAAATAACGCGAGGCTCGAATTCAGTACGTTAGGATGTGTTAGGTTAGGTTAGGTTAGGTTAGGAGGTTTAATACGTTAACTGCGATGATTTAAACTGAAGTTCAGTATTCAACTCAAATTTAAATTCAAAAGTGATTAGTAATTTTATAAATACTAAACATTAACTGGGTCCATTAAACACCATTAATTTTGAAAGATTGTTAAAACTTTTTCAAACACCCATCGATGGGTCGTTTCGCAGCAGAAAAACTTGAGTCAACGTGTTTATTTAAAATTAATTTTGTTTATTTCCAGTCAGGTTTGGCAAACGTTTGGACTCAAGCCAAATCATCTAAACTAAATTTCGGGAGGCGCTCAAGTTAGAGCAAGCTTAAGTTTATCACTGAGGGTAAAATTAGGCTGTTTCGATTGCAAATAAAGTATTAATTAGCATTAGCGAAAAAGCATGACGGTATAATCTGTACGCCTGACCAAGGGGTATTATTTTTGAAAGATTTCAACACTATTTCTATTGTAGTTAATTATTTCCAATTTTTGTTTTAGAAAAAAATTTGTCCCCGTATATTCAGTTACTCGCCTTCCTTCCCTCGCTGTAGGATAGCTGAATGGTGTCGGAAGAGAGATTCCAAGAGCTCGACCAAAGTTCTCCTCATCGAGGTGCTCAACTCCTATCAAATACGTCGCAGATGAGAAGTAATAACAAAATTCTAATCTTAGCAATGTAAAATTGAAAATACGTTTATTTTATTTCTGATTTTCTATTTTTCGGCTCAAATCTGGACCTCTCTTGCCAGTGTACTGATCACTCACCGTACATTCGTATTTTTCAGCTCAGCCTTTTCAGTAGGTTGCTCAGCGTTATTTAGTTAGAAAAATTATGAAGCGCTGAAAATTGCTGCGAGTAGCACGATTAACCGAACTAGGGATTTTTCAATGACGCATTCCTTTCTACTAATCAATGATATTTTTTTATAATTTATCATCTCTGTGTGAAGTCTGAGTGATGTTCTGGAAGAAATGTCGCCGGTATGTTGAAGAGCTATTGGATTATTAAGTTTTAAACATTAAGATTAAATCCGAAGCCTTTACACATTCTCGGAAAAATTAATCAGCGTCGAGCATTCAGACGCTCGTCATTATACTGCAGGGATTCTGATAAATTACCATATCACTCATTGAAAACAGTTCGATCTCCATTTAATCACATCGTAAGGCTAAGATGAAAACCATTTTTCGTTTTTAGAAGTAATTGTTAGCACATTTTCATGATAAAAGTATGCATTTATCCTCTAGGGGATATTGTACGTTTGAATTCACTTTCAATTTAGTAGGTCTGATCCGGACACTATTCGTTTTGTAACGTCTCACGATTGCTTATTTTTCTTCCTTATTCGTGCTTTTCAATTCGTGAGAACCGGCCTCTTTTTACTTTGAGTTCGACCAAAGAAGAGTATTTTTATTTAAATAATTTTTCTTCGTTTCCTGCTAATTCCAAAAGGAAATTAAAGACGTGCATACAAACTGGCAATGAATGCATGTTGGCAAGAAGGGATATTACAGATTACTATTTTATGAACATTTTTTTCATGCATAGGTGTAGAAATAAATCATGCATATTTTTTATTAATAATATGAAGATACGTCTCCACCATCAGTCTACATGCACGTAACATCTGAGGGTTGCACCATAGAACTGAAATGTCAACTAGTTAAAAAATAGGCCATAAACTTTTTGCAAGCACTTGCTACGAATGAAAGTAATAGATACACACATGAAAACGCGGCACTGCATTAGGTAGGAACGTGAAAGAAAACCTGAAATGTATTCTTCAGGTATCCTTCAGGTATGAAATGTCGAAATAACAGATTTAACATCAGCGTATACTGGCACTTGATTAATTGTGAAATTTTGGTTGAATTTCAGAGTCAAACGTTTTTAAGATCAGCTTAGGATTATGCTCACAAAGCCTGTTTTGAACTACACCCGCTCGTGACACTCCTCAAAAAGGGGCAATATTAACTCAACTGAGGTTATCACAGAAAAAGCTCGTTCGTTTTCGAAGTAATATAACAATGCTATATTTAACTGGAAAATGAAAATAGATTCTCCGAGGGTATGTACACGTTCCATTTTATTAGACTGCTGGAGTGAGAATGATAAACAATTTTTCAAAGTCACTTTACGTTTCAAAAATTGCAAATTTTATTTCTTAACAATACCCTGTTTCAATTTCAAACAAACTAGCTATACAAAGAATCCGAACCTTTTATAGCCTCGAGTAAAAAACGAACTTTTTGAATCTGTTTCCTTTGATCGTCTTTGTGAATGTGAAATGCTGAATTCTAATCCCTGTAATAACATGAAAGGCTTCATGTTGTCGGTCTCTCACTGCTTGTAATATTCCACCTCATACACCAACTCAGCTCAATATTGCTACGAGACAATGCGCGGTGGAATGCTGCTGTCAGAACCCTCACTTCAGTGATAGTTCTGCAATTATAAATTAAATTTCCCCGCATCGAATGAGTCAACAGATTTGAACGCATGCACCGAAATGACGTATTCTACCAGTACGAGACAAAAGATTTAAATATGGTTGATGTGCTTTACAACGCGCATACAAAAATACATTTCAAGAATCATCTACCGAGTGATAGCAATTTAAATCCATTTATTGATTTATCTCATTAATCTCTGTGGTTTTGCAGTTGTTTTCGTCATTATCGTGAGGGTCATTTTTACTCCTCTCCATTGCCAAATGTTTAGTTTGATGATTGAACTCTTCGAGTTATTCTTTACTTTCTTACATTCGTCATTTAATCCGTAGATTTTACCTCATCAGATGTAGGACGATTAACTATTGTAGGTAGCAGATAATGTTTACTCAACCAGTAGAGGTGTACTCCAGTAGTCAAATACTCTCTCCACCTCGCCCAACATTTTAAAGTAAATGACTTTTACCACGTACGTAATTAACTACATAGATCGACATGAACGCTCTAGAGCAGGGAAAAAAGTTGAGAAATAAAATCGGAAACTCAAAACCTTGCCCGTGACTTATACATTCAGGAACAAGATTTTCCCTTTGAATGATTTTTACGGGTGTTCAAATATACCAGTTATTTTGAGGTCACTGGAAAAATTTAGGCTCTATTCTAATCACCTTGGTGTTTTAGTGTTCAAGAGGGCATGGTAAATTTACTGACAATTGACTACCTAGCCTTGCTTAGACTTCGATTGGACAAGTGGAAGTTCCCCATGCGTCAAACTTGAAAATATTCTCCCGCTTCTTTTCTCTCGCGCGTAAAAACACATATTGCAGGTGAGAGATATGAGAAGTAGCATTACATTACAGTGTCATATGCTCAACTAAAATAATATGGTCTCCAAAGACGTCAGGGTAAATTTTTTTGTAATTTATAGTTTACAATAATGAGTTCAGTACCAGGGCGTTAACGAGCTTGGGATCAAATCTCCTACCGATTTTTTCAATTTAACTCAACAAAATAATTCTTAAACAATAAAAAGTTGGCACACATCAAATTTAACCCAGTTCTTGTAGACACAATGATATATAGCTCCAAAAGATCAATTTATTAGTATTTGTATTCTAGGGCCACAATAGCACTTTTTTCGTTCTCTATTTTGTTGCAAAAAATCATGCATTCTTATCATGAGCTTTAGAAACGACGTACCTTAGATGACTGGTTTGAGTTGCAAATTAATAATAGAAATTTGCGCTAGAACTCTTATAACACAAAATGTATTCAGCTCTTGTGATAGGCCAGGGACCCTAAGCACAAGGTCGCGAGGTTGACATCTTAAACTTCTCGAACTGGGTTTTTGATGGTCAAGTTTTTGGTGTTTGCCAAATTGTTCAGACGAAAAATATCAGATCTCACAATTTTGACCGGAAAAGGGCCAATATACAACCCTGTCTGCCCACCTCCTCTGTGGGGCCACTAGTGAGAGAAATTTACCATTTTAAGGTCACAGCCGTTCACTGCTGCACTTCTTTGTGACCCAAGCAGCTAAAGTGGAATTCTACAGCAGCGGCGCTCGGAGCAGAAAATTCCGTATGCGCTTCAGATCTCAATATTACGATATAAAGTAGATGAATACTTTAGTACAGAATTTAGCTCTCCTTTAGATGAGCAAGTTTCTGCACATGGGATTCTTTATTACGGTTATTACTTCATATAATGACAATACAGCGTTTTAAATATGCCCATTTAGGGATCCAAAAAGTACAGCGACTCCTAGGGTGTCCTCGCAAAGTTTTAGATATTTGTTGATAATAAATACTTTAAAAATTAGCTCTCTCATCGCATAAGAGGGTGGAATTTTGATAAAGGTGTACTCAGCGTATTTGAAAGCCATTCTTCACGTGAGGTTATAATCATAAATATGTCATAACAAAGCAATGCAAAAAAATCTCTTATCTTCATTATTTGGCATGGTTCAAATAGAGACATTTTTCGACCGATGCTAATGAACTGTTGGAATAAAACTTACTGATTTTTGAGAATAAAAATTAAAGGGAAAAATTAACCTGACGTTCTAGCTCAAAATTACACGTTTCTTCCTATGAGAAAAAACACAAAATCTGGCTGTGATTTTTCCTTAAAATTCTAAATCAAATATGAACATGTTTAACTACGCCAAAAATGCTTGCACCTGCAATATGAAAAAATGTACGTTTCCTGCGTTGAGCGATGGATATTTTTCCACCAGTAGATACTTTCCACTTTACGATCAGCTTAAGATTTCATGTTCAGACGATTATTTAGTACACGACTATACAAAACATAAATATGCACCATCACCTATTCATTTTCTGAACAGTAAATGAAATTTGCGAACAAGCGCTGAAAAGAAGGATTCTCAGAGTACAGGATTTAAATTTCTGTGTTTAAGCTGTTTTAAAAGCTTACAATAAACGCGTCAGTTTTACGGCTCATATTCCTTAGCGGCTTGCAACGTATTTAACGTATTTAACAACGTATTTAACGTGCAAAGAAACAAGTGACGACTTTCCATAGTTTCCGAGGTGCTGCTCAATGATCTCTCGTAAAGTATCGATTTGAATATACTGGGAATTTGTGTTAAAATTAAATCATCATATTATTCCAGGCAACTGAAATTACCTATTCTCTCTTTCCTTTTTACTGTATCTCAAAACATTCATCCAAACTTTTCCATAAAGAATAATACTCTTTGCACGTTGGGATACTTAAGTTTTCGGCTAATGAAAAAATTGCTGCACAAATAATAATCACATCTAATTTTTAAAACCATTTTTATGCAGGCCTCGTAGCCTTTCGCTCCTCATCTCAATTTTTACTTATCAGTATTAGAGGTGCTGCGCTCTTAAAAAATCTTCCCAGCAGGCTTACTACTTTGAGACTGCTTGCTGGTTGAAGTTTTCTTCCCTTTACAAACCCGCAGTGTAGAATTTGATTATGGAAAATAGATGCATTGGAGTAGCTGGAACTGACAATGCTTCTACTTATTTATTTAACTGGAACTGTCAAGGAAAGAGTGAAAGGATCAATAATTATGTTGTGGACAGAAGCAGCAAAGACCGGAACTGATGCATCAAACTATATCTGCAGTACATTTGTTTGTAACACGCAAAACAGACGTCGTTTAATTAGAGTTTCCGTTGGGCGAGAGGAAAATTCTCTAGTTCTGATTTCAATTAAATACTCAATTGGTGATTGAGCGTCTGAAATAATTTTTCTGTAGAATTACTTGCGCATCTGATCATTTCCGATGATAGTCTCTTAATGCTGAACAAAACGCTGTAATTTGTGACATACTGCATATTGTTACCTAAATTTGGCGTTCACATGACGTTGTATCATGAACTTACATCTGAATAAACGCTGTAAACTTTCATACCATTGACAATCACTGAAAAAGACATGAATAAATTTACAGAAATTTATGCAACTTAGTAGTCTTTTTGAGACAAATTAAATTAAGCAAATGAATCTCTCATGTTAAAAAATTTTATAAGATTTAATGTCTAAAATTTCTCCAAGGAAAACTCAAAAAATGCACTATGCACAGTACTAAATTCAAATCTCCTTTGTTTTTGGAAAAAATCGCAGAAATTCTGGAAAATTAGAAAATTCAGCAAAAACCAACCGCTAGAAAATCTGGTCCTGAAAATAAAAACGCGGAGCTGGGCAGCAATATTTCCAGACGTTCGGGTTGTGTGTCGCCGGTCCTCGATCTGCTATTGGAATCCAATGCTCTCCGACTGCGAAATTTATTGACCGAACCTGCACGAGGGATTGGCATTGGTCCGGCAGAATGCCGGTCCCCTGCAACGGCGGAGATTGCGGGATCATTTGGACCAATTACCGAGTGATTTCCCGCAGCCAATAGCGAGTCGAGATCTGTTCACTTCTTATGATCAATGTGGCGGTTGATCAATTGTGATCATCCCAATATATTAGTCACCAACCACGATGTCAATATTGTGATCATCCAAATGCATGCAGTATATCAGTCACCAACCACGTCAATATTATGATCATCCAAATACATGCAGTATATCAGTCACCATTCACGTCAATATTATGATCATCCAAATGCATGTAGCATATCAGTCACCAACCACGTCAATATTTTGATCATCCAAATGCATGTAGCAAATCAGTCAACAACCATGATGTCAATATTGTGATCATCCAAATACATGCAGTATAACAGACACCAACCACGACCTCAATATTGTTATCATCCAAATACATGCAGTATATCAGACACCAACCACGACCTTAATATTATCATTGATGATTGATAATTATCAGTCACCAAATTCAAAATCTTAGGCGCTTGATAAGTTCAATCGTACAGGCCTGTGTGCCGAACGAAGTTAATGTTTCACTCATATTTACTTGCTATTGCGCTGCAACTAACATATTTATTTAACCAACTTATGCGAATATCAAATTGTACTGATAAATATTAGTCTCACTCATTAAAGTAATGAGTAACTGATTCTGGAATAACTTTAATTTTCATCATATCAAGTTGAAACTTTTCGTGACATGATGTGGTATAACTCAAAGACTAACTTTAAATTGCTAAATTATAAAAAAAACGTATCTTTCCATTGTCCGCTGATGACACCCAGCCAGAGACTGACGCCAAAATACCAAAATACCGAGTTTATAGGATTAGATGACTTAGACGGACTTGATTATCCTGCCAGCAAATTAGATTAATCCATATGTGACGGAATATTGAAGTTATTTCAATCCATTATTTTTTATTCTGATTTATTATTCCGTTAGACTTCTTCATTCTGTTGTCCATACAATAACATTCTAAAATTTCCTTTCATATTTTCAGTTCCATTAATAAGTTGTATTATTCAATTCAATTAATAAAATTGTATATTCTCTTCCATTGTTCTACCAAAGTATTCTATTGTCAAGTCCTGCCTCTTCGTTTCAGTTTTTAGCTACTTCCACATGCCTGTGTTGATAGCGTCTCAGAGTTGTCATGATCACAACCTCGTGGTTTCGAAGTTATGAGGGGGGAGGAGGAGGAGGCGACGGAATATATTTGGCGTTTTCCTGAGATGACGGGTTGTTTTCGTCTTCTTACTACTACTTGAAATATAAATGATTGGTGTTTGTGCGTCAACATATACGTATATTTGGGAGTTCTGCAGGTGTACAGGATATTGGTTTCTAAAGGTGGAACACGAGATTCCGAGAGATGAAATCGAGGTGAAACACAGTAAAAACACAGGTGAAACCCAGGCAATCTTCGGCGTAGGACACTAATAAGAATGCTTATGCTGGAGGGAGTTACAGTTGAGTAGGCTGCAAGTGTCGTTGGGGCGTCTTAAATTGGAAAGAAGGACCAGAAGTGGGTTTTAACCGGATGTGGGGCATAAATAAATGTAAGGCGTAACCAAATGTAGGGGCATTACAGGATGTGGGGCATCACCGTATGAGGGGGCAAAATATTGACGGATGGGCGAAAGGAATTTTGGACTTCTCAAGATCATAGTTTATCAAAAAAGTAATAAGCTTTATTTTTGGGCACCACAGTTACACGTTTATACCTGTCTAAATAACGCCTTGTAGAAGTCTTAACACTTTGACTGGGCCAGGTAAAACTGAAGTTTAATATTCAACTCAAACTTAAAGTCAATTGAAGGAAATAATGTTTAAAATAGCAAACATTGAGTGGATCATACTTTCATTTAGATTTCATCAAGTATTTATAAAAACTTAGTTATTGACTACTGGTCGGTCAGTAGCATTATAAAATTTCCGTTTTGTACCACCGGTGGCTCACGTCGCAGTGTTAATGGCTTTGATTTCAAGGACATAATTGCGTTGAAAAGGCTTTAAAGTTGTCCAAATTAATGGTCATGTTTTCAAGGCTACATGTACTGTCCATAACTGTGTCGAAATCGCCTCGTAGTTGTCCTCATTAATGGTCATGGTTTCAAGGTAAAACATTCAAAACTAATTAGATAACGTCTCATAGTTATCTTCATGGTTATGAATAGTGGTCAGAAGATTACTGAATAGATGCATTCAAAGAAATTTTGACACACTTAAGTGTATCAACCGATTATTTAGTGAAATCTCGGTACATCTGGGCGTGTCACCTTTGACCACATGTTCAAGCAACTGGGGAAAGTTAAAGTTCATATTTACATTTTGTATGCTGAAAAATTTCTCGTTTCAAAAAAAAACAATCATTAGATTTTAAAAAGAAACATCATTCACTTCCAATATATTAAGATATTTGCTCGCTTTTTATAGATTTTAAGATAAAGTCGGCCATTCGGTGTATTTGCAGGCTAGTCAGCACAAATTAAACATTCATGTCAAATGGTACTGACACATTAAGAGCACCATGGTTGGCCCACTTATGTGCTTAGTATCCGCTCATGACACAGAGAAGTGTGGCACAAAACCTAAGGATCTTTTCCAGGTAAGCCCCGCCACTAATGCAACACACATAAGTTCACCCACTTGTGACTTTCGAAATAATGCACCTCTCGACTTCAAATTACTCTCGAACAAAAGATTAAAACATTTTTTCGCTTGAGAGTAATTTTAAGTCGATGGGTGCATTATTTCAAAAGCTACAAGGGGGTGAACTTATGTGTTGCATTGGTGGCGGGGCTTATCTGGAAACGATCCAAACCTTGATAAAAGTTATATATTGATTGCACACTTTTATGGGTTGGCTTTATAACAAGTAGAAGCACAAAAAAGCGTCGGTTTTGTGGCCAAATTTCTCTGTGTGTTCCATGCCACACTCTTGAATGTATCAACTCAATTTATTTGTGCTGACGGGGCTTCTAGGGCCAAGTGGTGGGTGTTGCCATTTCATGGGAAAAAGCATAGTTTTGCAGTAATGTATTGTATTTAGTTTCATACTGGCGTAATATAAAAAAATTCGACCTATCAGTAGAGATTATTTAAACTGTGATACCAGTTAACTGAAATTTGACAATGTGTCCTACCGATTTTATCCACATTATTTCTGACAGTTATTTTTTATTTATTTTCTACTCCAACTTTAGATTTTTTCTAATATCAATTCTTAACTCATCAGTCAAGTTTTAAACTTATCTCATAAAATGCAATTAAGGAACGTTCACCTGAACTTTGGAGAGTATGTTCTTTTTCGCGGAATCTCTCTTGGCAGCGACAATTTTTTAACCAAAAATGAGCAAGCTTCTGCAGAAACGATAACGATCCATGTTAGGGCAATTTCAAATCTTGTACTAAAAATTCTTCCACGGAATTTTCTGCACAGCAGTATTATCAGCAGTATCGAAAAACTTAAAATAGTATTATCAAAATGCAACCTGGCTTCAAGAAAATGTAGTTATAGTAGTGTGCTACTATTTTGGAATTTTTATTATTGTTGGTAATTGCGTTTGGTATGCTCTGGAAAGTAACATCCACGTGCGACCTGTTACACGTAATAGCGAGAGCATGTGGAGGGTTGCCGAGGATAGGTCGAGGGTCAGTTTATGAAGGCTGTAGAGGTCGGGTTGGCTACCTTTGCACTCCTCCGTGTATACTTTCGTCGGTGACTGCGTTGTGCGTGATATGGTGAGTCTGAGCAAGGACGAGTAATAAAGGCTAAAGTCCGGTGCTAGAAGACTCCGCCATCAGATAGTCACCGATGTGTGCAGCGGGATTGTATAGGTTATGTAGCACAATCACGCCGACCGGTTTTATCGTAAGTGGTATGTTTTAAAGAGTAATACCCTAATGTGTTTGCCAATAAACGTAAGTTCGCATTTTGTTGTTTTCTATGAAGGCCGGATTGAGAATAGCGCTACAAGTTTGGGTCTGGAAGACTAATATGAAGTTGGTGTAAACTCAAAAGAGAAGTTCGGTCGTAATTAGCTTTCAGGTGTTTTTGTGGACCCTTTTGTTGGCGACTGTACCGAAGCCTGGGACGGCTTTTGAGTTTGTTGGCTGATTCGAGCCGTGAATGCTCTGGAGATAGGTTGATGGATTAAAGACGGACCCTGGAGAGCATTGAAAGTGCGGTAGCAGCGTTACGACCCGTGCTTTACGTTGGTTAGGCTGGTGGAAGTGGGAGTCGCGCAGCCCAGGTGAATAGAAAATTCCGCGACCCCGACCATCAGAACTACCACATAGTAAGGTTGTACACAGAGAATGTTACTTCTAGACACAGAAACACTCAACTTACAAACTCCCTAGGTTTATCGCGCAATGAAATGGAACTAACACACAAGCACCTTGTACACAATAGTCGCATTCGCACACAAATGGACATTTAACAATTTCCTTTACTTATCAGTTAATTCTGGTCATGACTATCAGTTAATACTGCATTTCCATTCTACGAAAGTCCCAACGTCTGCAAAGTTCGAACATCCAAACACACTCACACAGAACTCGTTCTCGGCGTGAGCGGCGCTGCATTCATGGCACAATTTTATTTGACCAGTTGTGTTCTTGAGGATTTAAAGGATAGCCTCCCCAAAAGAACTAATTAACTTGGTTCACTCAGGAGCTTTGTTGATGAAGCGCAACGCCACTGAACTCGTTTATTGCCAATTACCAAAAAGCGAGATGCCTGTGGGCTAGTTTCCAATGATGCAAAATTCTGTGACTTAACTTGACCAGTTTTCCCCGAAGATCAACGCTCTAATCTCACGCGTTGCTTTGTTTAATCGTATTTCGCGAAGCAAAAATGACCTGAATTTAGGTTAATGACCCTATTCCCAAACGTTCAAAAGCTACAATCATCTAGTTTGTTTACACTAAAAAATATTATTAAAGTGTGATAACGAGGGTTAAATTTTCATCGTTGGTATGAATGGAAATTTTTAAGATTAGCCGCTCATCACCACTTCTCCCACTGTGTTCAGGAAACGCGTCATAAAATTTGTAATCCTAACTCGATTTTATTTAGTGTGAGATTTCCTTCATGGTTTACCATTGCTTCCAATCAAAATTTTAAACAATTTTCTATAAGGAAAAAACATTTTATGGTTTGGAGAGGCTGTGAAAGCATTACCGGATGATATTCAGAAGTGTAAAAGTTGCAAGAAGGATATTTTGAAGAAATTAGGCATATGTCGAGAAATGTGACCCGAACCCATAAAATTCTAGAAGACAATGGCCGTCAGGGCGCTGCACCTTCGTAATTGCTCAGTTGTTGCGCTCAAGTGTACAGTTCATTTTTAAATAATTATTTATTAAGGGAATTTCGAATTAAATAATACTACATCTGGCTTTATAATGATCAAACTCTATTGAAATGAATACAAACATTACGTTAGGGTAATTGTAACTTGCACAAAGGTTGTAAAATCTAGAGTACGCACTCTAGTACCCTGGTTGATGAGGTGTGCTGTGCACATTTATATTGAGAAACAAAAGGAGCAACAAATACTCCCTGCTCTAATTGTGACAAGATTCCGCCTACTTTTGTAATGGGAGTGAAACTCGAAAAATATGCAGAACTGCGGGGAACGGCAGGTGAGCTTTGCACTTTTATGATTCCTCCCTCATACTCATTGATTATTGGCTGTACATTTTGTGGTAGGTAAGCTATGATAAGTGACTAAACAAAAAAAATGCGCGCAATGCATTTTTAATTTTTTATGTACTACGCATAATTTTATTTAGGGCTCATTTGTTTCCTTAAAACTGTACATGAAAGCATTATAGAAATGTTTCCCTAGAAAAAATACCTGTTTGGGTATAGTGCGCGTAGAATTCCAAACTTCCATATATATCGGAGAAATGTATACCCGTGGATTCACCCGTGTCTTCATTCGATAAAGAATGAATCATTAAGTTCCATCAAAGTTGAAAATCAACTCAGGATAGCCACACAGTAACCGGTGTGAATATCAGAACCATACAGAGAACAATAGCTCGCTGGAAACAAAATAGCGAATCTGGTTCATCTAATGGAAATTGTGGAAGGCCTAACATTCTCGATGGATGAGATAGACACTCTTTGAAGATTGGTGAAGAACAATCGGCGCTCATCAACGCAAATAATAGCTTGCGAGTTTTGTGAAGCTCCATCAACAATTTCTGAGAGGACTGCGATGAGAGTTAAAGGAAATTAATTTAGGCAAATGCAAATCCACCAAGAAGCCATATGTGACGCTATAAAATTGGAAAAAACGTTTCTAAATTTTCGAGAACACCATAATTGGACTGTTGAAACTTGGAAGCATATAATGTGGTTCAGTAAATCCAGATTCAACCTCTTTCATGACGGTGGGCGAGTTGTAGGGTACGGTGACAGTCACGTGAAGATATGCACCCATCTTGTATCGTCCCAATTGTGTTTGGGGCTCTTTTAATGGGATGGACATGAATCTGTCATTATTTGAATTAATAAAATCAACTCCCATGACTATTTGCAACTACTTTCTGACCACGATCATCCTACCACGGAGTTTTATCATCTTGATAGTGACGAGATCTTTCAGGACGAAACTGCTCACTTCCACAACGCAAGAAATATTTAATATTGATTTATTGCAAATGAGGGAACATTTGAGCTCATGGAATGGCCACTACAATTTACTGGTTTGATCTCTATGGAAAATATGGGGGATAAGCTTCAGAGGAACCTGCGTGAATCATCCCTTCCTTCAACGTTGACGGGGACTGGTGACTTCAATTGTGGACAACAATCGAGTTTCAGAGGATTCAAAATCTTGTGGAATCAATGAGACACGACTTTTTTTGGCAACTTTCTGCATTACATCCCCGAATTATTACACACGTAGTATGGCTTCATTCGTATTCAAAAATTATAATTCCAATACGTATGCAGAAAACTTGTTTTTCGGACGAGTATGCAGTGTACTACGTGTTCAGGTGATTTGTCAAAATAAGTCCAGGAAGTCAGCCACGTGATGAAGAATTTGCTGTCGGAGAAACTGGCAGTAGAATTCCCAGTAACGCTGACGACCTTGTGCAAGCACCGGACAAAAATCCCATTCAAAAATCTACCTGCCAATGAAACTCTAAAAAGTAGGTGTTTTTATCATTGTTAAGAATTAACACCTTCATGCAGGTATATGTTACGTCAGACTCACTGATCAATACTGTCGAGAAAAATTATTAACTGAATAAGTCACGAAAAGTTAGAAATAAATGTTCAAGCCTCAACATCTAGGAGCCCTTATGCGCGCCATTTCTCTTGTGAAATAAATACTGAAACAAAAAGTTTTCTATGATGTTTACGAAAATTGAGCTCATATGCATACAACATATTACTTATATTTATAGTATTTTATTTCAGTTATATAACGGGTGATATAAAAAACCAGAACTTTTAAACAATCCAATAAACCAAGAGTGATGGAAGAAAAACATTTCGTTCACAGTAATTGAAACCTTAAAACACAATTTAAGAACTAGTAACGGCTGCAACATCTCAGCTGGGATACTGTGAATTTCATCCTGAAATCTCGGTTTTAACTCATCCAGAGTTCTTGGTCGAGTCGTGAACACTTTACTCTCGAGATAGCCCAACAAGAAAAAATCACAAACAGATAAATCTGGCGGTCTAGGGGGGCAGAAAACGTTACCAGATCTTGAGATTAAACGGTGACCGAATTGAGGCTGTGCGGGAATAGTTAAAAAACGGTCAATGAGGAATCTCAACAGCTGATTTCAAGAATGCATTCGTACAAGAGGGGTCAGACGCCATTTACGGGTTTAATTTTTTTTCAATGAAAATTCCTTCACTGCTTCTTAAATTGTACGGTTTAAGGTTTCAACTACTATGAGTAAAATGTTTTTTCTTCCATCACTCTTGGTTTTATTGGATTGTTGAGAAGTTTCCATTTTTTGTGTCACTCTGTACAGTGCTGTCGTTGGCGTCATTCCATTTTGAATCTCGGTTATAATTCTTCAAAACAATCGTAGGCACATTGAAGAAAAACAACGATCGGGAGGCGGACATAGCAATCGAAAGGAACCGCTTGTCGTAATTGGGAACACATGGTCAGCCCAATTTTTCTCAATTCCCTGTTGCTGGTTCATGTTAGGCTATCATGATTATTAGTTTAAGACGTGGTCATATAAACACTCGAAGTAGCTATTTCGTAGCTAATGCTAGAATTTTTCATGGCTTGTTGAAAATTTTCTTTTCATTTGTTTGAATCTCCCTATGATGTGGTGTTTTCAGTGAAGATGTCTTTGTTCTTTCACAGTTTGCGCTGAGACGCCAGAGCTTGAAGTCCAGTATTGTGCTTTGGATTCTAGGAATATTCAGAGACTCCATCACTTCACGGTCTGCTCCAATGAGTAAAAGATGTGTTGATCGCCAAAATGTTCATTTTTACATATAAAATAACAACTAATGACCCACTTCTGAATAATTTCATCTTCTCAAGAAGTTAGTTACGGCAGTAGACTACTGTATACTGGTGAAAATATCAATTCTTAGCCGGTGAGAAGGTCAGTTCGCCAAAGAAATTACCGTGATTCTTTTCGTGGGAAATTGGAGGAAAAAGTGAAAATCCAACATAGAGAACCCCTTCAGCAGTCCTCAGCGAGCAATCCTCAAAATGAAGGGACGATCTTTGGTGATGTGTATCTATGAATAAGTTTTTTTCAAATCCAATTCAAAATAAATATTTTAAAGACAAAAAATACTAAGTCATATAGTTTCCTCGTCTTGATTATAAGATCATAAAAATTCAGAGACGATAATATTCACCGTTTCGGTAACGGATACCGTACAACCGTTCCAGGAAACACGCTCTTTGTAGGGTAGGGAAAATCATTTTAAATGAAGGTCATGGTTGACACACTTAAGTTGGTCGTATAAGCCCATGACACGCAAAAGTGTGTCACAATACATAAACTAAAAATGTATATTGTTACCACACTTTTATGTGCCGGTTTTGTGACAACTTGACACAAAAAGTGTGTTGGTTTTGGTACAAAAATTTTTTCAGTGTGTCATCTTTCTGGGACAAGGTGAACCTCGATTTATCTCACCGTAAGACGCGTTTCTACTGTTCTTCAGTCCAGTATCTTCAGTCTTTTGCGAAGTGAAGTCGTTTCGTTCGATAAAACATTACGGACCGACAGCTTCTGGTAGCACCGCAACTCCTTAACCCGACTTACTTCAGTTCCCGGCGTATAATGAGAACAAAAATATCGTATGACCTTTGTTGAACATGCTAGTCGACTACTGAACGCCTTTCTATCAGTTTGCTTTCACCAGTCACTTCAGAGAACGCTTGTTGTAAGAATTTGGAATTTCAGCTCTGTCACTATTACAACTGAATGACTGCACTTCACCATTTTTTAAAACTCGGCAATCATTGTTCTCTAAACAGTCCCAAGTCCTACGGCCATCGTTTGAGACATCTATCTGGTGAATTTTCCAATCTGGTGTAAACTATCCTCTGTCAAAGACAGGATTTTTTTCGTAAGCATTTATCCAGCGGATTTATTTATGTTAGTTGTTGCAGAAAGAGCTGATGTAGTTCTGATTACCACGAACACTAAACGCAGCTAATGTTTCAGTGTTCTTTTTTTCAAATTAGGTTCGAAAGAAATTGTAGCAATTTCTTAAATCCCACCTACATTTAACTAGAGTGCGACAAACATTTTGGGCGGGCAACTAGTGCTAGAATTCCTTAATTTTTCAAAGAAGGTATTGCAGTTCGTACTCTGACAAGCGAGGGAGCACACAGTGCGACCAATTTACTGCAGACGCATTCTCAAACCAGGGAATTCGTACAGTTTGGCCAGGCAAGAAATCATAAATGAAACTTCCAAAAAGTTGAATGAGTAATTTTCTTTATTTTTGTTAAAGTCTGGCCTCTTAGAAAACTTTTTGTCGAGCTGCTCTGTAGAAGGAGTTTTGTGAGAAACCAAAGTAAAGCGTTTCGGGAAAGTGAGCATTAGGAAGGCTTGAAGCACATTATTTCAATTCCCTAACATTGCAAGGCGCGCCTCTGAGCTGCATTTTTATCGATTACTTACCATCAAACATGATCACTCATTTTTTATAATAATCTGGACACAATTGAACGAAGAAATCATCTACTACCAGTAATGTCAATCAGTGCAGACCATCAGTCAAGAGATGATGGTTTTCTTTTATTAATGACAACCACTTAGTTCAGAACTGAAATTCTTTTTCTTGGATTTAAATAATGAATGGAAAATAATCCTCATAGAAATTTAAAAAGAAGTGTGATCCAAAGTGTGCTAAGAAAAGCCGATGGGAATATTAACAGAAAAAATTATCTTATAAATAAGAGAGATAGAGAATAATGCATTTTTCGTCCATAGTATCAGGTAAAGCCAAGCTTCATCGAGCCTCTACATTGATGAAGATAATGAGCACTTTCATTGTATACCTTTTCAAACGTAGAAATATATTCAAAAGTCAAATTTAATCTTCAGTTGTTTTCCAGCATTAGTAACTTTTTATCACTAATATTATGTTTGACAAGCGCATGACTTTCAAACTTCACACGCAAATAATATACGATAAAAGTAGCGGAACCTCAATGTTTTAAAATGTTAAGAACATTTTTAACGAAAAGGCGAAATTACTGATGATTCACCCCTTGGTATCATCGCGTTTGGACAATTGCGATGTAGTCTGGCGAGACGTACCTCGATATCATCAAAAAGAAATGTCAAAAAGTATGAACTTTTTAGCCAAAGTTGTGTGCAAAGGTAATTTCAAGAAATGCGATCATGCAACCCCACTCCTAAAAATCTCGGTGGACGCCACTGCCAGAAACATCCCCCATTCAGAGAGCCCGTCACGTGTTCTCGTCTCTCTGCCTCCCGCAAAGTAGTGCTGATGCTGTTAAATTTCTGCCACCCAATATTCCGAATAAACACCACATCGCAATGAGAACATAAATACAAATTTATTTCTGCTTATATATTTGATTCTTTTTTTAGATGCTCATGCTATGCAATGTTTTCTGTAATTCATGTTTAGCCAACCCTTTCTAATTACTTGACACCATTTAGGACGCTATTTTAGTAAGTTCATTAAACTGTTTTTCGTCTCTTTTTTATAAAACAAAGCATACTTTTCAGATACATTGCTCGCATTTCATTTCCAACCCAACCACTGCCATTAGCAGAAAAATATTTTTGCTTCACTTCTACAAGTTAGATATAAGAAATTTTAAAATAAGGCGTTTTTAAAACCAAATATGTTAACTTTTCTTTCTAGCGTGCTTCTTCGAATCATTTCGTTCAACTTCACATATACTTTGATGGTAAAGTTTTTTTGGTAGCTTTGTGCCACATCTCTTAATCGTTTCTGGCTTTAAGGAATCTTTTGTGTTCGTATTATTTTGCCAAATATTTAGATAATTTTTTTGTTCTAAGGTAAAATAATTTCCCCTAGTTGGTTACTAGTACCTGATATGTTTGCACGAAAACTGGTTTCAAGTTTCAAAATGTTGATTACATAGTTTTAGATGTAAAATCTTTTAGTTCCAGCCCCTCTATTTTCAACAAGGATGCTTTTAAAGAATGCTTTATTTCAATCAATCAAGCCTGATACATATGATCTTGTACATTGATTTTACAAATGTCTTATAACTAACACCAAGGCGCAATGACGGTTACCCCCGGTCAAGCCGGTACCCACTTACGATACCTGGGTGGAGTGGGGATATGTGACTGAGTTCTCCCTTTCCCCAACTGAGAGAAATCCCCAAGGGGAGGTACTGCTAGGATTCGAACCGCCGACACCTTCCCGTGAAGGGTGCGTTCTTAACTACTCGTCCACGGTGACCGCAGGGTCACCAATACCAACAACTACAGTACCTGCGAAAGTTTTGACTCATATGTGAATGTCAAATTAGACTATCCTCCAAGGCATTTCTCATCAGCGTTTACAGTATTTATAAGCTTTCAGTCACTGTCGGGAGTAAAATATCCAAAAGAAATAACTTAAATTGGCTTTTTTAATTATACAGGGTGCAGCAACTCAACTTCCTCTTTTAAAATGCACGTCATTCAGTTGGTTGATGCCGTAGCGGAGCGGTAGTGGTCTAGTTCGAGAGGCGTGGTCAAAAAAATTTTTTTGCATGGCACGGTATTCAGTCGCCATCATGCGTTGGAACAGTGAGGAGATCATCAAGATCATCGATGGCTGTTCTGAAGGAACACTTCCCAGAGGGCCTCATCTCAATTAGGGGCGATTTGGAGTGGCCGGCCTTCTCCCCCGATTTGGCTCCTTGTAATTTTTTCCATGCTTTTTTTTTAAGTCCGCGTTTATGTGAGCCGTCCAAGGACCCTAGAAGTCTTGAAGGCGAACATCCACGAGGAAATTTCCAACACAACCCCTATTATTCTTCCAGGAGTCATGACAAAAATCAGAAATCGGTTTACTCAGTGTATGGAGAAAAGGGGACATCACCTATCTGATTGATCTTCAAAACTGTGTAAAACAGAATTCTAGGGATGTACATACTGTAGATTATAAAAACAAATAAAACTTTCTTAATTATAAGAACGAAAGGGCAAAAACCAGGCGACATATCCTTTTTAAAAAACTGTGTGTCAAAACTAGAACGTTTCTATGCGCTTGTTCTATGACTTATTCCTGCATGTTCTGACCGCCTAACACGCAATGTGCGGCTCGTTGAGCCCACATATGCAGATGCACATTGTGCACAACTGTATTTATAAACAAGGCAGGAGCGGAGACATTCAGGAAGTTTGTCTTTAAAATGAAAAATTGACCCAATAATGAACCTATTTTCTAACAATACTTAAAAAATATGCGGAAAGAACGAAGACAGTAACATTAGTAATTCTTTTCTAAGGGTTTTAGATGATGATCCTATATAAGGCAAGGTTATAACAAACATTTTTTGTTTTTCTGCGGTAGAAACAGTTGGGCAGATTTGGTATAAGTTATTGAGAAACCGATTTATTTGAAATTGAATTAAACGTAAGCGGTAGCCACAGGATGAAAAAAATCGTGTTAAAAATCCTAACTCATAATGCAAAAACTGGTAATTGGAATAAATTTTATACCCGCGGGACAGTGAGGTTTTTAAGCTATTGATTCTAAACTTAGAAGAGCAATGTCTAAAAAAACTTAAGCCTAAACCTGAAAAGGATGATCTACGAAAAACTGAGGTTTGGAGTGCTCGACCCTGTCTTTTCAATAAAATATCTAAAAATGCTAAAGAGTTGTGTTTTTCTCCTTCCATAATAAAATAAATAGCTGGATGCTTGGAGTTCTTGTAATTCAAAAATAGTTGGGAATGAGAAGCATGGCGAAAGCTGTCGTCAATATACCCCTGATAAAAAAACGGTCTAAACTCAGCTGGACAATTATTCAACCATGATTTTTCATGATAGCCATCCTCCCCATTCCTCAATTAGGTCTCACACAGAGTTTCAATGCAATGTATCAATTTCTGAATCAGACTTTTCCATATTAGGTTATTCAGTAATTCCGTTAAACTTAGAATTTTGGAGTCCCTCTACATCCACAAATTAAAGCCTCAGCTTAATGACATGCAGAACGCTCACCCTCTTCATATAGATAGTTAGAACCTTTACTCATCCCCTGTCACTTTCTTCCATTCTTATGTGTGCCCCTGTCGAGATACCAACAGTTTCTCTAGCATAGGTTTTTAATGCTTCACTATTGTCATTTTTGATTGTTTTAGCCAATGATGGATCTAGGTTATTAATGCCTCACTATTGTCATTTCAAATTGTTTAGCTGAAGATGGGTCCAGGCTCGAAAAGTTCTAATTTTGACAGAGAGTTTTTTTTAAATGATATGTCGCCTGGTTTTTGCCCTTTCGTTCTTGCGTTGCACGCAGATCTTACCGATAATTTCTTAATTATACGATGGATTTTATTCGGTTTGAATTAAGGAGGTTATGTTGCCGCACCCTGTATAAACACCGTGGAAGAAAATTCTGCTTTTTGCCCGTTGCATAAACTTTGAAACCGGTTTTTGGGTAAATTGAGGTCACTCATTTCAAATGCAGCATGAGTTATTTTCTATCGGGTTAAGTTTTCTTGCAATGAGTTACCTCCCATTTACTATTGAGAACAAATAGGTAGACAACCAGATACTACTGATAAAATTCTAAACCGGTAGAAATTAATGTAATTCTAAACTAATTACAAACCTGTAGAATTAATTTATGATAACTTTTACTCTCCTTGGCCAACACATTATGGATTCATCAGTTGCTTTTACAAAGAATGATAGATTTATTCAGGCAGAAACTTGCGTCCAATTAATGGACCGTCTAGAATGTCGCTTCCCTGTGCAGTCTCGCTGAATGCTCCAGCAATAGCCTGCCATCATGTGAACGTCCCAGCGACCATGATGTCGATCTTCCATGATTTTGATATGTTCCTTGTCAATAACTGATTTATGCATGACTGCTCATTTTAAAGTATATTAAGAAAACATTTCGACATTCAGGTAATTTAAAATCGTAATCGAGCTAATGAAGTTAAAGTCATAACAAAATTTACAACTCTGACGATATAATAACCAAGAGCGTTTGATTTTGAAAAAAAATCTCCTGCAAATATATAGAACAAACATGCAGTGAACAACTATATAGAGGTGATAAATATTTTAGAAAAACATGTTTTTACGTTTCCTGAGTGGAATGTGCAGGATTAAATCTCCAGTTGATAATATACGAGTGCATTGAACATCATTTGATTTGATACAAGTATGGCGGTCACCAATATTATTGATGAACTAAGAGTATGGCAGACCTCAATGAATTAAGTACGAGTAGTGCAGACATCAATTGAAGAAGTACGAATACGGCAAACATCAATTGAAGAAGTACGAAAACGGTAAACATCAATTGATGAAGTACGAGTGTAGTAGACATCAGTTGATGGAGTACGAACACGGCAGTCATCAATTGATGAAATACGAGTAAGGCAGACATTAATAGATAAAGTACGAATACGGCAAACATCAACTGATGAAGTACGAATACGGCAAACATCAATTGATGAAGTACGAATACGGCAAACATCAATTGATGAAGAACGAATACGGCAAACATCAATTGATGAAGCACGAATACGGCAAACATCAATTGATGAAGCACGAGTGCAGTAGACATCAATTGATGGAGTACGAATTTGGCAGTCATCAATTGATGAAATACGAGAAAGGCAGACATCAATTGATGAAATACGGGTAAGGCAGACATCAATTGATGAAATTCGAGTAAGGCAGACATTCATTAATGAAATACGGGTAAGGCAGACATCAATTGATGAAATTCGAGTAAGGCAGACATTCATTGATGAAATACGGGTAAGGCAGACATCAATTGATGAAATACGAGTACGGCATACATCAATTGATGACATACAAGAAAGGCAGACAGCTCATTGGAAAACTTATAAAAGACTACATCCCATGCCTGGAATGCGCTGCAGATAAACCTCCGATCGATGAAGTATAGCAGTACATGCCGAGGCGTTACTGGCTGTTACCATGGAACTTCATTCGAAGATCAATGCCGCCCTGCCACAAGCCCTTACTCTGCCCTAGTAAGGCCTCTACTGCGAGTGGGTAGGGTTCCAGCATATTTCTGGGGCATGTTAGATGATAAGCATTCATTTCTAAATTCTCAGTCGTCTCCTGTGAGCTTCCAATCTGACTTATTCTGAATCGGCTTCTTAAACTCTGAATCGGCTTCTTAAACTCTGAATCATCTCCTGTGAACTTCCTATCTGAATAATAATCTGACTCAATAAAAGCTCAATTTTGCCAACACGAGGTCTTCAACTCATCATTGTGCTGTGACACAGTATTTTAAATACAATATCCTACAGTTCCTATTTTCCTTCCGAGAAAATCTGTTGATACAATTCATCCCGTACGATGATTTAGGCCTGTCTAATACACACTGAAAATACAAACACAAGTTGAAATTTCCTAAGAAAATTTTGCCGTTAGGTTACCTTCGTTCAATAATCGAAATAATATCGTGGTCAAATACTCGGGCAACATCGAACTCTTCGTGAGCCCTACACTAGCATCGAATATAAATTTGTGTTAACTAGGAATTTGGCTGTAATTTGCACACGATGCTCTAGATGTCAACCAAGCCAATATAAATAAGTCATATATAACAACGTAAAAACGAAACTGAGTTCTTCTAACCCTGTCAAGCAGGCAAACAAATTCACTCAAATCTATTGAATAGTGGCACTAAGTTGTGTTGGAATGTGATCCATATTAACGTTTTATTCTATTCATTAATTGCAGACGAAACACAGTCAGGTAGACCATAAAACGTCCAACGAAATGGGTAGAACCGCTCGACCCTCAGCCGCATTCTTAGCGAAGTCTCAAAGACTGTCCACCAAGTCTACGAAAAAAGTCGCAGCAAAAAAAACCGTCCGTGGGAAAGGAGGCAAGATAGCGAAGATTAGTAGAGCAAGTGGCAAACCCAATCGAAAAAACGTGAAAAACAACGCGACTAAAGCGTCGCCTAAAGTGAAACCTGCTCAAAACGTCAGAAAAGCAATAAACGTCCCCAAAGCTACCGTTAATGCCGCCAAGAAACGCTCGAAAACTGGGGTCGGTGCAGCGCCTGTTGTTGGTCGGAAGCGAACTGCGCGCTTGGGCCCATCGTAAGTAGCCTCGGAACTCCGCTGGTACGCTCCAGCTCCTATTCATATTCATTACCTGTGCTGTTTCTTAAATGAGTGCAAATTTTTTTAGCACAAGTAATTGTCATAAACCGTTACAAGGAGCTATTGTGGCAGGAGCTATTGTGGTGGATTTTTTTCTGTTCCTCCACATTTGATAGTTTGTCGCATATGTACATATGTACATTAAAGTTCTATCATGACGGCGGTTTTGTTATTGCATGAGTGTGTTATGAGGCCCGATTTGCGATAACCGCATCCAAGGCTTGATTTTTTAGTTAAGAGTGATTGTCGTTTAGAGGTCATCTAGAGCTGATGAGCTTGTATGCTGAGCAAATTGAAATGACAAGTATTTGTTCCAATGGTTAGAATCAAACAAATTCTTCCAACGCAAATGTGAGAACATTAAACATTGTTCCTCACAAAAGAACTATAGAATCGGTGACAAAGTTAATGGGAAGTCTCTCGATTGTGGAGAATGACCCGGCAGTCACAGCTGACGTTATCACCAATGGGGAATTCACGGAGTCAAGTTCCTAAAGCCAAATGAGAGCCAATATTAAAATCACGAATGACCTGAAAATTAATTTTTTGCGCTACTTTTGGCGGTAATGAAATTTTGTCTTCATCGACCTACCGATGTAAATCGCCAAGAAGAAAAGTTCCAAGCCATTTAAAATACCAGAAAATATAAAAATGATGAAAACACAAACAGAAATTCAATACATGACAATGAAAACGATATTAATGATGCAGCTCTGTAATTTATCCTAACAATGGCACGTAAATGTTTGAAACTGCAAATTTTGCTGTTATTGGAGCCTTGCTCGCTGGTACATAGAATAGAATAGAAGATAACAACAGGAACGAGTCGAATGGCCCGTTCTCGGGTTGCTTCATCAAGGCCTAAGTCGCCACACACCAATGCACACCTAAGTCGTCACACTCAACGCAAAGCTGAGAGAGGAATGACAGTCATTTTCACAATCACCAATTTTCCAACCCATGCCCTAGAACGTTTGTTTTAACATTAAAAAATGACTATTCCAGTTATGAATTGTTCATATCATTGTTTGACAGATGACTGTTCTTTTGACATCGTCAGTAATATCAATTTTGTTACGTATTTTTTATTTTATGCTACGTTGACGGAACTTACGAATAAAGAACCACCTGGCATATCGCAAGTGTATAATCAGAGATTGATTTTCATCTCTTTTAATCAACTACTCAAATGGTATTTTGTATTTTCATATACACCAATCTGTAATGATGGGTAACGCATTTCGCATTGCAGAATGCGGGATTTCCTACCCTGTAAAACAAAAGAAAATTTTTGAACATCTTCCCTGCAGCAGCAGAGAATATTTGGCAGCAACTGATTCCAGGTTCTGACAACTCCGGCTAGATAAAAATTTAAGCTCTTAGGAGCCCTAAAATTATTTCTCGTTAATTTAGGTTCGTAATGTCTGGTCACGACATCTGTAGTCCTAGAAGCAAAAAACCCTTTTGCGTTCACACAGTTGAAGATTTGCTATGATTTTTCGTCTCATGTTTTTCGTGCACGACGTTTTTAGTGATAACGATATCAAGATTTCTTTGTTACTCCTCAGCTTCATTAAGAATATCTTTCGTTACATGCAGGCAGTGGCGATTATTAGTTCCACTGGACATTTCTAGATGTCGAAACTCATCTGTCAGGACAGACGGTTGAGGTCTTTTTGAAAAGTAGTTTTGTCTCATTTGGTTAACGTCCGGCGGCTGAGTTTCATGTAGTTTGTCTGCGGTTAAGGTCGTCTTTGCACAGCAAATGGTGAAGAGAAGCAGGCTTAGTACACTCCCATGGAAACCCATGACATTACCTGAGTCCAGTCTCTAATGTGCGTTAGCGTTCACAGCACTAATGTGACTCATCAGTGCGCTAACGTGTCACTAATGCGCTCCAATGTGAGACACCTGACGAATTTTGTTTCCATCAACAGAGTGCTCGTAGATTCAATAAACAAAACGCTTGTTTTGTAAAAAAAAACATTCATGAGGGTACACTAATATATATTGCGTGTGATATAGCAAATTTACCTATTGCCAATTCAAAACAGATGGATGTGAGAACGAATGAAAGCGAAACACTTTCAATTTAAAAATATCTTTGATGTTATTTATATTGGAGTATTATCTTAAATGAAATTTGCTCTATGCTTCGATAATACCAAAATGTACATCTTGAGGGAAAGAAAGCGATTGAAAGCCTCAATTAAAGTGCAATTATTGAGAGTTTTGGACTACTGTATAGATGCAAAAATGCTGTTGAGTCGCACTATTACAATTGTAATTAAACAATACCTCGGAATACCGCATAAGTGTGGATTACATATACATATATTCGATGCAGAAATGCATCGCATCGAACTTCAAAAGACGATAGCAAAAGTTTTTTTTGCTCTCTCTTTGCTTTCGACAGGAACGGCCCGGCGCCAATGATGGGGGGCTGCTCTGGGCTGAGCGGCCTGCACACCCTGCCGCTGCAGGCAGGGTACTCTACGCCAGCCAACTCCAAATCTTCGGCCGCTCACCAAGGAAAAACATACAAACTCGATGCTGTCTTTAAGCGCAGTATACCCGCAAACGCCAAGATCCACGCCGACTATTGCTGCATGCTCAACCAGACCAACATTGGAAAAAATAACAACAAATTTTTCGTCATTCAGCTCGCTGAAACTTCGTCGGGAATGTACAAATATTCCCTCTTCACGCGCTGGGGCAGAGTGGTGAGAAAAGAACAAGCAGAAAACACGCAAAATATTTATTGTCGTTGGTATAATAAATAACGGAGATCAAGTAGCAAAGCACCACGCAAAACATTAAGTCTGGTACACTCAGGGTGTCTCAAACAAACATACTCTAACTTCAACTGTCGCTAACATGCTGCATTTTTTGTTGGAGGAAATCAGTTTAGTTTCTAAAAAAAAAATTTAGTCGTGAAATGTTTTTGGACGACTGATACATTGAAATTAAAACTTGAATGATGATGTCGCGATATTCTTTATGACCTGTTTCGTGACGACGAAACGACGGTCTGAACTTATCAGAATTATTACGTGGGAGACGTGCAATGAAATTTATAACGCAGAAAATCGAATCTGCCTTGATTCATCATTACATCATTACTACACCATTCTTGATTCATTACATTATCACTATATTATTCTTGATTCATCATTACATCATCACTACATCATTCTTGGTTCATCATTACATTACCACTACATTATACTTGATTCATCATTACATCATCACCACATCCATCTTGGTTCATCATTACATCATCACTACATCATTCTTGATTCATTTAATACATCATAACTACATCTTTCTTGATTCATCATTTCATCATCACTACATCATTCCTGATTCATTATTACATCATCACTACATCATTCTTGATTCATTTAATACATCATAACTACATCTTTCTTGATTCATCATTTCATCATCACTACATCATTCCTGATTCATTATTACATCATCACTACATCATTCCTGATTTATCATTCAAAACAACAATCCACCTAACATTTAATTTATACTCCAATGTTTTTTAATACTGTTAATGGGTTGAATATAGAGTGTCCTCGTTTCATACCCTTGCTTTGAGCATTTACTAGTGTTAATTGCGATTAAGCCCTTTTAGTTTAGAAAGAGCAATAAGAAATGGGAAATTAAAGGTAATTATGTTTCTCAAAAATATGAACGTATTAAATATATTTCTTGTCTTGATTGAGTCAAAATTCTAGTCCTGCCTCCCATAGCTAACCATGCCTCGAGTTAATAATTCAAAAATATTAAAAAGTTAATAAATGAAATTGCACCATTTACTTTCAGGAAATATTGAATGTATCGCCCATCTGAAGGCACTAAAAATTCACTTCAATTTTAGGTGCAAAGACGTCCAATTTTTTTTAAACAGTTGCCTTGTTTACTTTCCCTATTGAAATTCCGGGTGTATTTATATAATTTTGTTCGCTACATCCTAATTTGAACCATAATTATTCACGATTCTTTGTCCAGGGAGAAGAAGGTCAATACCAATCCCATCCCTGCGATCTCCAGAACGGCATCAAAGACTTCGAAAAAAAGTTCTACGACAAAACCCAGAACGTGTGGAGCCAACGCAATAAGTTCAAGGCTGTCCCTGGAAAATACACTCTTTTAGATATGGGTACGTGTGCAACCGACGATGTAGATTCAGAGCCGTTCCTTGGAAATGTGCTTTTCGGATATCCGCATGTGTTGAGCTAACGATGATGGTTCAGGGTCGTTCCTTGGAAATCTACTTTTTTGGGCATAGACACTTCAGAGCCAACGCTCTAGGGTCAACTGTCTGTAAAATACTTCGTTTGAACATGAGGACGTGTAGAGCCAACGATGAAGGTTCAGAAACGTTACTTGATACTCTTTAGAGCATAGATACAGCTTCGTACGTAGAACTTCATCGAAATCAGCTAATGATCATTTCATTAGAGTAACAGTAAAATTAGTATGAATAACACATTCTTCCTGAAAAACATCCTCTCTCTCAGTTATATGAATAATTCATGTCCTTGGTAATTAATGGACTATGTTTTATGTAATCGAGCTTAATTGAAAATTGGAAACTAGGGGAGAAATGTCCTAAAAATACAAAATGGCATAATAATATTCCCTTTCGTTTGTGTATAGTGGTGAAATTTTGGCAATTTACTTAAATTTCTTCAGTGATTTTGCTTCTAATTGAGAATGTATAGTCCCTCCTAACCTTGACAAACCGAAGTTTAATAAAATTGAGTCATAGCACTCACCTTGCCTTAATTTCAGCCTTAATGGAAATAAATTCCAGCCTTAACTCATTGATAAAAACTTAAATGATTTTTCATCGTGCGTAATAAATACTTTTTTATTACATTTAAGGCATCTCGGCTAAGTGTTTAAGCACAAAGCCGTAATTCTGATCGAAAAGTTTGCCTTGCATGTATCTTACAGCATGAACGAATATATTGATGGCGGTGACGATGATGATGATGAAAATAATAATGACACTGAAATAAAATAATGATGTACATATTTTTAAAAATAATAGCATTCTCATCTATGTTAGCCGTATCCTCAAAAAATGCTTTTTGATTATTTCTGAATTAAATGAAATTAGAATTGCAAAACCGGAAGGCCGCGTCGACCAATTAGAGAAATACCTCGTGATTCGAACGCTCTAATTTGTGCTGTCTTAAAGTGTACGTTTCTAAGAAGGAAAATCTTAGTTTGTTCATTTCTTGCTCTTAATTTTTGGCCTTCTTAGGAATATATACAGCGATATAAATTCATTTTCAATGTTGTAATAAGTATTTACATTAGTCGTCTAAGATACGAACGTACCTGTTGTAAATCCTTCACAGATTTTTACTAGATTTACCTTCACATTTTTCTTATGAAAACAAAATACTTTATGGTACTCTCATTTGCACATAATTTGTTTATTTCTTATGATCCGTCTTGATTCCGAGCTCATAAATGACATAAATTACGAGATCTACCATCACTAATTCGTACAAATTTCCTCCAAATCACTAGAGGAGGAGGAGGGGGAGGAGGACGAGGACAGCTGGTGTGCCACACCTGCACCCGCCACTGCCACCAGCACCAGCAAAGCCCAAGCCCTCAAGAGCAAACTGGACGGTCGCACGCAGAAAATGGCTCGACTTATTTTCAGCGAGGATATGTTCTGCAGCGCAATGAAGAACATGTCTCTGGGTGCGTAAGCTAGTTATTACGTTCTCCAGGGCCACGGATATGTCTCTGAATGCATGAGCTTCATTTCATGTCCTACTTAGTCGGACATATGTAATTATACAAGAGTGTGAGCTTCAAGTTATATTCTGAGAATAAATATAACAAATAACCGTGGATGTGAACTTTCTATCCTGTCCTACACGGTTATGGAAAACAGGCTTCTGCATGGGTCGGTAAAATTTATTATCATGTTCTACACGACTGTGGCAACATGTTTCCGGCTGAGAGAGACCGATTATAATTTTTTACCCACAGATGAAAATTGAAGTCTCTTAATTCTCCACGGCGACATTTCGAGTTTCGCTAGAATACTCCCGATCGCCATATTCTTCCTCTGTATGTCTGATATAATTGTTTTGAATTTTCTGTAATATGTAGACAGTAGAGCTTATTTTGTGATGTCTCTACGTCAACGTATATTTTCTTATACCAACTATTTGTGCTTAGTGGAAGAAATGTTTTGGAACGACGAAAACTTGGAATCAAACTTGGAAAATTTGAACTCAAAGTCTGCTCATATTTGGTCAACATGTTCAAAATACATAGGTCAACGGTGAAGTATTCTACGCCATTTGATGTGGGACTACAAGACTTGTTTTGTTCGCATGGCTCAAGTTTGAATTGACGTTTTTCTTCTGTGTTACTGAGCAGATGTCAAGAAGATGCCCCTGGGGAAGCTAAGTAAAGCTCAAATTGGGAAAGGCTTCGATGCCCTGATCAACATAGAGAAGGCGATCAAGCAGAAGAAAGTGAGTGTTTCGTAGAAGTAAGGGAGGAAAATACTTGGGTTCTACAACAACCTGTAAGCTGCAAAAAAAATTCTTTCGGCTTACGAAATACGATTAAGTTCGCCACTTCACTCTTCATTTCTTTCTGGTTTCAAGATCAATAGAGCTGTCAAAACGGTTATGTTCCGTCATAGTCTCTCTGGAAATCTGAAATGCTAACTGCCCCAAGCGAATGTATACTAAGCCGATTACTATTTGAAGTTATGCACGTGTCTTAAAGGTAACTGTGTTTTCTGTCGGTTTTTTTAATGGTCTCTTAAAGTTGATACAAGAAAATGGGGTGAAATTGAGTAGTATGTCAGGTCATGTTAATTATGGTTGATTTCAACAAAAAAATTTCGTCTCAAGATTTACGTTAAGATGGAAGTCATGACCAAAATTTGAGTCCAGAATGATGTTCTGGCTAAGTGTTGGGTAGGATTAAACCTCAAACGCCCGTGTGAGCCATATGCTCCTTTGTCGAAAAAAGACTTAATATAATGTAATATTTGTAAACATTTCTTCCCAAATATCATCCCTGAACTTCACTGCCGAATGGTAGTTACTCCATCACTTTGATGTCGGTAATAACCTGGTGGCAGGGCCAAATGAATGACGGTGATTGTGATAACGGTAATATGAGTACAAAAATGTTGACGATAAAGGGTCAAGCTAGCCAAGGCTAGGTTTGATTCTGTGATATCAAAGGCGAGTTAAGTTGTTGACTAGCTATGAAAAAATTCCCAGTAAAATTATGGAGCAGCCTATCATAATTATGGTGTGAATCTCTGAAGGAGGTTGCGGTAAGTTTTATTGTGTTTTATTAATTCCTATGATTCAATTAAATGCAATTACAGGCGCAAAAATTATAATATTCTCAGTACATTTTAGGGTTAAGCTGACGGGAATCAATCTCTCACGGCTACCATATTTAATCGAATAAGTTCTAAATTATTCATGGTGTGAATATGTCTCACGGCACTGTAGTCAACCTTCGGCTTCCCACAGATCGGTTGTTCTACTTCTGTTGCAATTAGTTACGTAAATTATCAAAGTACAATGGAGACTCGAACAATTAAGATCAATTTAGGTCAACCTCATTATAATCTTTACAATTTAAATAAAATTTTTATAAAATCTGATATCTTAGTGAATGAAAATTAATCATTTTTACAAGGCTCACCGAGTTTTTCTTAAGAAGGAATGTGAGACGACTTAAAAACTGGTAAATCGATCTGGTGTGGCGAAAGAGCTGAGTCAAATGATCGTAAGTTACTCAGCCTACAGGTGACTAAGAGCCACTCGATGACCATATTCTGGCGAATACCTTCCCTTTTTTACCAGCCTGATTAGAATTGTTCGACAAAGTTATCTCGATTTTATAAGCCAATTGAACACGACTCCCTCGACAACTAAAAATTCAAATTACACATCACCTTTTCTTGGAGAAATAAACAGCGTGAGAATCTATGTTTCTGTTCCACATCTCTAGAGCTAACTGATTTGGGAATTGGAGCGAATAAAACGTAGATTTTTAGCTTTCACAACTCAGTACTTGGACTTTTTCCCTAGCATCTGAATTATATTTGCTAAACAAATCTGCTGTTTTCATTATATACTGCCACTGCATAGCGAACTGTGCCTACATTAGATGAATTTTTCGTTAATTTGTACCGGAAATCAAAGCATAGATTTACGTTGATTAATGTCTAAGTTTCGATGACAGGGTCGAGAGGAGCTGATGAGGCTGAGCTCCGTGTTCTACACCCTCGTCCCGCACAGCTTCGGCAGGGCTTTGCCGCCTCTCATCTCCACCGCTGACCAGGTGCAGCAAAAGAAGGACATGCTCAACACTCTCACTGACATCGAACTTACTCAGTCTCTCCAGAAAAATAAGGTAACTCAGATTCGTGTATAATACGGTAATGAACTCAGTAAGTGTCTTATCAATCCTGTCGTCATTCTATAAGTAACTGTCAGTGATTCAGAGCTCAGGAGGTTTATTAAATTGAGACGATTACAGCTTGATATAGTTATTTGTACAAAGAAAATCTATCCCTCTCAAGCTCAAAAAAAATTATTACTTATTTCAATTCACTTAGTACAAAATTGTGTGAAGTACTGGCTCAGACGAGACGAGCTCCAGGCTGAATTTCACCGAGTCAATTCGTTTTTCCGTAAACAGCGCCCTGTTGTCTGGCTCGATGCAGAGGAGAATCGTCTCGAGAAGTTAAAGACCCGAAAAATTATGAGAAAAGATAAAAAGGGTAAACTTATGACCATCGGATCGATTTTTTTTAAGCGTTGGTCACATAAATGAAAGTTTTCTAAGTATAAATTTATTGATGTATATAATGATCTGCTCGAGGCTTCCACGAGATAGTTCTCATTATTATCTATCCAATTTCCTGATCTGTCACTCAAAATACATACACTTCCCTAATGGAAACGGACTAAATTAAGTTTTTAAACTTATTCCTCATTTCAAAAACTGTTGGGTTTCACTCTGAAACTCCTGCAAGTAAAATCAGAGCATTGACTAAATTCCACGTAAAGTGGGTCAATTCAGTGAAATATTTGGGCTCTTTATAGTCATAAAAGAAATCTGAAATGGTTCAAGTGAATTTGCAGCCTTCAACTCAAAAGCAAATATCATCAGCTTGCTCCAAAACCAATTTTCTTCTAATCCGACTTCTCTTTGTATTTGTAAAGCGTTGTATGGGTTAAGAGCCTTGATCGCGAACCGCATGATCAGAACCTACTTTCATTTTTGTCCTCTGCCTTGTCGAGGTAGCCTATTTGCTGCATCAAAACATTGAAACAAGGCATATTGCTGCCTTCCAAGTTCAGTCCTGCAGCATCGGTTCAGTAAGCAGCTCCTCTAGCTATTACAGAAAACGTAAAGACGCACAAATGAGGTTAAAGGGGAAACCCTTCTACTCATAAAACAACATCGGCATCTACGGATGCTTTATTTCCAATTGAAGCATGATACATATCACCTTTTACATTGGTTTTTCAAATGCCTTATAACTAACACCAGGACGCCATGACGCTTTCCCCCAGTCAAAGACCGGTACCCATTTCAGACACCTGGGTAGAGAGGGGTATTGTGCTTAGAATTTTTCTCCTATACCCAACAGAGAAAATCGCCACCAGCGCCGAGACTCGAACCCGGGTCTCCCCGCACGGAGTCAGGTCCTATACACACACAGCTATGAGCTCGCACTTTTATTCCTCACGTTAGGAAAATGAAAAACTTTTAATCAATACGAATAATAATTTAGATCGGATTGTAAAGACGTTTAGAGAAATATCTCTCGCGGATTCTTTTTCTACAAATTCTCTGTCAACCTTTCACCAATGTTGCTATTTATACGACAAGACTAACAGTGTTTCCGAAGAAAAATTTAAAAATTTTCTCTACAAACATAAACGAAAAACACCGCAAATCTGTTCCGGAAATTTTGGGTTATAATTGCCGCAACCTTAATGAACAAGTACGCTTTTTCGTAGAACGTAAACGTGCCGACCAAACACCCGCTGGATGCCAGGATGGAGGCTCTCGGCTGTTCCATCTCCCCAGTGGATAAAACGTCGAAGGAGTTCCAAGTGAGTATTAAATAGCGAAAATATGTTTTGGCAGGTCAGTACTTCTTCATACAATAAGACAGACTACAAACGTGGACAGATAATAAGAATCTGCTGATGATCAACATTAGCATTGAAGTGATGGAAGCGAGTGACGGATCAGAAGTTTCTCAAGTCAGAAATATTGTACCGGGGATATGCAGGAAAACCTTTCTTACTCAACACGTATGTATGTAAATATCTGTATGTATATATATATATACAAATGGTAATTTTCAAATATACCTTCAATGATGTACCATTATTTCTCTACTTGATACCAATTACGAGTATAGAATTCAGTGAATTCAGTGTTGTCAGGGTGAACCAAACATTTTTTAAATTTTTTTAGCATTGACGTGTGTTTGTTTTCGGTACATAAACCAGTTCACTATGGATAACTTGAAAATGAAATCAGATTCGCCTTTCGCCAATTTCTCCCATTTAAGTATATCTTTTAAAGCTTCTAACAGAAATGAAACTTCTAGCACTCGTTTCAGACGATTCATATAGTTTTTTAAAGCAGAGGGTAATATTCCGATCACATCAGTTTAGTTTCTCCTTTTTTTTACCACGAAAGTCATGAGCGCGAATTTTTTAAATCTGTTATCTATCTTACCTTGGATTTCTCAGAAGTTCATCGAGTTTGAGGAGTTGCCAATAACTGTGAGACTTTGAGAAAACGTCATAGATGGCACTATTTTAATCGGTTTGTTTGAATTTCAAACTGAAAGTTACTCTAGAACCAAGTTGGTCAGTCAGTGGTACCTCTTCAAAGTATCAAGTGAAATATGTGAGTAGTTTGATCATTAGGGCAAATTATTGGGGTAAAATTGGGGTAATAAATAGCAGTAATATAACCACATTTTATTATATAAAGTTCGCTAACCTTCATTTTGCCACTAACTTCAACTGATTTTAAGCCCCAAGATTCATAAAATACGTTTTATTTTCTAACGCAAAATTGGGTTCCCCTATTTATTTCATTCGTTGGCTCTAGAAACGTAAAATGTCCTTTAAAAATTATTTTCTTGATGCAGATAACTATGTATTTTGCCCCCGAACGAGTCTCTAAAGATTTGAATTGAGATTTTCCCTACGAAAGCAAATGCGAAAGTAAATCCCATGATTGGGTGCAATGACACATATCTGGTCAGTTTTAAAGTTATTTAAGGGTGATGCCTTTATCCTGAAACCCTTTTCCAATGGTATTGATGGTTCAACAGGCAAAGGATTGAAAAATATATATTATCTCATTATACTTTAAAAATTGTCGTTGCATAACATGCATGTAGTGTGAAAAATACCTCAATGAGGATGCTTAAGTGATATTTTTAACTTCCTGTAGAATAACATGAGCATTTTTCTTATGGACAGATCCGTCAAAAAATATTTTAGTTGGGACCTATGATTCTCCCTTAATGAATGTAATATTGTTTTTTATAGTGGATCAAAGAGTTCGCCAAAGCCTGTCCCAACTCTCGCAAATGCACTTTGTTGGATGTGTGGAAAGTGGATCGCGACGGCGAGCACTCACGGTTTGTCTAACTTTTAATGGTCACAACTTTCGGTTGCTAAAACTTATAACTAGAGCAAATCCCATCACACACACCCCTCCCATCTCCCCTACCACACACACACACCATTGGCCCCATACTATTGATGAATTCGTTATTTATTCCAAGTCAGCTACGGTTGAAAACGAGCCATGGATCAAAAGTTGATTCAACTAACAAAGCCAAATTGAGCACAGGGCGGAGGTGGATGTGGGTATCAAGCAGTCACAACGCTTAGGGATACGTTCAACATTTTATTCCATGCACTGCATTTTTCACCTTTTTATTAAATGCTATTTAAAAAACACACACGTAACCACTTCAGCATCAGGTATGATAAATACGAACAAGATTACTTGCTCATCAACTTTTCTGATTTTAACCCTTTCTCCTCTAGTTACTAATTTCTATACCTTTCATTTTCCAAAGCCCCACAGCACACGTTCTCAGAGAAGCACTCAGAGTTATTTCTAAAACATTTCACCAATTGTCCATAACGTTCTTAATTCAGCCAACCTCTATACGCTATTCCTGAGAAAATATAATCAATATCTGAGTTTAATTGCCTCACGTTTCACAAAAATTTCCAAAACTCTAAGCGTTCTAAAGATACCAGTTATGATATCATACGAGTATGTGCGATAAAAAAGTTAAAAAGAAAGTTTTGATGTTACTGGTTGACATAACAAACATATCTTAAATTTGTCCGCATTGTTCACATGTGTAGGATGAACTTACGATAGTAGCAACGTGAAACTATAAATTTACGAATGTCAATTATTACTTAAAATACCCATGATGATTATGAATCTTCAGATCGTTATTAGGTTGCAATTTCACGCCAATCTGCACATTAGGAGTCAATAGAGCACCTCATTTTGTGCTCCAAAAAAGAGACGCTCTGAGGAACCCAACGACCAATGTATCGCAATCTCAGAGTGATGCCCGAATACAACAAAGAGGAATTTCTGTTTCATGCATTTGAACTAAAACACTTCAAAAGCTGTACAAGATATCTCAATGAAAAGTCACTCCCATGAACTAATTGGTAATAGAATTATTTATTTCGTAAATTTAATTTCAGGCTTTGCAATAACTCAGGTGTTGGTACCGAAAGTTATTGCGGCATGGGCGTAAAATATTTATCAATCAAAAGTCCCTCTTGAATTAATTGGTAATTAGATTATTAATATCGTAAGTTAAATTTCAGGTTCTGCAAAAACTCAGGAGTAACGTACCGAAAGTTATTGTGGCACGGCACCTCCGTTGCGGTCGTTGCTGCCATCTTGAACTCAGGACTGCGCATCATGCCGCACTCTGGCGGCCGCGTCGGCAGGGGCATTTACTTCGCCTCGGAGCACGCGAAAAGCTCATTTTATGGTAACTTTGAAAGCGAAAATATAGCAGAGTAATGAATGCAATGAGTAGTTGCTCGTGCAATTAGTTTGAATCTCGTGCTATTCATTTACAGTTGAGCAAATTTCATGGCGTCATGATGCTAAGTATTGTTTTCCGAAATATATGCGTGTGGTAAATTATCCTAAATTTGTTCATATCATACCAAATTTCCTTAAATTGAAATAGTTTGTCTCAACTAACTAAATGAAACCTAAGGACACACGTAGCTTTTGCCTTCGTATTTGACTGCACAAGAACACAAGTAACTTGAATAACGTTTTACATCGACGTAGGATCATTGCTACTGTTGACGTGATGCTCGTGATAACACCGGCAGTGGGTTGTCACTACGGCAAGTTTGAAGAGGAGCAGAACGTGGGCTTCATGTTTCTGGTGGAGGTGGCGCTGGGCAGGACCAAGGAGATCGTGCAGGGAGACGGCTCTCTCACAGCGCCCCCCAAGGGTTTCGACAGCATCGTTGCCAGAGGGTGGACAGAACCTGGTAAGTGTTCAGTAAAATGATAACCATTTTTGAGAAAAGATGCCTCCTCCATCGATCGACCCCTAATTAACACTGAGTCGTATACTAACAATTTTTCAGCAGCCAATCCTGAAATCAAGTGCATGAGATAAGGGCAGACTAAGCGAGTAGAGGAGTTCGCTCCTAGCATCTGCTTCTTGTCTTCTCCGTTCACTATAAGCCCCTGAAAGCTGCGCTCTGCTGAAAATACTACGTGTAATGAATTGGGATTGAACCAGGGTTTTTCTAGCCCAAAGTCTACTCCCTAATCCCTGCACCAGGGAAAATCCACATACTATGGACCAAAGAGTTTCGATAGTTTGAAATACCCGTCATCTGTGCGGTTCATTCGCTGCCTTATTGTAATATAAGCAAATACTTATATTGTTGCTTATCCGCTGCTCGATGGAATGTGTTAAAATTAAAATTCATTTGCTTTAAACGTGGCATGTAATTCTCCGAAATAGGAGAACCAATTACCAGGCCTTACGCGTTTCTTCCCGTCTCTCTTTAGGAAAACTTTGATTCAAAAATTTTCTTAAAAACGCCATTGATATGTATTAGCTTATGTTTGTAAGAGAAAATAAGTTATTGTTTTGAAAAGATTTATTTAGTTCATTCTTCGATTAACAATTGTCTATTGAACTTCGTTTATCTATGCGTTTTTTATTTAAACTACTTAATTTCAACTAATATTCATTCATTCATTTTTTGTTCGACGCGTTGTCTTCCTGCCGCGTGCTGACAAAATGACAAAGAGCGCCATATTGAAGGTAATTCATTCCTTTCACAGCGTTCTATCCAAATGTACACTGTCGAAAAATAACTTTTACTTCTCAGGTAATGAATGATGATTATTCCTTCCGTTTCAGATGCGAAAGAAGACATGACCATGAAGCTGGAGGGAAAAACTGTGATAGTGCCCAAAGGAAAACCGAAATCAGTTTCTCAGTTTTCCAACAGCTCATTTTCTCAGAGCGAGTATCTCGTCTACAGAGAAGATCAAGCCAGGCTCAGATACATGCTCAAGTTTTCATTCGCCTGAAGCGATCCGCATGGAATTCAGAAGCAGGATTTGAAAAAATAAATTGTGTGAACGGTACAACATTTCCTATCGTCTTATTAACGATGCCATTAAATGTAATTGCACATTTTAAGGAGAATTTTCCACAAACTTTGGCACGGCAACGCCATCTGCAAGTCCAGACCAGCTCTTAGAAATCGTGACATCACAGTCGTGGTCAAGGATTAACCTCCATTAATGACGAATCAAAGCACAGAAATTGAATTAGCTCCGATCCGTCATTGATTTTCCACGTAACGGGGCTGACAACGCATAACAAATCCATAGAGATATGCCTTGGCACCAATCCTGTGGATGTCGAATGAACGTACGAAAAAAATTGGTTTCTCAAAGTTATTTCAGATACGGCTGAAAATATCAGCGTTATAGAGATTGAAACTGTTGGATTCAAATTTTCTTTCAAGATCAAATGGCTTAGGGTCATAATTTTATCAGCAAAGACTAAGAATTATACAGGGCTAGGACAGTTTCACGTAATTTTCCTTCTCGAACCTATCTCATATAACATGAGATCGTCAAAAGAGGGCCATATATGACAAATGTCTTGTACAGTTTAACCAACAAGCGGAAAAATGCTCAAAATTGGACAAAACTGCCTTAGCTAACATTCACTTTTTGCAATCGCTGATCACTTTCTCATGACGACTGAGATTTCCTCATTTCACCGTAAATAACTCAGAAACCACACAACCTATGAGCTAGAAAAGTACGATGTCCATCCTTTTATGCGCATGTAATTATTAATTCCAGACACGCACTTTGACAGAAATTTTGGTAATTTTTTTTGCAGATAGTCTTTTTAACCTCTAATTTCTGCGTATATTCCTGGAGAGATAGGAAGCTTTGATTGGTCACAGCAATGCTTCCTGCATTTCTAGGCCTGATCCTAGACCTAGCAACATAACAACGATGTCATAGTACTGGTCATCACAATAACCCCAGTTCTGAAGGAACTGAACAGCAGTGAACGAATAACTCTGCATTATTTTCGTCATGACTTCGGTGATTTTGTGTGAGCGTGATTAAAAATTATTTATGTAATGCATAATGCTACATTGAGACTTATAATGTACATATTGGGCCTATTTTTTGCGTGCATTCTGATTAAATGCATATTAAAAAATTGACATGCTGGAACAGTGATACAGTCCTTCAAAGGTTGAGGCTGTCACCCAGGTAGATTTCTGTGACAGTATTTTATTTTGAGCGTTTTTCCGTCAACTTGTTGGATTGTGCGAAACATTTGTCGCAATAGACGATTTTTTACAACCTCGTGTTACATGGGGACAAACTGAAATGGAAAATGGCGGGAAGAAGCCCTGTTTTACGTAACTCATATGCTCCTGTGATAAAAAGAGGAGCCTAACCTACTGATGTGAGGGAAAATGCGTGAGTACAATACTTGTTTCGCTTACTTTGTCTAGTCTCTTGGCGCTGGCTAACACAAAATCGAAACCTGGAAGCACAAGTCGGTTTGTTTTTTACAAATTTTGACTAAGAAAATAATAGCGAGGAATAAGGCTTTGAAGCTTATCATTTTATACTAAAAGCTTTACCGTTAAAATTGAACGTTTCGACTCTTCGAGTCATTCTCAACAAAAGTGCTCTGGGAAAAAAAGATGAAAAATATACAAATTGAAAATATGAAAATAATAAACGTAAAAGTAAGGAAAAACTAAATGAAACTAAATCAAAACCCTAAACTATTTGCGATGGAAAAGCAGATTGGGAGTCATTTAAAAAAGGCTTTCATTGTAAAATATGAAGAGATTCTATAATCGAAACAAGTTCATCTACACTCTTATTTTCTGTCGTGTCCGAAATAATTGTAGGAAGCTCAATTCCTTTCATACACCCATGTTTGGCCCGAAAAAGTGTCGTGCATTTCTCGTATAATTTCTTCGAGCCTGATCTGCTCCTTACTATGAGAAATCAATGGTAGATAGAAGCTAACTCAATTTTACCCTTGTGATTTATCACAAATTACGTGAAATCTCCGACTTCGATTTCGACGTCACAATTTTTAAGAGCTGGCCTGTAGTGGATTGCTAAAAGAAGCCCTGTAATGTCAGTAGCACTGGTCACGAGTGGTCTAGTTACAAATAAAATTTAAGCATCTGACAACCACATTGTGTTAGCAGATATCGAGTGTCTAAATTTCCTTTGAAATAAGCACAAACTTTAGAACCAGAAAAATAGCACGTAGCGTAGTCAAGTCGACAGAAGAACTTACACTGGCAACTCTACCTACACTACGACGAACTTTTTCAAAAATTTTGCCTCACTCTGTTGTTTTCGTTTGTATGAAAACAAGGGATATCGTTTACCAGGTCGTGATATGTAAATTAAATACGTTAGGTAATTTGCTTGCCATCTTTATTAACAAACTTTGGTACAAGTTGAATTTGACTATTTTTGCAAGTTTGAGATAAAACCCTGAGTTCCTGAGAGTGAAATATACGTCAAAGTAATTCTCATAACGCAGAACTTTTTTCAAAATGCTATAACTAAAAATTAGAAAATGAGACATTTTTTATAAAATAAGTGTGTGAAGCCAACAGAGTCATTTAGAAAACATTGAAACGTAAGTAAGGAAGTTTAGTTATGGTTTTTCTTCATGACAGTGACTATAACTTTGTGTTTAAACGTCGACATTAACAAGAACGAATCTACATAATATTATCACCTGCAAATCATTCAATTCCTACCATTAGGAGCTTAAAATGAAGATCTGGTGAAGCTTTTTTAGTCAACATCAACTTTTCATCAGTCAACTCAACGGGAGGTTGTGTGTTTCATCATCATCAATAAATTTTCGTCGATTAAGTAAATGTATATCATGCACGTGGACGAAGCACAACAGCTATCCCCCATGAACTCATTTCGAACAAGTTCAAAGTCTCCAAAAAATGAGGCAAGAACACGAATGAAGAAAAAGTGATCTCGACTGAATTAAGCAACAACTGAATTGCAAAGTAATTCATAAAAAGAGATAAGGAAGAAAATTTATTTGATTTTTTCTCAAGCTCCTTTTTGGCCACGTACAACGATTGCAAAATATTTTCCAGTCACATTTAAACCTTAATATTCACAGTGACGATTGAACTGCACTTACGAAATAAGAATAATTTGAAACTACTTGGTATCGAAAAACGTTGTTTCTGGTTTTATTTTAATCCTAGAAACTTCCCTTATACTTGTTTTAGAAACCCTCGAAATCTTAAATCCGTGATAGTCGAACCGCGAAATGGCGAAAAAACACAATATAATCAAATGATAGTTCATGATACAAGGGATGACCTCTTGGGCGCAACCGATTTGTTGCGCTTCTGTGAAAGGAAAATCAAATTTAAAATTTTCATTGCCATTCTGAGAGCGCAATCTGGACTTGGCCTGTCTGTAAACCTTACATTATTATTTCAAGAAAAAAGCGCTACATTTCACATTTACTTAGAACATCTGCACGCTCGTCCTGCAAAGCTAATGAACTGTTGCATTCGACCGTTATCTCTATTGAAGAAATGAGCAGTTTGAAAATTACCTATGAAAATTCCAACTTGTTTAAGTAAATTTTTTGCACGATCTCACTGTGAGTTTGTGTTGGTCTTAAAAACGAGTAGTGATTCCCGGATACTGAATTCCGAGTATTCTTAACACATAACCAAATATATTGCATTTCTCTTTATTCATATTGAAATAGAAACTAAACTACAAAATGAGAATATAATTTGCTCGTATGAAAAGTGTTACGTGAAATAAACCATTGTGGGTTTTTCGGCAAGATAACAGAAGATTTCTGACATTTTTCTTTCGTTCATTACTATCAAACCTCTTCTTGGAATATTTTAAACAATTATTTTAATCATTACGATGAAAATCGGCAGGTAATGATTTTATGCTGGACGCCAATGATGTACCTTTCAAGTAGGCTTGTTGGGAACAGAACACATCAAATATTTGCCACTTTCAGTTTATGTTTTAAAATTTATATTTTCTGTGCACATGAAAATTTAAGTTACTAACCTATTAGGTTGTGCATGATGCACACCTATTTCACACACATTCATATAACAACACCTGGAAGCCACAAAAAAATAAGTGAGTTAAGATAACAGTTTTCATCGATCTAAAATTAATAATCACATTTGTCCTTTTCTGTACAAAATTACCAACAGATTCATGAGTTGTTGTTACAAATAAACAGCACAAGTTATTTATTTTTCATTAACATGCAATGAAAGATGCGCGACCAATAATAAGTTCATATTGACGTTGATGCAGTGTTAAAACACTTGTCGATGTTGATTGCATTATTCACACTGAATAATATGAACAAACTACTGAATACTAGAGCTCTCCAATGCCCACAAATAACGTTGTGAATGCAAACGTTATCGGTTTGAAACTTTGTGATGAACTTATATTTATAGATTTTAAAGAATTCTAAAGGTTTAAAAAAGACACTTCAATGTATTTCTAGACAAAGACCCTTTAATGTACTGTGCTACATGAAATTCACTGAAGTTGGTAGCTAGTCCCTTAGAATGAACAAAGCTATCTCGATTTGAATCCTATGTGCCTGAGCTTGAAACATCATATACTGAGAAAAAACAGCATAAAAATGTCACAAGGAACAGATTGTACTCGAGCAACCGCATGACTATGAATTTGTGAGAACATTTATACTCTGAAAGCGGATACTCAGATGACTTCATACAGGGCTCGTAGAAATGAGGACTCCAATTACAGGCGTTTGAGCGCAAAATTCTGTCACACAGGCGCTTACTCGCCGCTACACCGGCAAATTTGAGCACAAGGGGCGTAGAGGTCAAATCTACAGATCTACTGGCTACAACTGTACATAGAATTACAAGATGAAAATAAAATAACTAAGAGTAGGGCATGCTTTAAACACATGAAATGAAGACAATTACAGGAACTAAAAAAGCCTTTTAGCCGGTTTGCTCTTATATTCTCCAATCCTCAGACTTTTAAATCCAACCTTCAGTCTCTTAATAAAAAAAATGGAGAAGTACTTTAAAAACATCTAATTTGAACGTTTCGAGCCTAGGCTTATTTATTCCCAACAAAAAGTCTGCAAATAAAATAATAGACATGTCAGTACACTCAAGATTACAGAGTCGCATAATATAAGCACGAAAAAACAAACAAAGAAAAAAATTACAATTATAATTTATCGGTTGACTATTTTCAGAGGGTATGCACTCTGCATTTCGTTGAGAGAAGGTTTGGGTTTATGAGTAAATAGTGACTCTAAAATACGTACGTCTAAGTTAGCGGTACAAGTATCTAATATTTTAAGTTTGTTAATGTCAATAATCTGCTCACAGGAACCATTACTACAATGTTGTCTTATACTAGAATGAGTAGGAGAAGTAAGCAAGCGGCCTGTACGATGACTTCGACCTGCATGTTCAGCAACCCTGACGTAAAGTGCGCGATGGGTTCTATACTGCGATGCGCAACTCGCACAATTAAAATTATAGACGAGGGAAGATCGCATGCCGGTCGGGAGCACATCTTTAAATCTAAAAAATGATCCAATGGTACGCTTGCTAACTAAAATAATATGAAAGGAAATTTCTGGGAAAAATTTAGTCAAACTTGAACTCAAGATTTCGAAATTAATTTACTGTTCAGGAACTTATTAACTGCATGAAAAATAACTGAATGCGGAAGACCATTGGTTGTAAAATAAGACTGCAAAAAAAATATAAATTCTTTATGAAGGTCAGTGTAGTTTGAACAAATGCTATAGGCACGAGTTATAAGGGTTGAAATGCTTTTAAGTCTAAGTCTCTTGCAACAGAAACTAAAGTAACTTAAACATAACCCGGAGAATGTTGGTTTTCTGGAAACTGAGGTTATGAATTTATTACCAGATCGGTGAACATTGGTATCAAGATCATTTAATTGATTACTTTTTTCCCAAGCTTGATCTTGAACATATCGTCTGGGTTGACGTAGCAATGAAGTCGTTTTAGAAAAATTCACCGGAATTCCGTCCCAACCACCATGATTTAAGAATAATTCACACCCAAGCATAATTTCCTAATTTCTGTAAGCTTGTTTTTTCCCCTGTAAACAGCCCAAATTTAATCTGATGACGTATAGATTGAAGATCCGGCAAGAAATAATCCCTTACACATCATGATCAGTTCGCCCCATTCGGACCGCAAATTCATCTTGACTCAGTAAAACTTGCAAGCCTAAGACAGCCCATGATACCAGACACATCTCGCCGACGCTCCCTCCTCTCTGGCTGATCTGTCACAAACGCGTCTCACGCCAGCGCATCATACATCTCGTGAAAACGTCGCTGCCCATGTTGACGCTCAGCATCTAAAAACAATCCTAAGGTAAAACCTCCGAGCGATAAGTTCATGGCCCTAGAATTTGCATGTACCAATTGGAGCAATTTGTTTAACTGACCCATGCGCTGAAACGTTTTTCTAAGAAAAAGCACAAAGCGCACCATTGATTACTTACAACACTTTCAATTTGTTTTTTATTTGCTTAAACTAATCCCTAAATAACCGCTTTCACTGCATCAATCCCTCAAATGGTGAAATAATGCTCGAAGAACAAAATGCAAACGATAACGGCTTCCAATCAAACAGTAAACTCTACAGTACACCAACATCGAATTAAAGATTGAATTTCAACATTAAGTATTCCCTTAGACTAGTAAAAAATGTAAATGAACGAAGAAACAATTCAATAACATAAAAATCTACCACCTGGAACATAAATAATTGAATCTCATGATGCACAACAACTCTAGCTGCTTGAAGTTCAACGCGACTGATTTAACCATACGCTTTAGATAAGAAATAAATTGTCATTTACCGTGCAATACAGTTACATCTTCTTTAATGATTCTTCCCTTATTGCTTGCTACGCCTTTTCCACCTGTTATAAACAACTTCTGTTAGAGTCAACACTATAACTGCTTTAGTTTAACAAAACCCTGCGAAGAAGGGTTCTTTTGGCCAGCGACCATCCTCTTCTCGAAAAGAACCGTCATCATGGGATATGTCCTCGTCAATAAGCGCAACATATGCTTATTTCAACGGATCTCACCCGACCATCGCAATCAGGCGTTACAACGTCGACAGGCATCGTTTAAAAGCTACGTCCACCCTCATACCCTCACCCTGTGAGTGCCACGTCACCAAGCTTCCGTCCCAAGCAAGCTGTACTGCTAGACACTTCCATTTCTCTTTATATTTTCAACTCTTTCCTTAGACACTTAGGATCTTATTCATTTTACGTTGATTAATTGCGAATTAATTGTAAACCTAATCCAATCTGATTATAAGACACTTGTTATTTCCGATAATTAATTAACGTAAAGCATTGTGATACGGGACGAGTTTGTTCGCCGTCGTAACAGGCGAAGACGCGCGAAGCCTGCTCCTTGAGGGAGTTGGCGTGACATTACATTTATTATCATACTCAGCGGTGATAAGTAAAGGGGGTGCCTTTGCTTCGCTGCCCCTGCGAGCAATCGAGAGCTATATTTTCAAGTCACGTGATGACATATTAGTCGCCAATCTGGAATCTAAATGCAGCTAAGTATCCTACATGTGATCGCACATTATCATCCTAATCCGGTTATTTCACGTGTAGGTTTAGCTGACGTTCGCCTTCAGCGTACGAGGTATTATTCTGTACGTAAGATGTGTGCGCTAGATTCTCTTATTGTATTAGATAACCTGTGTTACGTTAACTGATTCAGTAACAAGGCCTCACCTTGAAATGAGCTTATTATAACGTCATTAAACGAATTCTTGTCTACGTGTCGTATAACTATATATGATCTATTAAAAATGGCATAAATACCCTATACTCTATAGAATCATCATCATTCCTGGATTTCTTTTAAAAAGCTGAATAACGTGTGTAATCTTAATGTCCATCGATTGTGTCTACCATTCTGAATCAAAACACATCATTTCAACAGTAAATTAATCATTTGGAAACCTACTGTTTATTTAATCCCTTTCAATTATTAACCTTTCAATCATCTGAAAATTACTGATTGAGGATAATTGGCAAATAAGGAAATCACGATAGAAAGATGTCATTGGAATATGAATGACGATAAAAAACCTATGAGTACGACAAATGTTGTGCAACGATGAGATCAAAATATAGCATCAATAACAATGATGGCAATTCGGTGGGATAGCGCACCGACGATCGCGACACTCCTATAGCGACTTACATTTCGTCGCAACTCATTATATTATACTTCGTCTGAGGTTTCGTCTGAGTTTGTACGTCCAAGTCAATATGGTAGAGTAAATAACGGATTCAGATAGCGCTGGTCGAGAAACACTGAGAAATTTCAATTTTAGTAAAATTTCCTTTATCGATAGAGCACATTTGACACTTCTCGGGAATTTTGCATGAATAGTTTAAATTCACGTGGCAAAATATTTGCGTTCCAAGCATCTGAGATGTCAATCACTCCCTGTCAAACTTGGCGATTGCCACTAAATTTCGCTATTCGTTGTCTGAGTGCATGACGCATTCGTTTTCGAAAATTCGCTCACCAGTAAATGACGCGCTGATTGCCCAGTGCAAAAATAATGAACGATGTCAATAATTATTTCATTGAGTCACAATTTGAAAAAAAATGACATGTAGGACAGTGTTACACGCGGCTGCTAAATTAACCCTGATGGTAGCTGTAAAATTAAGCGTCGATGAAAAATTTGACTAAAACATATTATTTTTTTGAGGTTTTGTCACTTCCATCTTCTGCTATAAAATTTCTACAGGATCCAAATAAAAACTGGAAACAACTATGCTTCACATTTATAGTTATCTTGCTGGTCATCACTTCATGATATAACTTCGTCATCTTGGTCATCGGAAACTTGACTACTGCTATCGTCTACTCTTAGCTACAGTCGCAACACAAAAGCACCGGAGGTAAATCTTCCCATTTCATGATAGTCAAATCACTGCATGAATACGCAAATACAGATGATGCACTTCATAGAGTTTCCTTTGCCTTACGGTGAGAGTTAGACATTTCATTATAACAACAATTCACAATAAAAACAGAATTGATATTTTAAAAAGCAAACACCTTTAAGATGAAAGCAAATATTCCTGAGGTAGAGCAATCACACGTTTCCATGAAACCAAGTTCATTCATTTGAGTGTACCTGAGCTATGGATTCTCGAACACGTACAAGAACAAAAAAACAGAAGCCATTAGTTTGTTATGGATACTCATTAACACGACAGTGTTTCCTTATGCTTACAGTTTTGAAATATGGGCGGAAAAGCCTTATTTAAAATCGAACAATGTTTAATTAAGGAGACCTGGTTACCGAGTGGAAGGAATCGAAAACTCACTCGGTTTTGAAGTAACTTTTTAGACTATGTTTTCATAAAAATAAAAATTTTATATGTTCCAAAATGAGTTAAGAGCTCACTGTCTATGCCTTCAGCTGCAATGCAGATAAATTCAACGAACAGTCTTTGCACAGTATGCAGCTCAGGTTTCATCAGAACGTCAAAAGAGTAAAGAACAGACTGTAAACCAAGGACACCTGCTTTGATATGCTAAGCTGGGGAGCACACTTGTGCCCCATAGCTTGTGAATGCCACACTTGTGGCTTTCACATAAATTTCCTTCGTTCCTCCACGAAGCCGGAAACAAATGCTCTCCCAAGGCCTTAAAATTTCACCGATATGACTCGTTGTCAGTTAAATTACATACCATGGAATGGGAAAGCGATTGTGAGAACAGAATTTAAAAAATCGCATAATTTTCAAATGAATCTGCTGACAACTTTTCACTGCTCGCCGTCATTGCGTGACCATGGCTTGAATCTTACATATTTAGTAGCAACCGCGACGCAGGTCGGAAAGGTAGTTCGAAAACAAACTTTCTGTGGCGACTCAACCACTAAATTGTTTTTTTATAGTTCAAAAGTGAAATTGAAGAAAATCAAATAGTAAGTATGACTGTGCCAGGTGTTTACTCAATCTGACGGTTGTTACAGTCTAGTGAATGAACGCAGTGAATTGTCAGGCGTTGTAATCGGTTTCTCTTTCACGAAACATCATAAACCATTTTATGGTCTACTTTTTTCTCCTTAGAATTTTTATTTCAAATAACACTTTTACCCTGAATCTTTAAACAAACGGAATTTCCTTAACCCTCTCATCTCATTTTACCTAATATTACCCCTGGTGTGTTTATTTGTTTGGTGTCCGCTTTTCTTAAGAAGAAACAGCTTTCATGGTTTTATTTGAAGGATGCTTCATGATCGTATCTGTGATTTGAGTTTCACCAGTGCACAAGTACAATAATATTGTAATAGCGAATACTATTAGGATGGATATATTTGTTTGTCATCCATATCTTGAAACTTATTTAAAGAAAACGATCGAATCCCGTCATTTTTGTCGGTTCGTGTATACTAGTTACTTATAAACGATGACCATGATTACGATGACTTGTAAACGATGACCATGATTACAATTACTTATAAACGATGACCATGATTACAATTACTTATAAACGATGACCATGATTACAATTACTTATAAACGATGACCATGATTACGATGACATAAACGATGACAAAAAATGATCTGTAAAAAAAAATATTTGAACCAGGAAAATCTTAGAATTTGAGACAGCCTACTTAAATAACATTGATTTTGTCCACATAACCGAATTCACCTACGGAGTAACGGGACATTTTTCATTGTAATTAGGCTTATTATAACTATAATCTTGTTCGTTGTCCTAGACGGCAATATTTTGAGGAAAAGAAATACACAGTTATAATTTTATATACACTGTTACCATGTTACCGGGTTAACAAGTCGTCAGGCTAACTGGGTATCAGACTCACAAGTCGTTACGCTGTAGACGGTACAGGTTATATTTCAACGCGTAATCTGTGGTGGGTAAAACAGAAGTTAAATATTCAACTCAAATTAAAGTTCATTGTATAGAACGATTTTGAAAATAACGGACTATAACAGATCGTGCCTTCATTTAGTTTTCACCTAGTATTTATAAAATCGAGTTTGTGACTGCTGGTCGGCCACCAGCATGATGAAAGTCCCCTCAGTTACCACCGGTGGGTCACGTCGTAGTCAAAGTGTTAACAGGCTTTGAAATAGACTTGACATCAAGTTCACAAATTTTCAGATTTACAGGATGTCAGATAGATACGTTATCAGATCAACAGATCATCAGCTATGCAAATAATCAGATAAACAGATAATCAGGTCAATAGGTAGTTAGATCGATAACATAGGAGGTTCTACGACTTAATCGCATTTCAGTATTCTTGCAGTTACTTCGTTTACCGAAAGGAATACTGATATGATATTGTAATTTTTTATTAACCAATCAAAAAGTTGTGTTATCCTAACCGCTGCTTTTGATCAATAACACGAGTCAATATCTCAAATTAGATTGTAAACCATTTTTACTTGGTCTCAGAACACACTTTCTCAAAATCGTCCTAATTTATTTTCTGGTTTATTTTTAAGAATTTTCTCCTATAAAAAATTGAAGGTTTAATTTCAATGAAGTTTTTGTGTGAGAAAAATTTAGTGACCTGAACTTGACGAAATCCCACAAGGCCGGAAGTTCCGCTTCGAGACTTCGATTGCGAACACCAAAAAAATTTTATGCAATGAGCAATCAATGAAAACTGAACTCTTTGGGTAAAATGACGGACGTCCTAAGTTAATGTATTGAATTTTGCTACGTTTACTACCACAGGCAGCAATGACTGCTGTGCTGGTCTGCGCTCTGCTTGTGGCGGCCGCCGTCAGCGCCGCTCCCTCTTCGGAACAGGTAACGACCGAACATTGCAGTGATGTACGAGTATTTCTGCTCTTAGTGCACTTTGGAATGACAACGACATTACCCGGACATGTTCTTCCGTCGGTACTGTAAGCAGTTTCCTTTTTTATACGTATGTGAAAGACCTTCAACTTTGTAATTTCAACTGTATTTGCTTCCTAGTTCTTTTTTTTCCTTAAAATTGTTTAGGATGCATTTACTTTCTACGTGATCTGCAATTAGCATCGTAATTACTGTAGGATTGACTTTTGTACCGTCCCTGCATGGACCAGGATGCAAGTAACAATACTAGGAATAGTTCAGTATTTCACAGCTGTCCAAATTTATTACCACTGTCAGTTGGTAAATAAACACTCGAATAACGAGGCATAATTTTACAAATGTTCTTGCAAGATGTCCTTCATCTAATTATTATTTTATGTATAGACTTTACCGGCCGTGCGATTTGAAAACTCGCGAGAGAGATAATTAGCCTGATCGAACCGCTACGTTTGGTACACAGCAAGCAAAAACCTCAATACCCACTGCACTCAATACCATAAGACTGACAATGTCCACTAAGTTCGTTAGCATATTGCTATTCATTTTTCTCCAGAGTTTATCATTATCCATTAATCTCTTGCAGGACAACAGCAGCAGCAAAATCGTCAATTCTCTGGGTGAGTTTCAAAGCATTTTCAGCTTTTTCGTGTTATGTGTAGTACCTCCAGTAAATACAAAATAAGTGCCCATTAGTCTCTCGTTTCTGTTTCTTTCAACACTCAATGACGAGTTCATAAGTTCACGTGCACAACGATTTTCATGAAATCTTTCTTCAGTCCTCAGTTGCACATCGATCAAGTCTAAATTTTTGGCAAACTCTTCCTTAGATATCGATAATGAAAAAGTTTGCTATAAGCAAAAATTTTCCTGATAGTTTTAAATTAGATGCTCCGAAAAACAATTTCTCAAAGATTAAAAAAACATCGAGCTCCAACCCTCAATAACAAAGAAGTTAAAATTTTTGATACGAGGCTTTGTCACAGTAATGGAAGAGAACATTAGCTTAATTTTTTGCCAAATAATTGTGATGGCATGCAAATGTAGTTTTAAGATTTTTGAAGTTTTTTGTAGCATTTAGTTATTAGATTTTTATCAAAGTCATTCTACACATTTCTACAAATTTAATAAAGCGTATTTCGACTAGAATGAACGCCGCAATGCACACCGGCACTTCGAATTTCGCTCAAGATCAGGAATTGTGACATATAATGGAGCAATACATAAATGATGAAAATGGGTTCTTCACTAAATGTTCAAGAAACTGGTTCCGCTATCTGCGTTTAACTTTAGCTGTAATTGACAGAACTCTTCTCTCTCTCAGAAATGCTCATGAGAGGTGAGTTCATTTTCTGAAGTGAGTGAATTTATTCTGATCATTAATAATATTTTAAATTTAAATTCAGAAATTACCATGTTCTGGCATATAAACGCGACTTCGAACAATTATAATGTCGAAATAAATTTTGCTTAACGTGCCTTGTTAGTAATTTGCGCGAAATGTTGCTGAAGAAATTGCCTAAATAAGCCAATGCGTTTTTGATTTATTCTTTTACACACCCAACGAAATACAAAGTTCTTTAAATCGTCCATGTTTTTTCGGAAATTTGCACACTTCATTTTTCGCAGGGTTACCAGCAAGTTCACTGCAACAAGTTTCTAGTTCTTGAGAAAGCTTTGGGAGATGTGGAAAAAAAAGCGCTGCTGTTCAACCCCTTGACGTGTTCCTGATGCCTAAAATTGATACAAATTTCCCTAGCGAGAATCACAAGCTACACTCACTCAATTCTGGAATGAAAATACTTTTTCTGAGGCGACATCATTATCAATAGTGATTAACAAGCGTGAGCGACCAATGCCTGCTATATCTCCTGGCCTAATCGTGAGATCGCACTAGTAGTTCGACATTTGCGATGAATCGAAATGAAGTGCAGAGAAACACTTTTACTACTATCAGATTCTATTTAAAACTGTCAACATCATAAGACCATTAGTGTGGCATCATTCTATATTGCCACGTCTGTGTGAAAGCTTACTTTGATTCTTTAGATCAGTGATTCTAAACCCGTAGGGAATTCCCCAATGGTGAGGAATGGCGGAGTTGCTAGGTGGGAAATTTCGTGCATTTGTTTCTATCCACAAAAAATAGATAGTAATTCAAAATCTAATACATTACATCTAAATCTTAACTTACTTACATACTCATGAATCACAACCCTTTACAGACTTTTTTGATAACAAAAACAACCATAATGAGGTATTGTATGTCAGGTTTGGGTAAAAGTGACAACACTGCTGGGTTAGGAATGTCACAGATAAGTAAAGGGAAGATGCCGTGGTGGGGAATGAAAAGTTGGCTCACTAAAAAGTTGGAATTGTAGAAAAAACGTTAAGAACCACAGCTCAAGGTCCATACACCAAACACATAACCACTCTAATAATAACCGTGAATAAAATGTTTCAGTACGCATGCTCGTGTGAATCCTTTCACGTGTTGTTATATTATTTGTTTATAAAGTTCATTTGAGGTTGGAAGGATGTGATGGCCATGTTTCCCCATTAGCAAAAAGATAAAAACATTCTTAACGCTCGTATACTATTAGAACACTAAAATTTGTATGAAACGTTCAAAACATCATCGATGAGAACCCTGCATGGTAGATCAGCGAGAACAATCACCGAAGAACTCTGGACATCAGAGTGAACTATCGGAACTGTGGTACACCCGGACATTCGCTACAAATCATATGCAATGAGATAAGGCTAATTCGCATCAATGAAGACAGTGAAAAACCGTTTCATGATTTCAAAACGGATAATCGCCTAAGTTAAAAAAGTTCGAACATGGCATGCTTTGATTTTGTCATGAAGAAAACACTTCTACCTAGGACAGAAAAGTAACTGATGAAATGACAGGTGGCTACGTGCAGATCCTTTCGAAGTACCGAGAGGTGATGCACATCAAATTTTAGTTCACTGAGATGGTTTGAGGGGCTTTGAGTAGAGAAGGTCATGTCATGCTTCCATAATTCT
>JACJUY010000285.1:189925-201425 GCA_014220935.1 Platorchestia sp. MABIK
GAACCCTGGTAGATCAGCGAGAACAATCACCGAAGAACTCTGGACATCAGAGTGAACTATCGGAACTGTGGTACACCCGGACATTCGCCACAAATCATATGCAATGAGATAAGGCTAATTCGCATCAATGAAGACAGTGAAAAACCGTTTCATGATTTCAAAACGGATAATCGCCTAAGATAAAAAAGTTCGAAAATGGCATGCTTTGATTTTGTCATGAAGAAAACACTTCTACCTAGGACAGAAAAGTAACTGATGGAATGACAGGTGGCTACGTGCAGATCCTTTCGAAGTACCGAGAGGTGATGCACATCAAATTTTAGTTCACTGAGATGGTTTGAGGGGCTTTGAGTAGAGAAGGTCATGTCATGCTTCCATAATTCTATTACCGGGTTTTAGAACTATTGTTGCATGATAAATTGATGTTCTAAAACGTTCATTGAGCCTTGAATATGAACGTACTCAGACTCGGGCGAGCACTCCCGTCATTACTTTAAAACCAGACATAGGTTAAAATGTTGCGCGATTGGCAAGAAAAGCTTCACACATTTGGAATTTGTTATTTGTGAATAAATAATTGAAAGTGACCAGAAAAATATCTTTGCTCTGCGCAAATCACTTTTTTCGTAACTTAAAAGTCGCTCGTGACGCAAATTAATTTCCTTGTGATAACCATCAGCGAATAGAGGAGTGGCAGGATCGTGAGAAGTACAAAAAAATTCAAAAGCTAACGTATTAGCAAGAGATTAGAGTGAAGCCTGCTATTGGCGTTGTCTGCTACAGCTATCTGGCACTCAATCAGAACATCACAGCAGAGATTTTTGCTATTAACTCCTTGAAATCCACATCCACTCGCAAAAAATGTGACCTGCATTTGTGAATCGGCGGGGCACAATTCTGCTCCACGAAAATGTGTGGCCACGTGTTGCGTGTGAGACAATACAAAAACTCACAGATTTGGGATATAAGACACTACCACATCCTCCAAAATCTTCAGGTAAATCACTCTCTGACCAATATTTTTTATAAACACTTATTGCTTTACGGGACACAACTACAGCAAACGAAATGAAGTATGTTTTCACCTTATCAATAAACCAACTCTCATAGTGTAGCTAACATCCTAGTAATTCAAACGTTCAACGATGGAGGTCAATCCGCCACTGTTTCGAAGTCTAATGGTATCACCAATAATTAGGACATTTCCTTTCGGTCACTATTAGAGACTTCATAGAAGCGAGTCGCTGAATGCAAGAGTAAACATCTCTGAAGCAGATCAATCCTTCCTCTATGCGACTCCTCTCCCTTAAATAAAATTAGTTGTGTGCCCAGTATAACCATACGCTCTTGCATGTACAACAAAACAACAGGATAAAAGTGCCCTAGGTTGTTCAGTGACATGGAAGAGTCTGCTCTTGCTCACAGTGTCAGATGATTAAGAAAAAACTCATTTTGAACCGACCACATTATGACTAGGCGTCAATATAAGGTAGCGTACCCTTAAATGTCAATCTCCTTACAATCGAATGTTTCTGCAAGATATTCGGAAATCTCACATCAATTTCGGTAGCACGAGTAGTTACTTGATTGGTTTGTAGGAAATTGTTCGACCAAGCCCTATTGTATATTGAACATTACCCTTTAAAAATATCGAGTTTAGAGTTCTCATTATGATCATTCCAGTATGTGCCAGATCAAAAAAATTGATTTATGTTTTTTTTTTCCATGATAGTTTTTCCAATCAGTAAGCAAATAACAGTACACAAGAAAAGTCGAAGCACTGGTTTCGTCATCCAGAGCCGTGGGGGGAAAATAACACATGTGTCAGTCAGATATATTTCATGCGTTGAACAAGATCATCAACTCCAAGGATTTTATATGTCAGATAGATTTTCATATTTTTCATAGTTGACAGGAACACTGGCATGCTATCTGTGAGTAAATGATAGAGGAAGTCAAAACCAAACAAGGTGTAATTTTCATGTTAAGCTTTTACGTGTCTCTTTTCCGGCCAGCACCAGAGACCAAGTCTGTTTGTTGTGTTAGTTGAGTCTCATGCCTTCAGTAGGTGCAGTGACATCGAATAGACACGTAGTTGGGCGACATAGTTCTTGCAGTAGCTCTACCAACCGAAGTTTTTTCTTTGGCCTTTGAAGAGGAAATGAAGAATACAGCCAATCAAGTAAGGAGTTTTTGTTGTTAAAAATGTACGAGCGATTTTTATATCTACGTCAAATTACAGAGAAAAATCATTAACCATGAATATAAAATCACATCTCCTTTATTATATTTCCCCTGCGTTTGTAAACGGTCTGCCTTTGCATCTCAATTTCCGATTTATTCCTACATATTTTAGTATCTTCCCTCTTAGTTAAAAGCTTTTGTATAGTTTAGAAGATCCGGCCATTTATAAATAGTAGCATTCGATCCGACGGTGTTCCATAAAGTAAGTGGATTCTTTGCAGTTCCCAAATGAACAGAGAAAACTTATCAAAAATTAAGTTCCCGAGTGTGGAAACGAAGGCGTTAAATATTGTCCCTGTATACTACAGCAGGGGCTCTCAAACTTTTTTCATCCAAGGACCACTTTTATCATAGAAAATAAGCGGAAGACCCCCTCACATGTGTTCCCCTCATGGATATATGTATATATTGTACTCACTGTTTCATAATCTCAATTGTCATGGAAAGCTGTAAATAAATATCTTAACTGAGAATTTAGTGTAACTCCAACTTTCATTGGCCATTCTGAAAATATCAAAACATATGACAACAATTCAAATAAAGTGTAATCCAAAGAAAAGAGTTCAAAAACATCCAATTCATTAAATTTCGCAGACCCCCTGCCAAAGTGCCACCCCTGGGGGTCCGCAGGCCCCACTTTAAAGGCCCCTGTACTACAGACATAATCTTATTACGTTCTCAGTGACAAACGGACTAACGAAGGGACGAACAGATACCACTTGGAAGTGTATTCGTAGAACAGATTTATGCATAAGATTGTCCTTATTTATAGTGTTAATAAAGAAATAGCACAGGTTGATTCTGATGGATATACTCATCATTTAGTTTTTCTATCTCCGCGTAGCTATGATATTCTTAACAATCATCATTTCCCCTCGTAATGAAAGCACGGTTATGCGAATTTTACCGAGGTGCAGCAAAATTCAGGCTTCGTAATATATGCAGAGATAGTAATTTCTCTGTATACCTACAAAACTGTCCATTCCTTCGTGCGAGGTATCTGCCACTCCTGTCCACTCTACTTGCATTATACTGATGACTCGCCCTGCTCTCATCCCACCCACAGCCCACAGCAGCAATGACTGCTGCGCTGGTCTGCGCTCTGCTTACGGCGGCCGCCGTCCGCGCCGCTCCCTCCTCGCAACAGGTCAGGACTGAAAATTGCGGTGATGTATTGCTGTTCTGTGTGCAGTAAAGATACGTAGGGGTGGAAAATATGTGAATATGTTAGCGCATGTAGACCCGTTGATGTTGCTGAGTCCGTGTCCTGTAGTTCTCGTCGAGTTTAACGTGTTCCTCCAACCTGAAATTTTGAATAATCAACTTAAATCAAATGTAGTGTCCACGCCATACACTTCTGGACTTTTCTGAAACTTTCATAGTCTGTTGATTTTGTCCTTCATATTGAGACAGCTTTGTAAGTTCTGTAAACTTCATTTGGTTCTTCCAATATTTAAACAGTTTTTAACCTTAAAAAAACGACTCGAAAGATCTTAACATTTTCTAGAGACCCAAATTTTCCAATGTCATAACAAATAAGATACGAGTAGATAGTGAAAATTATTTTCAATTACATAACCCAAATTAGTGTGTTTTTCTTCGGTGACTTTGTCAAATTAAAATTTCAGTTCGGTTTCCTAACTCATCTTTCAACTGATAAGGTAGAATTCAGTTTAAAAATTTGTCAAAGTCGAAGGGTTTCTTAACCGTCATTAGGTATCTAATCCATAAATTCAAAGCTCTGGTTGTTATGTAAATACTTTATTCTGAACTATTTATAGGGTTCGTGAATTATACGGTATAATTTTGATATACAGCTTATCTTCTTTGTTTTTTTTTGCAGTACGGAGACAACAATAAAATTGCGAAATCTCTGGGTGAGTGTTTCAGCGTTCTTTTATGGTTTCTTCTATCTAACACTTACATATTTCCAATGACGTTTAACATTACGCCTTCACCCACATTTTCTTTCCTTGAGCGCTGCTCTACTTCTTAGGTCCATACTTTCAATCTTTAATTCTTCACTTCGGTAACTTCAGTCCAAAAAAAATAAAAACTACTTAGATCTTGCTAAGTAGTTTTTTACGATTACCAACTCTTCTTAATTACCGCTACCCACGTCTTTCTTGTTCGTGCCATCGCTCAATTCTATCTCGCTCGGCCCATCGCTTAACTGTTAACCACCACTGAAATCTTTATTGCTCGCATCATCACTCAAATTTTTCTTACCCGTATTCCCTCACAACTTTTTTCTTCTAGCCTGTATACCACTCAAATTTTAATTGACCGGAAAACCACTCTAATTCTTATAGCACACATCTGCACTCTAATCTTTCTCGTCCAGCACTCGAGTCTTTATTTCCCAGACTATCACTTAACTCTGTTGCTCGTACCACCACTCAACTCTCTCTTAATTGTGTTCCCATTCAATTCTTTCTTGCCCGTAACACCTCCCAACTAATTCATACTCTTGCACTCAAGCCTTTCTTGCCCTTACCACCGTCAAATCTTATCTCAAATTTGTAGTTGAGAAGTTACGAAGACACACATTTAAGGAGACTTATCTTTCATCATCACAGCAAGGAGCGAAAGTTACGTTAATTCTATTCAGTATCTCAATAACAAAGGCAATGTTTCGAATTCAGCAGTTTCATACTAGATTGTTATTGGTACGATGATTTTCTCTCAGTAAAACATATACTTCTTCAATCAAATGATGGCGATTGAATTTTCGAACATGTTGCTCTTTTGTTTGTACTTGTTAATCCCTTTTTTATTTTCCTTACTTCATTCCATATCTGTAGAAGGTGAACAAATACGAATTCTAGGACTAGCTTAAATCGAGATATCTTGAAGACGAAGCTGATTCGCTTCAGCAAAATACTTTACTGCAGTTATATTACGGCTACGCAGTAATACTGAAAATTACGAGCAGTTGAGTGAAACTCAGTCAGCTGCAGAACGCACGTCCCTTAAAACGACACTGCTCACGTCAGGTGCGTTTATTCTTTTAACGTCAGTGTTAGGCCCCGCGCCAATATGGCCAGATGGATATTCTAGTATCACGCTACCGGCTTCGTAAATAATGTTCGCCGGAATTTAATTCGAGTAGCCTAGATACTTCCCACACCCCCTAGAATCTGGCTTGTCCGAAATTCGGGAGAGCGACGAAAATAAACGGCATGCTCTCTGGAATTTCGGAACCTCCTTATCTGTTACTGAAATACTCTGCAACAAACATTGTTCCCTGCAAATAAATCTGGAAATTAACCGAGTACTATCTTCCCCGAGAAGAATACCGACTACCAAGAAAAAAAGGGTCCCCACTCCTAGAGAGTTTTCAAATGAGTGGCGCCCAATGAGCGGCAGCCCTACATCCGCTGAGATCCAGCCTCTACGAACTAAACTTCGGCACCCGTGAGCAAGGTCAGCCCGTAAAAGCATCCGAAACATCGAGAATCTTAGTCCGAACAAGGACCAAAAAATAAAAATAAATCTAACAATTGGCGCCGAACAGGGACAGCCTAACAACTATAACACGCATTATCTAACAGTCAGCAATTTTGAACTCATATCATCGTTGTCTGAACCACCGTCATCGGACTAGTACTTGCATCAGGTTATCATCTATATCACGGTGAAGAAGGACCTGCCATTCGGCAGTGAACTTCACAGGCGAAATTAGGGAAGAACGTTAACAAGTAGAATATACTACGGCAATTTTAGAAAGAAGGCCTTTTGGTCCTCTGGGAAGTTAAACGGTTAAAACGTTTTTGACAAATTCAATAAGACGGCAAAGGAATGTTTCGATAGATCTGGAGGTTAGACAACGTTACACGGTATCGCAGAAATATTCTCAATGACGCAATGAACGGTTAAGAAAAGAAAAGAAAAACACTTCATTTTCAATCAAGTTGATACATGAAATGTATAACATTGGGTTTAAAATATCTCAACATAAAAATCCTAGGCTGATGTTCGCAAGGGGGTATCGTAATACCAATCTCAATTGTCGAAAACCAATGATTGAGAGAAAAGTACGAAAAAAATTAATTCAGATATCTTAACATTAAGATCCTTACCTGATATTCACACATGGGTATCGCAATACCCATGGTAATTGTTGAAACAGTTGATTGAGAGAAAAGCAAGAAAAAATGCGTTCCGTAAAATATACCCTTCGTTGCGTTAATCTGATTTTTACAACGCGTATAAATACAAGTAACAAAGAATACATACTCCTCGTAACGTATTGTCGAAAACACTCTCGTTAGTGCGCACTTACATTCAAATACGAGTTTAGGAACTAGTGATAGGGATTAATGTTGAAATAAAGATGGGTCGATTTTAATTATTCTGCATCTAAGACTATGAGGTCGACATTCGGCAACAATTTATTCATTCTTAAGTATCAACTAGTATGCCAAAAAACGAGCTCTGAGAGAATGAAATATTTTACCATAACACAAAATTTTTAACATTTCCTACGCAAATAATACTGGCACAAAGGAGTTCACCGGAGTCTAAAACATCAGAAGGATTGTTGTACAATGCTAACAATCACATTTGCAACGCAGCTTGAAAAGAGCACTGCTAATGGCATTTGTCTTTATTTCCAACTTGATGACATTTTTCTCTCTTTCAGAAATGCTCATGAGAGGTGCGCCAGATGCACCTGAGTTGGTTCTGCCATGTGATCCCAACATTTTGTCTTCCATAGGATGCCAAACGACACTACCTCCCGAGTGTGAAGGGTTAGCCAGGTGTGTGGCCAGTGGGTGCCAGCTATTGTCGTGCAGAAGTTCACTTTCGATTTGTCTGAATTCGATACTGTGCTCCGGAAAGGTAGATCTCAACTGTTATATACTGACCGACGAAGTTTTCGTCCTGGTGATGATCAAATTGTGCTTCCCGAAGGACAATCCTAATCTTCCTATTGTGCTGTCAGAGTCATTGGGATAAATCGAATGAAACAATAGAACTATTCTAGGATTCTTTGATTGTCATTTGAAAATAATGGGTCTAACGACAATTTAATTGATATAAAATAAAGATGCTATTAGTTAAATTATGCGCGATGAAACTAGTGAGAAATTCATGAGAATAATTCATTTAATACACTGATGTTAAAAAGACTTCGATATGAATGGGGTATTTATTTCATTTACAACTGCGGTAAAATTCCTTGACCTGTTCTTATTCTGGTAAACATTTGTTGAGTACATCTACATATATACGAGTATAACAAACCTATTCTAACACAGCAGGAATATTAATTATAGTTAGCTGCAATAGTAGCTTATCACAATTTAATCTAGCGCTTCAGTAGCAACTAGACACCAGAAGAGGGGATAGTGCACTACTCTCCAAATAGACACAAGGTTGAACAATAATTCACTCACCTCCACAATATCCTCCTAGCTCGATGTAACTCTTATTCAAGGTTTAGAACAAGAAGGGAAGAAAGGAGCAGGAATATTGGAATATAACAGCTGGTATTGTGTAGATAGGTTAAGTTCATTAGTAATTAAAGGTAGTATAGTCCTTAGCCAACCTTAAATAACTAACACACTAGGTCGTCATGAACGATTGATGCTACCAAGAGCGGGAACAACTGGATCGCAGGCACCCGCGACTTCCGAGTGTCGCCAAAAAAAATTCTAAATGGTAACTTACATTTTATGCTATATTACAATATATATATATATGTAGATATACATATATATGCACATGCTACAAATGTATCTAAATATATATAAATATATATATATATATGAATATATGCATTTGTAAATTAATGAACACAAATAAGCCTTTACGATAGTAGACGTGGGATATTAGGATCGCAAAAAATCTTAAAAAAACACAGAATTCTTTACAGTACGCTTTAATGAACATCCTTATTGATCGCTCCGTTATTACAACTATGTTGTACAATCATCTTTCAGCTTCTAAACCTAAAATGTGGAAGCAAGCGAGTGATGTTCAAGTTCATTGAGTAGAAGAGTTTCCCCCATGACCTCTCCTGCAACTCTTCTCTGTTGTGTATAATAATCAAAATTGTCTATAATTACCAGCTTGTTGGGTGCAAATGGCGCGGTCGTGTGGGTGGGACTTGACCGGCAGCTTCCTTGTTTAAGGTGTGATGCTTCAGCCTGGCACCACGTAGAAGATATTGTAACTTCTTCCAATGCTGCGTTTCCTATTATAATTAAAATTGGCTGATGAGCCTTCTTTTGAAATTTTAATCGATTGTAGAATTTTTCATTCAAATTTAAATCAATTGCTGCGCCTTCCTTTGGTATTAGATATGAAGAATAAGTTTTTTTATGTCTGACCAAACAGCACTGCAGATAAATTTTTCATTAAAGATTGACGTATTTGTTGTATTATTTCCGCAGCAAAATGACAATGAAAACCTCTTCGATTTTCTCTCTGCCTTATCGATGGATTTTTCAAAGCTACCTTCCGACTGCTACTTGCGTTCATGAGCTACAAATCAGTCTCATCGTAAATTTAGTCAACTTAATTTCTTCGTTCGTTGTCCATTAATGCCCGAAATTTTCGCATTGGATTTTTCGTTGTGTCGTATCTAGCGAGCTTCCTATTTTTAATAGAGTGAGAGAAAGTGTAAAAAAGTGATAAAGAACGCCATTTCCAATTAGCTGAGAATACACTGATGTCATAAATAGACCTACTGTACACTCCACAAATTGAAATTAGAAGCTCCACTTGCAAAATTCAGGTTTGAATTAATCACTTCAATGATTACACTGCTGTAAAGTGTGTTCAATTAGCGAACATGCTCCTTCAAAGCTGACGTCATTCGATAGCGTTCGAACTAGGAATGAACCAATTAATTAGGTTGGTAACTTAGTAAAATAATCGTTGAACAACTCAATTCTTCACTACCTATTGAATTTTATCTAGGTTAATCTTCCAGACAAAGACATTAAATAAACATATTCATCCTAACATTACTCGTGATTCAAACATATTTATACTTATGAAGTAGTAAACTCAGTTTCACGGATGCTCTCATCTAGCATTTGCAGCTTTTCAAGACAGAAAATTCGACTGTTGCATGGAAAATAAGATGTATGAATTGGGTATATTAACATAAAGTATGTATTTATAACATTTTAATACTTTACGGCTGTACGCCCATGCAGTGCAGCATTAGGGGGCTGCTCAAAATTAGGCCTTATTTCTTAGGCCCTCATTTTTTTGAGTTATTAATGAGCTCGGAGTGATCAACTGATTCGCCTCGAGGTTCAGTAAATTTTTTTTGACAATTTAAGATTCTACTTCAATGTTAAAAAATCACCCGACAGAAAAAATGAGCGGTTGAAAAAACGGTAAATGAAATAGCTAACTGACGTCATGCTGACGTCACCTTGTCAAAAATGCGCCATGAAACGTTCTAACAAATTGGTTTAGGCTACGCCAGATTAAATTTGAATAGGTCAGGTCAGGTCCCTATATGTCATGTCGAGATAGTTTCGAAAAAATATTATCAAATTTATTTTAAGCCCCAATTCCTAAGGCATTTCCTCAAGTCCACCAAATGTGTTACCTATGAGACAATATTTTACCTTAAAATTTAATTTTATATGATTTTTTAACCTGTCTCGACATCAACTAAAGAACCTGAAACAATTCCACATGACCTAAATTAATTAAAATGTTTAATAACGCATTTTTGGCGAAGTGACGTCACGTCCCATGTGACGTCATTGTGGTGTTAGCTTGCTGTTTTGTATACTAGATTTCTCAATCGCTTATAACTTACGACTATTTAGACAATTTTTAAGATTTAAATAAAATGTTAAAATCCTTTTCCGTAAACACTGAGAATTTAAGCATGTCAACTCAACGAATTTTTAACTTTTATTAGAGAAATGAGAACCTAAAAAATAGCCCCTCATTTTGAGCAGCTACCGAATGCTGCAAAATACGGACCGAAAATCCCTCAGATGTTGATTTGAGATGCACGAGGTGACCAGCATTTTATTGAACTAACTAGATAACTTTAAGAGCATTCACTTCAAAGCTGAGTTCAAATGTTCCAAAAGATTACTGATCATTCCAAACTAAGCGATAACTCCCTTTCCATTGTTCACGAATTTCTGAACCCGACATGCGGAGGCAATTTAAAAAGTAAGTTTCCGAATGATTCATTTCAGCAGGAAATTTAGTAAATAAAACAGAAAAGTATGTATGTTAGTACACCAAACGTTCTAGTCAAACCCAAAGTATTTGATTGACGCCATGTGTAAGTAGTATCTAGTCTTGTCATAATTATAGTCCCAAATTTCACTGGTGAGAATGAGATGCACTCAAAGAATTTTAAAGTTTATTTTTCGTCCGTGAAACCACATCGTGAACGTTATTAAATATAAATCATAATATCACATTCTCAAATTAATATGAACATAATCATTGGAATTTAAAAATTAGAGCAGCGAACGTCTTACCTGTACGTCGCTTCGGCTGCATTCAAAGTTCCCTAAAGTGGGGAATAAAATAAAATTTAGACAGACGGAAATATCAGGCTGTTTATTCGCGTAAATTTTTGATTAGCATCAACGCACGCAAGTTAAACTAATGTTATATATTTTTTAGCTTGTTTTCTTGAAACATTACCTATTTCGCTTTTTTATTTTTTCTGAGAACACTATCAAATATTATAAAGAACAGCTAGTTTGTAATTTAAGATGCAGTGTATTGGACTGGAATAGAACTGAATTTGCCTCCGTCCAATTCAAGATAGTAGAATAAAACACAAATTCAGGACGCACTTGTCAAGAAACACAGAAATTTGAATTTTATCAAAATTTTCGCAATCGATAGTGACACTAATGGCACAATACGTGATTTTTCACAAATATTTTGTATTCACGGGGAAATATTCCCATTCCAACCTTCTGAGACGTCAATCATTCTCTCTCAAACCTGGCGAATGCAGCTTAATTTCGCTGTTCGTTGTTTGAGTGCATGACGTATTTGTTTTCGAAAATTTACTCGCCAGCAAATGACTCGTTTACTGCCCAGAGCAAAATTAATGAACGATGTTTACTTCACTGAGTCACAATCTTAGAAATTGACAAGCAGGACATTCATATTCGGTATTGCTATATTTACCTTGATGGTTGCTGTAAAATTAGTGATCGTTGAAAAATTTTGGCAAAAGAATAACTTTTTGGTTTTTATAGGCTTATCACTTTCATTATCTGTTCAATAAGTTTCGCAAGAT
>JACJUY010000285.1:211455-248801 GCA_014220935.1 Platorchestia sp. MABIK
ATTGTTACATCAGTGACACTCATGGCAAGTAACTTTCTCAATAAAGTACTAATGCGTAACAGTAGTCAATGAATGACATTTTTGGCCAAGGGAAAATTTGCATGTATTTTTAAACATAAATGGCCTAAGCTAGCCTATTCTATTTTAACTATTTCTACTTATCCTAAGCTGACTTATCCCAACCAAATACATACATGGTGGCCCAGAAGTAACTGACCCTTTTAATTTGCTAATAAAAAGAAAACTATGAACGCTAGAAAGTTGAAACTTGTTTTATTTGTATGAATAACATTTTTACAGTTTATTATATGGTGTCCTATATACTCAGCTAGCAGATAAACTGAAAAAATTTTGCGTCATTTCATAACCTCAAATTTTCATAATGGTTCGCCACAGCAAAGAAGAAAGAATCAGAATTCTGCAATCTTACATTAAGACGACGTCAATAACAGAACTGCAACGTGACTAAAGAATACATTTTCAAACAAGGATCAGTCCTTCTAAAAACACAATTACACAAGAAGAAAAACACAAGAAGAGAATAACATTGTTAAGAGATTGCTTTCCAAATCATTTAATTTCACGATTTGGAAACAGCCGGTGGCCCCCTCGTTCTCCAGATTTGACCCATTGCGACTTCTTCGTGTGGGTCTACCTCAAGTCACGAGTTTATGGAACAAATCCAACAAATTTACAAGAACTTAAAAACAACATTTCTTCTGAAATAGCTCAACTCTCGCCAGATGCACTAAGGAACGTTATGGAAGCAACAAGGAAAAGAGCCCTAGTTTGCCAAAACAATCGTAAAGGATTTTTTATTCAAAACATTGTGTTAATAAACTATAAAATTGTTAATCTTTCCAATAAAACAAGTTTCAACTTTCTAGCGTTCATAGTTTTCTTTTTATTAGCAAATTAAAAGGGTCAGTTACTTCTGGGCCACCGTGTATATCATGTCTTAACCGCGATCGCCAAGCTCTCTCTCCACATTTTGTTTTCCGAGGCGTGAAACTTGCTTAACCAAACTTATTCAACGGCTAGGTAATAGGTTTCTATCCTTACCGACCTATGCTACCCAGTTTATCATATGATGGCAAACTTTATCTTTCAAATCGTATTTGAAACGGTCGTAACGTAATTTACCCTAACCATTGCTTTTCCTGAACCTGATAACAGTTGATCAGATATAGCTGCAACCGGAGTGTTGAATTGACTCTTATCCTATGACATATGATCAACTCTGGCGTGTCCTCTGTTATGAATGCTAAAACAATAGAAGAAAACTCTCGAAAAAAGCGAAATACTGTATAGTATAGAGCCAGAGGTATCTATGCCACAAAGAATTTGCTACCGTTTTTATGCTGAAAGCAAAGTAGATGAATCGTGTATCTGTGCTACGAATCGAATCTTATACTTCAAAGTGAGGTCATTCAACTTTGAGAGTTAAAAACATTTGTATTAGTTTGCAGATGCGTCACTTCATAAATGACAGCATTCGATCCGATGATGTTACATTAAAGCAAGTGGATTATTTACGGTTCTCAAATGAATGGGGAAACATCTAAAATTAAGTTCTCTAGTTTACTTGAATGCAGAAACGAAAGCGTTGAATTTTGTCCCTCTATGTTTACTACAGACGAAATCTTATTTCTCTCACAGAGCGTGAACGACGGACTAACGGAGAGACGAACGGATGCGACTTTGTAATGTTTTCGTAGTACAGATTTTTACAATGTTTATCGTTATTTTTTGGCAATAGTAGAAAAATAACACATGATGATTCTGATGGATATACTCATCATTCATTTTTTCAACCTCAACGTTACTATGATGTACTCGTACTTTACAATCATAACTTCACCATGCAATTAAAGCCCAGTTATGCGAATTTTACCAAGGTGGAGCAAAATTGGGCTTAGTAATATATGCAGAGTTAGTAATTTCTCTGTATACCTACAAAACTGTTCATTCCTTCGTGCGAGGTAACTGCCACACCTGTCCACTCTACTTGCATCACTGCTGACTCGCCATGCTCTCATCCCACCCACAGCTCACAGCAGCAATGACTGCTGCCCTGGTCTGCGCTCTGCTTACGGCGGCCGCCGTCTGCGCCGCTCCCTCCTCGCAACAGGTAACGACTTGAAATTGCGGTGATGTATTTCTGCTCTGTGTGCACTTTGAGGTGACAACGACATATTGAGGACAGAAAGTCGTTAACGTTCCTTTGTCAGTGATGTAAGCAGTGACTTTGTTTAACATGTAAATGAAGGATCTTCAACTTTATAATATCAATTGTGTATGCTTCAAAGTTCCACTCTTTGTTAAAAATTTTAGGCCGGTTTGACTTTCTCCTTCATCTGCAAACAGCATCGTAATTACCGGAGATTTGACATCAGTACCGCCGATTTATGGATCAGAAAGGAAGAAACAATACTCGGAATTAGTTAATATTTTACAGCTGCCCAAATAGTCCGCCGCAGTCAATTAGTAAATAACGAGGCAATATTTCACAGATGTTCATGCAAGAAAGCCTTCGTCGGAGTAAAAACATTATTTTTTTAAACTTCCGTTCACCTGCCGCGCAATTTAATTACTTCTAGAAGAGATAATCTGCCTGGTGAACAGCTACTTTTGGAACACAGAACAAAATAATACAAGCTTAAACCTCAATATCTACTATATCTGAGCTGATCTCGACTGACTCAATACCATAAGACCGACTATGTCCACTAAGTTTGTTCTATTTGCTTTCACCTACAGAGTTTTTCATTTCCCATTAATCTCTTGCAGGACAGTGACAGCAGTGAAATCGTGAAATCTCTAGGTGAGTTTCCACAGTATTTTCAGCTTTTCTATCTCCTGGGCAGTACCTCTAGGGAAATGAAATATTTGCACACTTTTCTTTTGTTACCATTTCTTTTAACGCTTAATGACGAGTTCGCAAGTGCACGAGCACAACGAGCTCCACGAAATTTTTCTCCAGTCGGCAATTGCACCTGAAGCAATTCTAAATTAATGTCAACCTTTTTCTGAGGTGTCGGTAATGAAATATTTTGCCAAAAAGCCAATATATCCGAGCTAAATTTCCATGTGCCGCAAGATATTTTTCTAAAAAAATTTTAAGGACATCGAGTTTCAAGCCTCAATAATAATGAAATAGAAACTTTTTAGATTTGGTTTTGGCATAGTAATGGAGAAGAAATTCTGCTTAATTTCTTACCAAATGATCGTGATGGCCTGTAAGCTACTTTGAGTGAATGCATATTGATAAACACATTGCTCAGTGTCATTAGTGAAGGTTTTAAACATAAAATTGATAAAAAAAGTTTCGGGATTTCAGAGATTTTTAGTATTTCTAAGTCTTTGAAAGAATCATTGATTTGATCATTTTATTCCAAGTTTCTTTTAAGGGGAACGTCCGGACAGAATCCGGATTTTTTTTATTGCTTCATTCGCTAGAGATGTGCTTACTTCACAAGCTGTCAAATTTGAAGAACGATCTGAGCATCGTAAGTGGGAGAAATGGGGTAGGGAAGGGGGGGAGGTGTCCAATCAGCAGCCAGCGCTGACCAGCAAGTGCATGTGCCACACCCCTGAAATTTTTTTTTTGTGGTTTTTATTGCTCTATTCAATACAGAAGTCCTTATTTTATAAGCTAGCAAAGGTTCAAAATGTTCTGTCTATCGTGAGAGGGGGAAACGAGGGGGAGGGAAGAGGGATGGATTCGAATACAGCTGGTAGCGCCGGACAGTCACCGCATTAGACATGAACCAGAAATATCTGGATTATGTTTTGTTGGTCTATTAGACAAAGAACTCCTCAGTTTACAATATAGCAAAGCTACACGTTCTCTGCTCTGTGAGAGGAGAAAAAAAAACGAAGGCGGGAAGGGGTGCAGAGCGTCGAGAAGGACGCCGCAGCGTGCGATCCTGGAGCGGTGATACGTATCTGTGATACCAGTTCCATACGTATCAGTGATACCAGTTCCAATACGTATCTGTGATACCAGTTCCATACGTATCTGTGATACTTGTGGGGCCAGTTCCTTCAAGAAACAACGAAAAACTTACAAGAAAAGATATTCATATGTTCAGATAGCATTTAGAACGTCAACCGCGTCTTTTTTCCAAGCAATATAGATTGTAAATGAAAAAAATGAAAAATTGTAGAAAAATGCGCTTCCTAAATTGCAAGTACAAAGTTCTAAAGCTATCTCCTCCAAAAGTTTTTATCATAGAGCAGTGATTTAGATCTCATCGAATGCGCAAAGATTTGCTGCATAGCTGGACGTAGGCTCGTTATGAAATTCATAGTTACTTTTTAGTTACATCGAAAAATCTACGGAAAAATACAGGACTTTTACAAAAAAATTGAAATTTCATGAAAAATAAACTACTGTGAGTTTCATAACTAGCTCACGTCCAACTATACAGCAACTCTTTACGCATTCAAGGAAATTTAAATCATTTCTTTACGATAATAACTTTCAGAGGAGACAGCTTTTGAAAACATCTTTTTTTTTCATTCATTTTCCCCCATTCTCTTCGCAATTATGGCTAAAATGGAAAAAAATGTGGAATACGAGCCCTATTTACTTTCGAAAATACATATGTGCTAAATTTCATAGATCTGGATCCCATAGAACAAACGTGAGAGCCATTTTTTCGATTGCCACCGGACGTTCCCCTTAAGCTCTCAATCGAAAACTCTTTTGCTTGAGAGCTTCATCATTTTAATTTTCTTAGCCTTATGCCCTGTTTGTGTTCTGATTCTTAGAAATGGATAGGCGTACATCCCATAGAATATAAATGTTTTCCAAGCAAGGTTTCTTTTCTTAAACCTAAAATTCCAATGGATTTCATGAGTTTGCTACTTACAGGGTAAATGTGTTTTCAAAAATTTCGGTTATATCAATGTTTGAACTCTTCTGAATCCTACTAACACAATTCTTTCTGCTGGAGAGCACCAACCAAATCACTCGGATAAATAATGCTATTGATTCTGCACAATTGATTGCGCACTGAAGAAAAGACCTACAAAAAATATTATTTTGAGGCGCCCTAATGAAGCCTGAGAATTGCAACGATTTCACTCACTGTACCATTAACTCCTTTCAAATCTAACTATTCGACAATCAGTGATATGATATAGCATAAAATTTATTATATAACGAGGCGCATGATTAATACGATATTTTCTTTCCTTTGAGACGAAGAATTTCTATTTTGGAAAAAAAACATCTGAGTACTCGTATTGCTACTACTACATATATTTTATTTTCCCGAGTTTTGATTTGCACCGGTTATATATCTGTATCTCTTTCTCTCTGAATAAAAATTTTCTGTTGAGCTTTCGAGCATTACAGTAGTTATCATGTGAAAGGGGCAAAAAATTAAACTATTGATTACCAAAAATCAAGCGTTTATCGTATTTACACAAGAATGAAAGCAACGGTGCACACCGTTGAGTTTAAACCTTTCTCGTAAATTGAAAGAGCTCGTTACTACGAATTTCGTGAAAGATCAGGAAGTGTAACAACGTGATGAAGCAGTACATACATTAGTGTTCGTAATGGCTTGTGCATTGAATGTTCAAGAAAGTGAATCCAATATTCGCGTTTGACTCTACCTGCAAATCAACAGAACTTTTCTTTCTCCCAGAAATGTTCATGAGAGGTGTCCAGCTGGCTGCCCCGCTGGAGCAGAAGTCCGCCTTGCCTTGTACAGGCGTTTCCATCCGTTGTCTTCCGGATCCCCAAATACCTCCCGAGTGTGAACCATTCTACCAGTGTGTCATCGATGCGTGTGCACCGATTACAGGGTGCGTGGGTACAATTGTGGAGTGTTTAAAGTGGATCCTGTGCTTCATTGATAACCCTAGCACCTGTCCTTTGCAGTCTGAAGAGGTCGCCAACATAATTTTGCCCACCGTTTGTCCGCAAAATGTGTTAGATGCTGTAATATAAGAGCTGTCGGCAGGAATTTAGTAATAAATTCAAATGAAATCGTTTTGAAATTCTTTGAATGTCTTTTGAAAACCCTGGGATTAATTATTTTGTATTAATTTAACCTACGAATAGAGTGCTGATTATTTTCTATGGTTGAATTAAACGCTGAATATATGATTTAGAAATCGATTTTGTCACATTAATATGATTGTAAGAGGCCAAGTGCCAAAATGTCGTCTAGATATCAGGTAGATGTTTAGAAACTTAGTTCACATCATTTATTATACAATTGTAACGATTAAATGCTAAAATTTGCGAATGTAAAATGGCTTGATAACTAAAAACATTAAAGACGACGAATTTTCTACGTCTCTTTATTTCAAACATCCCTCTAAGTCGCTCCAGTATTACATGAGCGTTGTGCTGCGGTGCTTCATGCTTCTGAACTTGAAAAAATGAGTCAAGTGAATAAGGCTCAGTGACTAGGAGAGTTTACCCTAGAACCTCATCTACTCGTTTTACTGTTTTCTATACTTACCAGAATAGCCAATTGTCAATGGAGTGAAAATACCAGCTTCGAGTGATCAGGAATGAGCGAATTTTTTTTTTGTTTCTTTTTCAAAGTGTAATGTTTCACCCTCACACCACGGAGAATTACGCATTTTTTATAGGTACACTCTCTGTTCAAATTTTTGGTAACTTTTGCGTCTTCCATTGCGACACTCATCTTCGGAATTTGAAATAATTGTTGAATCTTCATAACAACTCATATTTGTACCCTGCCTATTCCATAGATATTGGCAAGACTACTCTCTGATTAGTTACACTAGGCGTTTAAGTAGTCAGTTAAATTTCTGTGTTGGAACATTAGAATTGCAATGAAAACTATTTTAGCAAAACAATTCATTTATGTACACGTATTTTATCTTCTACTACGCGTGGTTGCCTCATTCCTGACCACATCGTCTGTGGCTTCCCTCATACGTGTGCGGTGAGCACATTTGGTATTTGGATGCTGAAGTCGGCAGTCGCAACTTGCTCAGTTGTTATCATTACACAGAGAACTGTAAGCAATAGGGGCTCAAAATTCGGATTTTACGTTAAAATTTTAAAATCGTATGTGTCGGTATTTTAACTAAGAGCTTGAGTTAATTTTCCAAAGTTGGTGAATTTATTTCGATCGGGAATAATATTATTAATTTAAGTTCAAAACTTATTGAGTTTTAGCAAATGTTCGCGAATTATTAGAATTGAATCACTGGAATAATTGGACACTGGACAGTCGAATTGAACTTTGCCTTACGGGCCTAATTTTAAATGTTTGGGTAATGGTGCTACTGAAATTGTCTAGGTAAGAAAACGTGTTTTGACTTACCCTTTTGCTAACCCAAAGAAAGACAAAGTTCTTTATATCGTCCATGTCTTCTTAGAAATTTTTAGATTGAATTTTGCGCGGAGGTGCTAGCGAGCTAATTTTAACAAGTTTCTCCCATATGAGAAAGCTTTAGGAAATATGAAAAAATGGGAAATTAGTGCAGCTACTCAACCACCTGGCGTGCTCCAGACACCTAACATTGATCAAAATTTCCCTGGTCAGAATCCCAAGCTACCCTCATTCAACTCTGAAATGAATTTACATTGTCTGAGGTGACATCAATACGAATAGTTTTCAACAAGCATTCACGGCCAATGCCTCCTATATCTTCAGGCCTTATCGTGACGTCATTTCATTTGTGATGAATCGAAACGCATTGCGGTGTAACGCTTTTACTACCGTCGGATTCTGTTTCAAACTGTCACCATCATCCGATCACTAGTGTGACATCATTGCTATGCTGCAGCGTCTATGAGAAGACGTGCATTAATTCTTCATATCCAGACACCAAGCAAACGTAACCATCCTAATAATACCCGTCATTAAAATATTTCAGTACCCATGCGATGCGGAAGCCTTATACGAGGACATGTTGCCAAATCATTTGTTCATAGGATCCGTTTAAAGCTAGAAGGATGAAATGAAAATGTTTTCCAATTAGCAAAAAGAAATATACATTCTCAACGCTCTCCTGTTAAAAAAACAGCTGATTTTTTACGAAACGTTCAAATCATCATCAATGAGGACGTTGGTAGTTCGGTGAGGACCATCACCAAAGAACTCCAGGTATCAGGATAGATTATCAGAACTGTGGTACATCAGGACATTCGATACAAGTCATCCGTAATGAAAAAAGGCTAATTCGCATCTGTGAAGACAATAGAAACCCGTTTCAAGTATTCAAAACGATTAAATGAATAAATAAAGGAAAGTACGAACATGAGAGGCTATGATTTTTTCTAGAGAAAAAACTTCGACCATGAACAAAAAAACTGACGGAATGACAGGTAGCTACATGCAGACCTGCAGATCCTTTCAAAGTACCAAGGGATGATACACATCAAATATCCGTTCACTGCGACGGTTTTGGGAGTTGCAAGTAGTGGAGATCATGTTATGCCACCTCACTTTTTCGCACTGAGCTTCAAGACTAATCCTTCTTGATACATTAATGTTCTAAAAGCGTTCGTTAAGCCCTGAATTTGAAAGAACTCAGACACGGGCTAGCACTCCTTCCATTTCTTCAAAGCCAGACCCAGGGCAAAATCACTAAAATGTTACCATGAAAAGCTTCACACTATTAGAATTTATACTACGTGTGCAAGTTACTGAAAGTGTCCAAAAAATATCTTTGCTCTGTGCAAATGATTCTTTTCTTAACCGAAAATTCACTAGCGAGGAAAAATAATTCCCTTGTGATAGCTATAAACGAGGTCAGTTGTTTGATCGTGAGGAGCTTACCAAATATTTTCAACAGCCAACATTGCATTAGCAAAAGATTGTGAGACCTGTAGTTTGCGTTGTCTACCACAGCTTCCTGACAGCTGATCAGAACATCCTAGCGGAGATTTTCTGCAATCGACTCGTTTAAATGCATACTCACTCACAAAAAAAATGAAACCTGCATTAGTGAATAAGCGTGGCACAACTACGCTCCACGATAATGTGCTGCCACATGTGGCGTGAGAGACGATACAGAAACTCTCAAACTTGCGATACGAGATTCCACCACAACCTCCTTAATCTCCAGAGCTTCCACTCTCTGACAACTTGTATTCAAAAGCACATGAGTCCATTTAAATGGTAAACCTGATCGCCTCAAACCAAGAGGAAAATCAGCTTTCAAAGATTTTGTTACACTACCGCCAATTAGGGCAGTAACGAAGAATTAGTGATCTCGATGACTAAGGACAGAGAAACACAGATGCTCGAGGCTGACATATTTCCTATTTAAATCAGATTACAATTACCATTTCCAGAATATTTCTGAAAACAGAAATTAGTTTTGTAGCAGCCTCGTACATTCCATAGCGAACACTTATTTCTTCACCGGATCACAACTTAATAAGACAAAATAAAGAATACTATCACGTTCTTGATACCCCAACTTTCATAGCACAGCTAACATCGTAGTAATTCAAACGTTAACTGATTGAGGTCAATCATGCCACTGTATCGAAGTTTATTCATTACATGGGTGCAGTTCACCTATAATTAGACATTTATTTTCGGTCACTGTTAAGAGGTTCTTCCTGAAACGAATAGCTGAATGTAAAGAAGCAAACTTCTCTGAAGCAGATCAATCCTTCCTCTATGCGACCCCTTTCGCTTAAATTAATTGAGTGCTCAATTCACTCCACGCTTTCGCATTTACAACAAAAGAATAGAATAAAATTGCCCGGGGTTGTTCAGTGGTATGGAAGAGACAACTCGCGCTCACCGTGTCAGTGATAATTAGGAAAAAACACTCATTTTAAACCGACCATATTATGACTTGGCGTTAATATAAGGCAGAGTTTCCTTCAAAATCAATCTTCTTAAATGGAATTTTTCTGCAAGATGTTTTGAAATCTCATGTCAATTCAAACCGTATGAGTAGTCACTTGGCTTGTGGTAAATTGTTCGACCAGAGGCCCTTTGAATATTTAACATAGTCGTTTCCAAATATCGAGTTTAGAGTTTCCCTGTGAGCATTCCAGTATGTGCCGGATCAAAAAGAATAACTCCTGCTTTTTTCTTCCATGAACGTTTTTCCAATCACTAAACAAAGTACTGAACAATGGAAAAATCGAAGCACTGGTTTTGTTATGCAGAGCCGTAGGCGGAAAAGACACATGTGTTAGTCACATGAATTTCAAGCGTTCAACAGGGTTATCTAATTCAAGGTTTTTCTATGTCAGATAGATATACACGTTTTTCATGCACGACGGGAAAACTGGCATTCCATCAGAGAGTAAAATATAAATTAATTCTAATTTAAAACATGGTTTAATTTTCATGTAAAGCTCTTGTCTTGGGATCTCTTTTCCGGCCAGTACCTGAGACCAAGTCTGTATGTTGTGTTAGAAAAGTCTCATGCATTCAGTAGGTGCAGTGACATCAAATAGACAAATAGACACGTAGTTGGGCGACATAGTTCTTGCAGTAGCTCTACCAACCGGTCGTCATTGCCTAAGTTCATTGACGCAATTAAAAAAGGTGATGTGCTGAAGTTAGATAGGATTATTTCCGTAAACTGAGTGACAGCATGCCAAAACGACTACATGACGTCATCAAAGACAAGGGGGAATATGACTAAATATTAAAAGAAAGTGTTTATGTACATTTTATGTCCTTTTATATTGTTTTCTTTGCACGTGACTGCCGATTTCGAATGTGGTCCGGGTAGGTCCGAACCTTTTTTGCGGAGACTGTAGCTTCCAATATTTTCATCATTTTTCTTTTGTTCCGGTTCAAACCTGGCTTCCAAAGAGAGACATCATGGCAGAGACAAGCCTGATGCCTTTTGCTACGTATGTGAATGCTACACACTCAATCGCCAGAGACGTAACATTTCCTCGTTCGTCAAGCGTGCCTACAAGGTACACATATATTGAAGTTCATCTTGGTGATCAAGACAAGCAATGAGTTCCTCATAATGTTTGCCACAATTGTGAGGAAATTCTTCGAGACTGGACCAAAGGAAAACGCAAAGAAAGAAAAGAATATAAAGAAAAACAGTTTATTTCCAATGGAGATGGTACAAAACATCATTGGTTTTTAAAATATCTTAAAGTTAGTAAAATACGCATTTATGATACACAAACATGAGTTTTGTAATACCCATGTCACTAGTAGAAAAAAAAAGATTGAGGGCACTGTACCCCAAGCGTTGCTTAATCTAGATTTGAATTTATTTGTAATTACAATTGTAACAGGAAACATGATTCCTGGCCGTGACAATGTAAAGTTGAGAATACTCATTGTAGTGCACACTTGAATTCTTCTTTTGGTGCACACTTCGAGCTCAAGGACTTGCAGTATTAGTAATTTATTGAAAGTAAAACGAGTTGATTAAAATAATCCTGCGTCTAAGGCAGCGAGGTTGACATTTAGAACTATATTTTTGTTCCTAAGGTCTGCTTTTTGGAGTTCCAATGATTTGGGGTGAACCCATCAACTATGCAACTGACTATTATTTCCGCATGGTAAACACAACGGGTGTTGGGAGGAAAACCGACATAAGATTACGTATCCGAACATTTATTCAGCTATTCCGCCTGCTCCGTATTCTGAAGAAGTTCCAGTTTTCAGAGGCTTTCCTTCATTGGAGGATAAATACATTGGTCATGATACAAGCGTACAAGACAGTCGTGATAATAAGTTGTCAGAAAAGTGTTCACAACCGGAGAACTTTTCTTCAGACACAACTTTTCCCGGCCTCCAAGCCTCTTCTCCAGGCTGAGCTGAATGATTAAGTGCGGGATTTAGGTCTTTTAAAGAGAGCAGCAGAGCTTTTGGGATCAAGATTACGAGGCAGAAATAGTGTTGATCACTCTGAAAGCGTAGCCTTCAGAAAGCGTAGTCATGCTGAATGGAAACTTTTTAGACAGTTCAAAACGCAGTCTAAAATGTGTTTTTTACATAATGGCAATGTTCATCGAGCAATACCTGTCGGTCAATTAGTGCATTTGCCGGACGACTTTGATGATTTGAAAATGGTCATAGATTTATTAAAGTATTTGTGAGCACATTTGGATCATTTACGTTGGCTTAAAGATGGCCAACTTTCTTCTTGGACAGCAGAAAGGTTTCATCAAGTTTCCATGTTTTATCTGCATGTAGGACAGCCGAGCACGAGACAAACGTTGGGTCCAGAAGGACTGGCCTATTCGTAACACCCTTGAAACAGGCATGCCAAATATCATACAAGACCCAGTTTTAAAAAGAGATAAGATCATCTTTCCTCCTCTTCACATCAAATTAGGTTTGATGAAGCACTTTGTCGAGGCACTGGAAATCAAAGGTGAATGTTTCCAACACATCATCACAGCTTTAAAAGGTTATCATTTGAGAAGATCAAAGCAGGCGGGTTTGATGGCCCACAGATTCGATCCCTAATTCGTGATGATCAGTTTGTTGTTAAGATGACCGCTTCAGAAAAGGCATCATGGTTATCCATTGTGGCAGTCGTTCAGAACTTCCTTAGAAACAATAAAGCGGAGAACTACAGTGAACTTGTGAACAGAAAGCTCCTCGCTTCTTGTGATCTCGGGTGCAACGTAAACATCAAGCATCATTTTTTGAACAGCCACCTTGATAAGTTCCCTATCAACCTGGAGCTGTGAGTGACCAACAAGGAGAACGATTCCACCACGACCTAAAGGTCATGGAAGAACGCCACCAAGGGCGCTGAGACAAAAGTATGATGGCTAACTGCTGCTAGAGCAAAACAAAATTGCCCGATGAAGTGTACAAACGCAAACGTTACAAACGCAAATTTATTCCTGCCTGAATAAATTACACAATCAAATTGATAAGCTTTCATCAGCTGTGGTGATGTACTGAAGGATGCTAATCTTACTTTGGGATAAAGATTGATGTTTTCTGAGAAACGCTATCAGAAAATACGGCACAATTAACAATTGTGTAATTTACATACAATCAAATCACATTTTAAAATTCGGTTTCTTTTGTCTTAATGAATATACAGAAATGACTTTCATACCGTTTTAAGATTCAAGTGAACAAAAGAATTGTGGCTGATATTGTAATTTTGTATAATAACGGAAAATTAAAAATGTCAAATAGCGTAAAATTTGTATCATGCAGACAAAAACCGACTTCAAATTAGAAATCAACCCACTCAAATTGACCATAAAAGTGTTTTTTTAAATGCAACAAAATGAGTGTGCCCCAGTGTAATTAGGACATTTCTTTTCGGTCACTGTTTGAGATTTTTACTCTAACGAATTGCTAAATGTAAGAAAGCAAATACCTCTGAAGCACATCAACCCATCACCTATGCGACCCCTCTCATTTAAATTAGTTGTGTGTGCAATTTACTCCACACTCTCGCATATATGTATAACAGAAAAACAATAAAATTACCCTAGGTTGTTCAGTAGTATGGAACTACTCATGCTGACTGTGACAATGATTGTTAGGAAACACCCTCATTTGAAGGACCATGTAATGACTGGACGCCAATATACGGCAGCGTAACCTTCAAAATCAATCTTCTTGAAATGGAACGTTTCTGCGAGATGTTTGGAAATCTCACATCGATTTCAGTCGTACGAGTAGTCACTTGGCTTGTAGGAAATGGTTTGACCGTGACTTATTGAATATTAAATATTATCATGTCAATATATCCAGCTTAGAGTTTTCATATTAACATTCCGGTCTGCGGCGGATCAAAAAGAATGACTCCTGTTTTTTCTTCCGTGAACATTTTTTCCAATCATTTGAAATAGATTGGATAACAAAGGAAATATCGAAGCACTGGTTTCGTCACGCAGACTGTAGGCGGAAAAAAAGCATGTGTCAGTCACATAAATTTCAAACGTTCAAAAGGGTTATTAAATTCATGATTTTCGTAGTTGACAGGAACACTGGCATGCTCTCAGTGAGTAAAAGATAAAGGAAGTCGAATTCAAAACAGTGTAATCTTCATGTAAAGCTCTTATGTGTCGCTTTGCCGGCCAGTACCAGAGAGCAAGTCTGGATGTTGTGTTAGTTGAGTCTCATGCATTCAGTAGGTGCAGTGACATCGAATAGACACGTGTTGTGCGACATAATTCATGCAGTAGCTCTATCAACCGAAGTTTTTTCTTTGACGTTCGAAGAGGAAATGAAGAATACAGCCTGTCAAGTAAGGACAAGTTGTTATTAGAATGTACTCGGAGTTTTTATTTCTTCATAAAATAACTAAAAAAGTTCAAACCGTGAATTTAAAATCATTGTTTGTTTATTGTACTTCCGCTGCGTTTGTAAACGGTCTGCTATGGATTTCAATATTTGATCTATTCTTGCAAATTTGTGTAGCTTCCGTCTTGAGTTTTAGCAGCCAGGCCTTCCAAATGATCGCCATAATTTTTTATTACAATTATCTCTGAGCGTGGAATAATTTTTAAACCCAACAATGTATTTCGATTATTACATCGATAACCTGTTGGTCAGCAGCATTTCCTCAATAAAGAGCAGATGCACAAGTGTCATCAATAAATGACATTTTTACCCATGGGAAAAATTTGCCCGTATTTTTTAACCTGAATAACCTAAACTAACGTTTTCCATTTTAACCTACTCCAACTTATCCTAAATTGAAGTATCCTGACCAAATCTATCATGTACTAACCTATCCTTTCCTACCCTATCCAATCCAACTTAACCTGTGGAAGCAAAATTTTACATTTCAAATCGTGTTTAAAAGCCTTTTTATTTAATCTACCCTAACCATAGATTTTCTACTACCTAATAACTGTTGACCAGATACAGTTGCTACTTTAATGTTTAACAGATTCTTATCCTCTAATTTGCAAATGAATGGAAAAAATATTCGATGCAAATCTGCCGTTTCCTCTGTTCTGAACGTTAAAACAATAAAGAAAACTCTCGAAAAAAAAACGAAATACTGTATAGTGTAGAGCCAGATGTTTCTATGCTACGACGAATTTGCAACCGTTTTATGCTCAAAGCAAAAAGTGTATCTGTGCAACGAACCAAATCTTTTACTTCGACGCAAGTTCATTCAACTTCGAGAGTTAAAAAAATTTGTGTTAATTAAAAGATGCGGTCCTTCATAAATGGCAGCATTCGATCTGGTGATATTCCATCACGCAAATGGATTATTTACGGGTCTCAAATGAACAGAAAAAAAATCTAAAATCAAGTTCCCTTGTGTTCCTGAGCACGGAAATGAAGGCGTTGAATATCGTTTCCTCCACACTACAGACATAATCTCATAACGTTCTCAAAGCTCGACGGACTGACGAACGGAGGGACGAAAAGGGGAGGATTCTTAGTGTATTGATAGAACAGATTTTTGCAAATGATAATCATTAATATTTAGTATTAATAGAAAACTAAGACCTGATGGTTTTATGAATACGCTCATCGTTCATTTTTCAATCATCGCGTAACTAAATTATCGTTTACAACTATCACATATCACCTTGTAATGAAAGCACGGTTATGCGCATTTTATTAATTAATGCAGAAGTATTAATTTCTCTATACACCTGCAAAACTCATTTCTTCGTGCGAGGTAAGTGCCACTCCTGTCCACTCTACTTGCATTATACTGATGACTCACCCTGCTCTCATCCCACCCACAGCCCACAGCAGCAATGACTGCTGCGCTGGTCTGCGCTCTGCTTACGGCGACCGCCGTCTGCGCCGCTCCTTCCTCGCAACAGGTCAGGACTGAAAATTGCGGTGATGTATTTCTGCTCTTTTGGCAGTAAACATGTGAAGGGGTAAAAATATGAGATTTTTTTAATGGATGTAGACCCGTTGGTATTGCTGTGTCAGTGTCTTGAAGTTCTTGTTTAGTTTAACTGGTTCCTCTGGCCCGCAATTCTGAATGATCAACTCAAATCAAATGGACTGTCCACGACGCAGATTTTCGAAAATTTCTAAAACTTCAGGATGCATTGATTTTCCCCGTCATATTGGGAGAGCGGTATAAATTCTGTAAACTTCATTTGGTTCCACTTTTCATTTTTTAACCATAATAGATCACTCCGAAAATTTTAGCATCTTTCAGAAAACAAAATTTTTCAATGTTTAAAAAAATAAAATCCGCACAGACAGCGACAACTATTTTATATGAGGTAATTTTGATTAGGTTTCATTTTTTCGGTTACTCTGTCAAATTGAAATTTTAGTTTCATTTTCTCACTCACCCATTAACTGCTGAAGTAGAATTCACTACAAAAATTTGTCAAGTTGGTCGACATTTATAAAATTCCTAATCCAGAGATTAAATGCTCTGGTTAGCATATACGCACTTTATTCTGAAGTATCTATAGTGGTCGTGAATTGCACAGGGTAATTTTTATCTACTTCTCATTTTCCTCGTTTTTTTGCAGTCCGGAAACAGCAATGAAATCGCAAAATCTATGGGTGAGTGTTTCTGAGTTCTTGTAATGTTTCTTCTATCTTAAATGAGTTTATTTCTAATCAAGTTTTAAACTACCCCTTCTCTCACATTTCCTTTACCTGGACGCTGCTTTACTTCTAAGATCCACAGTTTCAATCCTTAATTTCCACTCCAGCAACTCAATATACAAAGTGTCGTAAAATTGTTGGTACAAACATCGACTACTAATAGAAAATGTTGACATAAGCACTATTTCATCAATGAAAAAGTTTAAAAAATGCTTCGTTTTTGAGATAACCTGATATGTAAAATAAGAACGATGATTATTAGCTACACTGTTTATTAATACACAAGAGTGTAACTCAAAAACCAATTAACAACAGATAATTTTTTAGTGGCAAGGACATTGTTTCAGTAATTGTTCAAAATGTCAACCATGAGCATCGATACAAGTGCGATACCTTCGCCGGAGGGAGTTGCGTACGTTGCCAAAGACTCCAGGCATCTCAGCAATATATCCAGCAGCGACTGCAATTCTGGCCACAAGATTTTCTTCCGACTCGACAGGTGTTTCAAAAGCAAGACTTTTCATGTGTCCTCACAAAAAAATCTAACGGAGTCAGATCAGGAAACCTTGGCGGCCAGGACACATGACCATTACGACCAATCCATCGATTTGGAAATTGAAGATCAAGAAAACGTTTCACATTCACAGCAAAATGTGCCTGAGCTCCATTATGCAAAAACCACATGCTTCTACGAATATACAATAGAAAATGGGCCAAAAAAATTCAGAAGGACTTCGAGAAAGATTCTGTAAACATTTCCAGTAAGACGCTCTGGCAGAATGTGTGGGCTAATGATTTGATTATGAAAGATACCTGCCCAAACATTGACGGTTTTGCGATGTTGGTATCCATGATCATGGATGACATGAGGGTTGTTGGTTAGTCATTCGTGAAAATTATGGAAATTGAACATTCCAGCTTGAAGGTAGCTGAACAACAAGTGTTCTGCGAAATGGGTATCATTTAACTCCTGTTTCAAAAACCACTGCGCGAATCATTCGCGAGGAGCATAATCTGAAGGAAGCGGTCCCTGGACTCTATGGAAGTGTTGCGGATGATAATTATTCTGATTCAATATCCGCCACACTGCAGCGGGATCTTGAATTCCCATAGATGCTGCTGCGGCGCGAGTGCTCGTACGTGGGTTTGGAAGAAATGTTCCAACACACCTTCCTCATGATCCAGATCTTGGGCGACCAGCATTCACTCTGTTAGCACTGAAACTTCCGTTCTCACACAATCGTCGGTGCAAAGCAGTGAATAAATCGATGAGCAGGCACCTGCCTGTTGGGGTAACGTTCTTGGTTCATTCTTGCGGCACGTCATGCATAACCATCAGCAGAACCATAGACGAAATGCATATCAGCCATTTCTGTATTTGTTAGGCGGTTCGTCTTCCCAGTACAGTGTCACAATGCTACCTGACAAATAATTACAGTTCAAACTATTGGTTACTATAACATTGGCTGGGAAATTCTCGAAATTTCGTTCACCTGAAAATCTTTTAAATTTGCAAATAGAAAGTTTTTAGACATTTGACAAATAAGAATAAATGGGTATGGCGTCAATCCTGCCTAAATTTGTCAGTTCTAAATCTCTTAATTGCTCAGTTCATGTCTTTTGTAAATTCGCTGTCGTGCTGTGAAAAATGAATCTTAAACGTTTATAAGCAAAATATCTTATCAACGGAGAGTTCTTTGAACTTTTTCGTTGATGAAACATTACTTAAATCAATATTCTCTATTAGTACCCGAAGTTTATACCAACTATTTTACACCACCCTGTATGTGACATTCATTCTCCGGAAGTGAAACTACTACAAAATTTCAAAGTAAAAGTAAAAATTAAAAGTAAAATTTTCAAAGTAAAACTACTTCAAAAATGGTATTATTAAATTAATATTAGAATTAATTTAAAGAGTTTGTGGTAAAAATAACGATGCAATTTTGCTAAGAATACTCATGCAAAGGCTAACGAATGACAGATTTATGATTCAAATGAAGAAGAAAAAATATTCGGATTTGAAGAAATCTAAACTCTTAAAAAATCAGACTGACTTCCTAAAATTCAAGATAGCATTCGAGAGCTGTAATTATGATGACACATTGACGCCAACATTTTTTGTGAATAAAGTAATTTATTTGCACAAGAATAGGAGAAACGAGTTCATCTGTTACGTTGATAAATATGATTTGCCTGTATTTTCACGCGAAAAAAATGTCAGTGCTACAAATATGAGCAGTAAATACTAGTCTTACTTCTAAAACATCGGTTGCTCGTATGTTTTTGAATTATATGGGAAATGTAAATTTTGTCATCTTGACACACCTTTTTCGCCCACCTTTACCACTTTACGTTTCTAGGCATAGTTGCATGGCACTTTTTTACATCTTTCGTCTTGTACGCACCGTCACACAACTCTTCTTTTATACCTATCCCAATTCAACTCTTTCTTCTACACACAACGACCCAATTTTTTCTAGTATACACTACCACCAACTCTTTCTTGCACTTACCACAGACCAACTTTTTTTGGCGTGGCATTGGGCCAATTTTTTCGTGCGCATGCCTAACCAAACTCTAACCTGCTGTACCACCCAACTTTTCCTCACTCACACCACTAAATTTTCACTCCTGCACGCCATCAACTGTTTTTCTTGTACTCCCAACTTCTTTCATGCGCTCACTGTTCAATTTTTTTACAGTAGTTATGGCTTATCCCACCTCTCAACACTTTTTAAAAAATTTGTAATTAACTAGTTAGAAAAAGACACACAGTTCCGAAGCCCAATTTTGAGGCCAAGCAACAGAGGATATGAATTACTCTATATTCAGTCTCTGAATCTCAAACATATATATCATTGTTCAGTATTCTACGGCTAAAAAACATATTATTTGGCAAAGCACCACATTTACTGAAAGATTTTTCTTTCAACGAAAATTCGCAATTCCTAGACAGGGACAAAAGTTTTAAAAGGCTTCAACTTATTGCTCCTTCGCGTGTGATTACCTTAATTTATTTGCACATTTTATTTTAGTTAACTTCAAGTGGAGGCAAGCCAGTATACATAATTTGATGGCTCCTCACTATCAAGCTATGGTGAGGAGAAATTCTGTAAAAATAGTTAACATATCTAATTATTGTTACCTTTGTTTAAATAAAGCTATTCTCCAACACTGAACATCATAAGCAGCTTAGAGCAGCGTATTAAGTTGCAGTTTGCTCAGAGGGGTTGAAAGGAATTTAAAAAATTCAAAAAAAGAACGGGGGAACGAATTTCGCGAGATATCATGATTTGGTAACACTATGTGTTCTTCATGACATCCTCATAACATGGAACATTGAATAAAATGGATGCGATCGCCAAGTGACTCTATTTCTAGCTTCTATGTTTTTCAGAGGTGCTCGTGCGAGGAACGCAGACAGTCCAACTGGAGCAAGACCCATGCTTATATTCTAACGTAAATTGTGCTTCTCAAATACCTCTTGAGTGTGAAAATTTCATCCTGTGTTTTCGCCAAGCATGTGGGCCCTTTCTGACATGCAGTAGTTCAGTTTCCAACTGTCTAAACTTGGTGCTATGCTTTTTGGAACCAGGGAACTGTCCTTTCCAGACCCTCGAAATTGCTAGAGGAGTTTTGCTCCCTGTTTGCCCTCAGAAATTGACGCCTTCAGTAGAAAATGAGTTGTTGTCGGGCTAAATAAAGCTCAAAATGGAAAGAAATTGAGCAGAGTTTTTTCATTGAATGCTACTCAACAGTTGTGGGTCTCACTATATTTCAATAAAGCCACCTCTACAGCTAGCTTAATTATACACTAGTAAACTGATAATTTTGCATAGAGAAGAGGCTTCCCGGATTTTTAATTAAATACTATCATAGTTCAGTTTTAAAATTCAAGGGATAAAATAAATTCAATCGTTTCTTTTGACAATGAAAAATTGTAGCGGGGCAATATGGAGTGTTTTGAACGGAGCCAACTGCGGCTTGGCCCGATACAATATTTCAAAGAATTCTGAATTCTTCGCAAACGTTATCATTATCTCTACTATTTAGATTCGAACAGGAATAGAAATTCACGTCCATCCATGCTTTCGGCACTTCAAAGGAACTGTTTCTTAAAAGATTCAGCCTTTTGCTATATAATTATCCTCAAATTTGACCATTGTACTATAGACTTAAGAAATATTCTACTTCTGAATCACCTGTGGTAAATAAATTGTTTAAATTGTTTAAATTGTTCAAATTATCCCATCCAAACGGTGAACTTATAAAAATTTCAAAAATTGATTTGTAGCTTGCGTATTCAAACGGTTTTGGCAATATTTCTTTCAGATTACTCCATGCATTCAATTACTGTAATCTATTTTTTGAGTTAAATAGGAGTAGGGTATCAATAAGAGTTTCAAAGAACCAATTAATTTGCATGCAGTCATTTGGTGTTCAAGATTACTAGTGCAATGCCCTTTAATATAAGATTAATACAATAGCTTTGGTTTTTGAGAGAAAAACCGATCTAATTGTTCCTCATCGATCTGAAGAATTTCATTCCTTCTATCTTGAGTTTTTAAATTTTCTCGTTTCACTCGATGATGTTCAGCGTTATGCTGAAAAAATTTTTGGCTTCTTTCATGTGTTAATCTCTCTCTAACTACTCGGTGTTGCTCTGCATTGTTTTCTAGAATTTCCAAACGCCGTTCAAGGGTCAATTTAGCTCAAGCTTCTCGTTGGCAAGCAGCATTGTTTCGTGTTGCCATTTCGCGTTGTTCATCCGATCGTCTTGGCGTTTTTCTTGCTGTCGAATTCTTGCTACTTCTCTCGTGCGGTTGGACACATTTCTATCTTTGGTGGCCTCTTTTTTACCGGAATTTTATTCAGAAATATCTTCTATTATCTCTTCGAAGCTTTTCAAGAAAATTACAATTTCGAAAACAATAACTCAAGTTCCAATATCTTGGGCCTTATACACGGTAAAGGAAACAAGGTAGGTTCAAACCAGTCTTTTTTTCGTCGACTGTGTGGGTGTGCTGACGTCACGGCAACGAACCAATAGCAGCGCTCATATTGCGTCTGGTAGCACTGCTACTCCCAAATCCGTCTCCACTATTGGCCTAACGACACTGCGGTTTGGTGACGTCATAAAGTTAGTTTGAAATAAAGCCTTTCTATTGGCTACCCGAACAAGAAGAAGTGTAATTTCCCCCATAGAAATGACCCTACCTTGTTTCCTCTACCGTGGCCTTATACTAAGTGGTAGCCAGGTTACTAGTCAAACGAATTTAAAACATTTCTTTTAGCATTATCAATTAAAAATATCAAAGCAACATGATGAAATTCAACAGAAGTTCCTATGAAAATTTCCATTTGTGTAAAAATAAAGCGATTGTGTATAATGGATACCATAATGCTAGTGAGAGCAAATTAAATTGCCACAGAAAAATAATGCAATAGAATAATTTCTTGTATTTCTCAAGCTTAATCCGTGTTGCTTTCAAAGCTATCGATTAGCAGAGGGGGGTCACACAAACGGACGGACGCGGCTCCTTTTATAATAGTGCTTTATGTTACAAACACTTCTATTCTATGAGAGTTTGCAATCTGATACCACTCCAGTTCTTTTTGGGAACACATGAAGAGCCTTGTTTTTGCTACACCTATTGGATCTGAGGAAGATCTCGTGGCCAGAATTGCAGTGGCTGCTGGTGAGATTTCTGAAATGCCAGACTTGTTTCCTAATATCCGGCAGTCGTTAAGGCTAAGATTTGAAAAATGTAAATCTATCAGACATCTATCATATCTAACACATTTGAAAAATTTTTATGAAGTAAATTTAAAATAAAAATCACGAGTAATTGTGTCATTAAATTTCATCCTTAAAACTGTAAATTGCTAAGCTCTCGAAAACTTGAATTTTTTGGGAAAATTTCGAAGAAGACAAAGTTTATTTGGCCATTTTCTACTTGATGTGCAATGTTGTGTCTCTTATTCTGAAACACCCTGTTTAATATATAGTACTCTTTTTTGCCGGAATTTTATTCTGAAATGTCGTCTATTATCTCTTCGAAGCTTTTCAAGAAAATCACAATTTCGAAAACAATAATTCAAGTTCCAAAATCTTGGGCCTTAAACTAAGTGGTCTCCAGGTTACTGGTCAAACGAATTTGAAACACTTCTTTTCGCATTATCAATTAAAAATATCAAAACAACATGATGAATTTCAACAGAGAAAGCTCCAAAGAAAATTTCTATTTGTAAAAAAAAGCCGGTTACGTTTTTTTGATACCATAATGCAAGTGAAAGGGAATTGAATTGCCAATGACAAATAATGCAATAGAATAATTTCTTGTATTTCTTAAGCTTTATCCTTGTTGCTCTCAAAGCTATCGATTAGGAGAGGGGGTCAAACAGACGGATGGACGGACGCGGCTCCTTTTATAATAGTGATGTGGCAACTTCACTTCATGCATTCATCAAGTATCCAGTAGGTGAAGCAAACAACGAATTTAGCACTTGATGAAACAATGTTTTTAATATAAGAGGCATTGAAGCAATTCAACTTCAACTGGCGAAGAACTTGACAGTCAAGGACATCGCTGTGTTTTTAAGAACATAATTATCGAGGAGTCAATTAACACGAAACTACAAACAATCACGATTATACGAAAATAACAGAAACGACATCACGAACAGCTCACTTGAGCTCATTGGCTGAGCAGGAGATTCAAATTTCACGTCAAGATGAATTAAGAAACATTAAAAGAAGAGCCGTTTGAGAAAGGTGCACAAGCAATAAGTTTGGTGGTTAATTCAAAACGGAAATCCTACACCCACAAGAAATTTGAATTTGGAAGATTGAAATGAAACTCGAGAAATGAGTCTCAATCCGTTTCCAGTATGCTGAAAACCCAACTTTCAAGTTTATTTTAGAGTAATATTATATATTGAACGAACTAATTTCTCGGACAGCTTCCTTATGATAGCAGCAGATTAAAATACAATTAATTTTTCATATTCAAGCGCTAAATACCTTTTATAATCTACATTTTCAAGAAAAATACATCAACATAGCTCAGGGCACAAGCGCCAAAATACAGGGTGATTCATTTACGACTCGTAGAATGACCCTAATTCATGATCTCACATTTCGTAAGTAAATGTATGAATCAGAATGACGGAGTAGGTGACTGAAAGATGAGATTTCTCAGTTTTCTATCATTGTCACGTGACGCTGACTGTCACGTAATTCATTTTTCAACAAGATGGGGCGCCTCCCCACTGGAGCTCATCAGTTAGAGCATTTTTAAATGAAAAACTGCATCAGCGACGGATTGATCGGATAGGAGCCAAATACATTGCTATTTGTGCTTGGCCTCCTAGATCTCCTGACCTCACAATTTGTGATTTTTTCCTCCGGGGGTTTGTAAAAGATAAAGTGTTTGTTCCAACTGACATGGAAAATTTAAAATATCGAATAGCAACAGCGATCAATTCAATTGATCCTAACGTGCTTCAACATGTTTGGGAAGAATTCTCAAATCTTATTGATGTTCTTCGTCGTTGCCGTGTGGTTAAAGAACCCTCCCTTCCATGAAGGTGCCGAGGGTTCGAATCCAGGCACTGTGTGACGACTTTTTCCGTTGGGCATGAGGAATAAACTCGAAGCACAATACCCCACTCTTCCCAGGTGTCTGAAATGGGTACCGGTCTTGACCGGGGGAAGCTGTCCTGGAGTTAGTTTTTCGGCATTTGAAAAATCAATGTACAAGGTGATACGTATCAGGCTTGATTGGAAATAAAGCATCCTTAGATGTCAATGTTTGTTTCTTTGTTCGTGCTGCGAGGGGGGGCCATAACTTGCACTTGTAACATGTGAAATAAAACTTGACTGTTAGTAGTAGAATACTTGTATTCCCTATAAGTTTTATTTTTTGCTATTTTTCTATCATAAAATATTTGATCTTGAAATAAGATAGTTCTTTTTGAATCACCTTTCATAACATGGTAGAGAACACAGTAGCAGCAAAAATTTAAGAAATTGTTACTTTACTTGCTTACCCGGGAATGGATTGCAATAGATCACGTTTAGGTACACCTACATCTGCTCAATCCATGTCTGAAACACGAAATATCGACCGCCAAATCCTCCATAATACCAGACACAGGAACGAACAACATGAGGAAGCTAAGTGACAACCTACCTGCAGAATAGTCATCCTATGCAAGAGGCAACAATGCTATAATTATGACATGCGAGAGACATCAATAGTTAGGGTGTGTGAGAGGCATTCGCGCCATACAGTTTACGCTGGGCAGCAATTGTTGAACAAACAAACATCGGCATACTTGGATACTTTATTTACGGATACTTTATTTCCAATTGAAGCCTGATACATATCACCTTGTACATAAGTTTTTCAAATGCCTTATAACCAACACCAGAACGCCATGACGCTTTCTCCCGGTAAAGACCGGTACCCATTTCAGACACCTGAGTAAAATAGGGTTTTATCCTTTGAATTTTCCACTATACCCAACGGAGAAAATCGCCGCCCTAAGCCACGATTCGAACCCTCGATGCCTTCTCGGAAGAGCAGGTCCTTAAACCACACAGCTATGACGAGCACGGCGATATGAGGGAATGATGTTAGAAGTAAAATAGGCCGATTCAAATTTTTTTGAGTAATACTATCAGGTCGACACTCGGGACAATTTTTAATGAAATGAAATTAAGGGCTGACAGTGCCGGGGCCTTTGTAACGGTCATGCTTACGTATTAACCAGTATGCCAAACAAGGAGCTCGGAGAGACTGAAATATTGTATCATAACACAAATTTATGCTATTTCCTATGCTAATAACACTGGCACAAAAGAGCTCAAAGATTTAAAAAGGATTGTTGTGCAATGCAACCATAACATTTACAACGTAGCTGGGATAACACGAAAAGTCAAACTACCAAAAATAGTGAAGTCATAAAATACTCACTAGCGTAAGAAACGACAAAATGTCACACACGATCTACAAGAGCATTTAGAGATAGGAATATGTATAATATATTTCAATTCAAATTTCAAATATACATAACAAAATTTACATTAAAAATGTGGAATAATGTTAGGAAATATAATACCATTAGCGATGGACCTTCGTAACTACGATAGAAAAAATGTTTAAGGTATTTTTAGGAAAAATGTCATAAAGAAGGAAAAATTTTCATCGCGATGTGGCTAGTAATGGGAACGAAACTCCCATTTATTTACCTTAATTAAAGCAACATCTAAATTAGTACAGCAACATCTTGCATTAGTACTGGTCCTTGTTGTGAAGCTGTAAACGGTACTTTAATCAGTACGCTGTTTCTAACACGTGTGATCTTGTTTGCAGTTCGGCTCACCTAAATTGAAAAAGGTATCGGTGCATAAGTGTTTTGTTAAACTTTTAATCATGGTGAAAGTTGAGAAAATCAAAGAGAAGTTTAAAAAACGAAGGAACTTCAAAGCTCGTCACAATGTTAAAACCATTATCGATACATCGGAGCAAGACAAGGTATGAAAATGTATAGTAAGTAAATTTAGTGTTGAGCCTTCATGAAACAAGCTTAGTAAACATGTGACCATGTCACAACAACTACAGTAGCAGTAGGTTATTACTAAACTCATGACTGTACTACACTGTACTACAATCACAATAATCTCAGAAACTTATTAGGAGTATGCACCAAGTTTGTCAGCTTAGATGAATTTCCTAACAATTAACTCACCCCATTATATCTTTATTTTTCCCATAGTATTCTTTTGCTATTAATACGTATAAATTTCCGGTATTTGTTAGGGAGAGGACACTAATCAATTTTTGCATTATTACCATTTGTATACTGTAATTAAATAAAAATGAAAGAGTTTTCTTCTATGCACTGTCCGTCGCAAATCAGTATTTACCGAGTTATGGCGGTAGGTTACTTACCGCAATTCTAGTCTTTCAAGCCCGGGAAAATTGTTTTGAGGGTTTACTCCAATTGAGTCTGTATGTAAATGTGTAGCCTTTGGTAGTAATCGATCTTCCAGTTCTTTGTGCCTCAACATAGTTAATTAGATCAAAATAAAAAATTTTCTTCTATGCGCTTTCCGTCACAAATGAGTATTTAACGAGTTATAGTGGTAGGTTTAGTTTTGTCTTTGATGACAAATGCGTTTGATTAAACAGCTACTCATCTATTTTTGAATTTTTGTTGCTTGAATCACAGTAATAACATCCAAATAAACTACTTTTCTTCTATACACTTTTTGCAGCAAGTGAGTATTTTACGAGTTAAAGTGGTAGGTTTTATTTTTTGCTCAATTGAGCTGTTAAAGTACGTTCAAGTACTTTGTAATTTATTATTTGCCAGCCCCACGGAGTCTGAATCCACTTCTAGGATTTTTAAGTTAATAACACAATAGAAATTATCACCAAAAAATGAGTTATAGCAGTATGTTAACTTTCGACTTAGATTGCAGGAACGCGCTTGAATGATCGAGCGCGTTGGAAGGGAGCGTCCATTGCAATGTTGCCATACAATGCACTCGATGAATTACTTCAAACACTAGAGAGTTGCGGGAACTAATGTACCGCTATAACTCATAAAATACTCATTTCTGACGGAAAGTGCATAGAAGAAAACTTGTTTATTTCGATCTATTTAACTATGTTTAGGCACTGAAAAGGAAAAAATCTATTGCTACTAAACGCTACTCATTTACCGTCAGTTTTGGCGGAATGATTGTTAGGTTAGATTAGTTTAGTTACATGATGTCACCGCTATAACTTGTTAAATACTCATTTCCCCTGGAAAGTGCAATGAATAAAAGTTGTTTATTTTGAGCTAATTACCATAAAAAAGGCCACAAAATCTTGAAAATAAATTAGTAGCTTTTCCTTAACATTTACCATTCTCAGTTCTTATTACTTTCTTGTTCATATTCACAAAATTTGATGATTGTTTTCTATCAAGTTTCAAAATGCTGTTTCTATCTGCATAGTATGGTGAACATCTTCAGCAGAAATTTCTTATGTCCTGATAGCAGTGCTTTCTCAAAAATACTTTTGTTGTGATTAAGAACATTGTTCGGCTGAAAATTCCAAAAATTCTTGATTTTCTGTTTATAGCGCATCATATACAAATCTTTCTCAAATCTATCAATGTTATTGGCTTGTGTGTATGTCCATTGCTTTGTCTACTAGAGTCAAAGAAAGCTTTAAAACTTTCAAGTAGATCTCTTAAAGTTTTGAAGGTACATGAATCAGGAATGACAAATATATCAATCTGTTGAATTTTATGAATGCTGGAGAAATGTGGCAATCAATTTTTGGTATTTGTTGAGGACAACACACTAATCGATTTCCAAATATGATTTAGGTTGGAAATTACATGGGTAACAAGACAAAAGAAAGTTGAGTTTTTGGAAAAATATTCTTAAAATTCAACAAATCAAATGATCAACAATCCATTCCAGCCTTTCTTTAGATAATAGGTTTAGCTAACTATAAAATATCTTGCTGGTTCTGTAACTTCAACATTATAAGAGGTACATTTTCTATAATATCCATTTTTTAAATTTCTTTGAGAAAATCATTCTTCTAATGAAATTATGAAAAAAATAAATAAGTTTCTTTGATTGTGTATTTCAGAAATTTACCAGCACCAAGTTGTCTTGAATTAGTCTGAGATTAGATTAGTTCAGGAAATATGCTTTATTATCAAATCTCCTTAAGATTCAATGTTTGTACAAGAAGTTTCAGTTTTATGATGATGCTCATGAATAATTTGGCAATTGCTAATGCCCATCTACTCCTCAGGCTAGCATTTGGCTGAGATCATCAGCTGGAATTTGTTTGTGTTCTGATGACATGACTACATTAGAATCAGAGGACAAAATTTGTTTGCCAAATGTTGTTGGATTGGGAAGAACACTCATACCTTGGTTTTGTGGATAAAAGGAGGAAACCTCTGTCCGATGGTCCCGATTGTCCAAAGCATCCTACAGATACGGAACGCTACAAGTGGCTATTATCAACAATAATATTACAAAAGAGAAAGAACTGTAATTTTAATCAAGACGTGTCATTTTCCAACTTCCTTATCAACTCAAGTTTTTGTGTCATGGTTAAATTTACCCTCTCCTTTTTTTCCACTGAAGCTCCAGATGACATGGTAAAGGAATATAAATCACTGGTCAGCACAACATAGAAAAAAGGAGCAAAAATTGGGAGCAATGCAATGCAGGTCCTGAAACAATGTTGTCAACAATGCGACAGCCCGCCACCTAGCGGTCAGTTTTGGAACTAACAGACTTTGTCCACGCTCAACTTTCAAACAAAATCAGTAGCTCAAGAATTTGTCCATAGAATCCAAAATCTACTAAAACAGAGTCCGTAAAACCAAGGTATGAGTGTATTCAAATCAAGGATATACCACTGTAGCTATTTTATCCTGATTGAGCTTAAACCATTATTACTTTTTAACACAATGTTCTTTAACACGTTAAATGCGACATGACCCACCGGTGGTCACTAAGGAGATTTTTATAATGCTGCTGACCAACTAGCAGTCACTGACTTAATTTTTGTAAGTACTAAATGCAAGTTAAATGAAGGCATGATCCAGTTAATGTTTGCTATTTTCAAAATTTCTTACTACATTTCACTCAAAATTTGAGTTGGATATTGAGCTTCAGTTTAACCCCCCGCACTTAACGTGTTAATGAACTTTTGACAAATTATCTTGTCACGATATGAATGGCAATAACCCATTCCCATTGAGTCACTATATGTAAACATCAGCATGTAAAATAGTGTCAATCATTTTGTGTTAATAACTTCATTTATTAACACCCCTGTCCTATCTCTTTTTGGAATGGTTTTGAAGTAGATGAAAAAGAAAAAGTAGACTGTGAGATCAATTTTAGAGTATCTCATGATGTAATTTTGTAATTTTCTAAATTTACTAACACATATTTGTCATTATTTCTATTTTTCAGATTCAAGTTGAATATGCAGAGAAGGCAGAAGTGTCTCAGTACGACAGCAGCAATGCGCTTGTACTGCCCAGCCAACGTAGGAAAACCAAGAAAGTTCGAGATGCTGAACCTGTTAAGCTCCTCTCAAAGAAACACAGAAAACGTTTGCAGAAAATTGTTGAATCCAAGAAGAAGAAGGCTGATGTAAGTTTTACATTTTTACTCCTGCTCAGTAGGAAATAAAAAAACTTTCATCTTCAAATTTCATTTCAATCAATTGCTGAACAAATATATTATGATGATTTAGTTTAAGGGCCTCAATAATAATGCACATCTTTCCAAGTGCATTCTTTGTAACAACTAAATTGTTTTGTAGCTGAACCAATACACTTGGCTCATTTTGTTTGGTGGTATTGAATGTGATGCATCTGTTGCCATGGTGAATTTCAAAGCCTAAATTCCAATTATGCATTGCATTTATTTACCTACTCAAAATTCAGTTTCACAGTTGGTAATGTGATAGCCAACATATATCTTCAATTTCACAGCCATTTTTGAGTAGTTTAGTGTCATAACATTGTTGATCTTTTTTTACATTGCTTGTTGCCTCATAAATTGTAATTTTTTGTAAAGGCCAAAATATTCTTCAAATTCAGTTCATCAATGTCAAAACTTTCATGAATTGAAGTCTTTGTACCATGTTTTTCATTTTGATAGACAATGGTGTTTTATAAGAGAGGAATAAAATCTGAATTTGTCATGTAGATAGAATTGCCCATATGTTAATAAATTTTGCTAGGGTTTGAAATATTCACAATACTGATATAGGTATTATGCTCATTCTTGGGGAAAGCATTCTAAAGTATTATTAGAAATATTCTAAATCATTGTTATGGAGTCAATGGATTATTTAGCAAAGCTCTCATTCCCTTTTTACGTAGACAATTTATGTTGTAAAAAACATAAAATAAGTTTTAACAAATGTGATCATAACTAGAACTAGTAATGCGGCATTTATGTATTGTCTTGTTTATGTTATTGATACATTTGTACAGCTTTAAATAAGTTTTTCTTTGGGACACCCATTCAGTTTCCTTGTTCAGCATGCATATTCATTGAGTAATTAAATTCAAAAATTTTTACAGGTATATCTATGAGACAGGCTTCACCTCCATTCCAATTTTTTTCTGTGTGCATGATTGTTCTGATGTGGATGCAACACTAATGCATCAAAATGAATAAATTACAATTAAAAGGGAAAAAATTGATATCATTTGCAGTGTGAAAGTTTTCACTTGGCAGTATGTGATGTTGAGATGATCAAGGTACTTTTTTTATACATATCTTTCTTGTATTTTCTTTTGGTGCTGCCATTTTGCTAATGTGTAGTTTCTGCTTTTTACTTAGTTAATAGCTGAAGAGGTGAAAACCAATTTTTTTTTAAATATTCCAGGAGTGACTTAACCTGTATTTCACATCCCCTACAGAGAGAAGAATTGTTGGAAGCACTCGAACAAATGCATGCCAGCAATCGCAAGAAATTTCCTAAGCTAACAAGTCTTCAGGCAACTCAAACTGAAGGCAGGAAAAAATTTCTGCAGTCTTCTTATGCAGCTGACACAGCCGAGTCTCTGTGCACTCAAAACGGTGGCAGCAGTGGTGCATCTGTTCAGTTGGGCCGCAATCAAATCAGCAGCAGCGCCAAAAGGAAAAGGAAGGAAGATTTTGCTAATTCCAAGAAAGCTAAAATCATTAAAGATCCAAGAGTTGTTGTGAGTTATTTTCTGTATATGTGTGGTTAACACGTTAACTCCGGAGTAGTACATATGTGTACCACTACGTAAATTGTTCATTTATGTACCGGAATATGCAAATAACATTTCAACTATATTGCTACCTTTTCCGAGTAATTTCAGAGTAAAAGGTAATAAATTATGGTTCAATTGTATTGTTTACACTTTTCAAAAAGGTTAAAAATATATTAGAGCAGAAAAGCCGGTTTTTCAAAACTTCTTCTTCTAGCCTAACCAAACTGACCATAAGCAACCGCACAATCGTAGTCAACGTGTGAAAGTGGGAAGATAAGGATTTTGTTACATGGGTTGTCAGGCAAGAATTGGGAATTTTTATCTTCCAATTAAATTCTCACACAAATATTTCACTACCAATGCAAATATCATTGGAAAAGTTGTTGATTTTACAAATCGGCATGTACGCATAATTCACATAAGAATTTAGAGTACAAAAAAAAATTGACTCAGACTTTATTCTACATTCTGATGTGTATCATGTGTGTATGTATACTAAGTTACTAAATTAACTTATTTTTTGTGTAGTGACCTGATTAAGTGAGCAGAGAGCTTAGCTCATAAAAACTCAAAATTCTGAATTCATCCATATAAAAAATTGTAACAACTATTTGTTGATGTTTCTACAAAAATATGCAGTTAGTTCTTTACCTGCATTGAATTCATGTTGCCTTTGAACTTAGCAGTTCTTATGCTTTTTCCATCTGTTCAATATAAATTTCTTATTCAAGTAGTGAAATATTTTCTACTATTAAAGTGACAAAAACGCATTTGTCCACACTAACTTATGTGCTTATGCTATTGTTTTTCCAAGGTATTATTCATTTAAAATCTTTATTTCTGCTTGCTCGTTACAATATGCTTCTTTTTCCAGTATGCTGGTGAGAGCAGTTCAGAATCATCTGAAAGTGAAGATGAAAATGAAGTGTCAGAAATTAAAGATGAATCCAGTCAAGGTGAAAGTCAGAAAAATAGCACATCATCTACAAATGAAAATCAAACTCCAGCAATAAGCAATACCAATTTAGAGCTGACAAAGAGTGAAAAACTTAGCAACCAAAGCCATTTACTGGATGAAAGTTCTTCAACAAAAAGCACTGTTAAATCAAAACCTCAGAGTGAAAGCTCCGGTAAGTCCCCATCTCAACACCCTAGCGGAACCCTCCCGCCCGCCACAACAACACCCTCGATGTATGTGTCGGTGAAGCGTCCCTCAGAGCTGGCAGAGGCGCGCCTCGACCTGCCGATCATTGCTGAAGAGCAGGTTGTGATGGAGACCATCAAAGAAAATATGATGACGGTCATTGTGGGCCCCACTGGCAGTGGTAAAACCACACAAGTGCCTCAGTTCTTGTATGAGGCTGGCTTTGCGAGGTGAGCGGGTGTGCGGCGTAATATTTAACATGACGTTCTCATCAGTATGGGATATGAACTTCATATTTAGTAACATTTTTGAGCACCTTGAATTGCTTCTGGGGATTTGTGCTTGAAAGGAAAAATTGTTCCCTGAAATTTCTTAGTTATGTTGATCTTGACTTATTCCAGATTGACATTATTGGTTTTGGAATTCTCCAAGCCACCACATAATTTTGCTCCTAGTGGCATTTTATTTTTCAAGATGTGAAAATGTAACCCAAAATTATTCAAATGAGGAAATTCAGGTAAACAAATTTGAGAGCATTAAGGATGAGAGGATTTGCTTTCTAGACGAGAGGTTTACTTCAACTAATTGTGTTATTGATTGTGGATGACTATCATTTTAAAAATCTTGTCTATTTTCCTTGAAAGAAATTGATTTATGGGTACAGAGGATAGATGAAGAGTTGGAAATGCTTAAGATCACACTAATATAATTTAGAAAACTTGATAAGATTATTGAAAGCTTGACTATTTTTTGTTCACTGATTGTGAATATCAAATAGGAAGTTAATTTTTTGCTTAGTATTTTCAGTTAGTCAACTAAGTTTGGATTTGTTGAATAAAGTAATCTCTATGATTTCCAAAGAGGTCATATTGTGAGTTCTTGAATGTCAAATTTTACCCATAGCTGGGCTGGTTGACTTGCATAAATAGGGTCAGTCTCGAAAATAATAATGGCATTTCAAGAGGATTGAATAATGTTCTTGAAACATACCCATACGCGCATATTGGATTAAATTACTCTGAAATCTCGAAGTGGTTCCGTAATTTTTTACACCCAGTATCATAAGAAATGGAGAACTTAGCCGTTATAGATTTGTTGTGGTTGTTTCTGAGGTTTCTGAAATACTCTCATCCTAGAAAGCATGAGTTAAGCCGGAAATTAATCTGCATTTTTAACCATGGAAAAGCAAACTTTTTCACATTCTTAATTCGTTTCTCCTTAAGTGGTTAATTTTTGTCAGTAATTTTTTTTAATTCCACTTACTTGTTGCACTGGGTCCAGTAATTTGTTTAATTCCACTTGAACTCATTGCATTTATTGCGGTAATTTATTTTAATTTTACTGGATCTTGTTTCGGGGGGTCTATTAATTTATTCTAATTTCACTCAAACTTGTTGCAGTGGATCCAGTAATTTATTTTAATTTTACTGGATCTTGTTTCAGGGGTCTATTATTTTATTCTAATTTTACTCAAACTTGGTGCAGTGGATCCAGTAATTTGTTTTAATTCCACTTTAACTCGTAGTGTGTCCAGTAATTTTTTTTTTCCACTTGAACTTGTTGCAGTGGATCCAGTATTTTTTTTTTTTCCACCTAAACTCATTACATTTGTTCCAGTAATTTATTCTAATCACACTTGAACTCGTTGTAGTGGGCCTTGTAATTTATTCTAATTACACTTGACCTCATTGTAGTGGGTCCTGTAATTTGTTCTAATTCCACTTGAAATCGTAGTGGGTCCTGTAGTTTGTTCTAATTCCACTTGAACTCGTTGTAGTGGGTCCTGTAATTTGTTCCAATTACACTTGAAATCGTAGTGGGTCCTGTAGTTTGTTCAAATTGCACTCGAACTCGTTGTAGTGGGTCCTGTAATTTATTCTAATTACACTTGAACTGTTTACAGCGGGTCACAGATAATCGCTGTGACGGAGCCGCGGCGTGTGGCGGCAGTGTCCATGTCAGAGCGCGTTGCCTACGAGCTGGGGCTGTCGCAGCGGGAAGTGTCCTACCAGATCAGGTTTGAGGGCAACACCACGAAGGACACCAAGATCAAGTTCATGACTGACGGCGTTCTGCTCAAAGAATTTCAAGAGGTGCGCGTAATAAAGCCAATGTATGCGTCTAATGAATTGATTATAAAACGAGCTTCTTCAGTGAGAGTTGGGCAGTTGAACTAGTTGCGATCAGTGAAAGAAATGCTGTAACTGAAATTACTGCAATGAAATAAGTTTATTTTATAAAAGTAGTGCAGTAAAACAAGTTGCTACTTTTGTACTTGTTAAATATTGTAAAATTGCAGTGTTTAGGTTGATAAAGAAATAATTCTAAAATTTTTTGAGAAATTCATACGAAAAATAAAAGATAATGTGCAGAATGTATTAGAGACATGCTTGTATTCTTTGTATATCACTGTTAAGTAATAATATTGCCAAAATTTGTAATGTTAGTCTGGATTTTTAAGTCAAACATCGTTTCTTGCACATCTCAAACATCGTTTCTCGCACATGCCATACCCTGACGCTGAGTACTGTATAAATCATGAACAAAAATGAGCATTTCTCTGCCCTATTTTCAATTCTGCAGTTCAGTTAGGTAAAGTTGCCAGATTGTTCGTTGCTAGTTTCTGCCACGCTACGAAATTTCAGCGTGACTCTTAGCAAAACAAACAAGCTTTGGTTTATAAATGTAGATACATATTTGACTTTGAATTGAACTAAATATTATGGCAGCCATTAATTTTCTCGAACGTGTATACAGGACGTGACAGGTGTACAGCCGGCAATAATATTTTCAGGGGCAGAAGGTATTTTTGGCTGGAATTGTACCAGTAACAATATCTTGAAGTTAAATTTACCCATTCGGTAGACTTAAATTAACCTGGATTTTTGCTATTGGTGCTCTTGCAGCGCAAACAGACTCTAGTGCAAATAATTTTTCCGCGTGTGTATGCGTGGAAAAATACAATGAAAAATGTCTTACTGTGATTATTCTTACTACGTGTAAGCTTCAACTGTAGTTTTGTCGTTGAACTATCTTTAAATTTCGAAAAGTTACACACATCGTCTGTCTTCACTTGATCATTCAGTCTAGTAGTTTGCACACTTAATTATTCTTGCATTTCTGAAACTTTTCCAGGTTATATTGAGTTTTCTGCCTCATTTTTCAACTCCTTCCCATAGAGTAGGGGTTTCCAACCTTTAGTTTGCCCCTCACCCCTTCAGAAATTTCATTCGAACCTCTCGCCCCCTGAAATAAAAATGCCGATATACAATCAGTATCCTATTATTTAGCTAGACTTTTCTTGCCCTTCCTTGGAATATCGTCTCACACCCCAGGTTGGGAATCTTTCTACAGAGTATAAGGTACACATAGCTGATGTACTCGCGCCGTCAAAAATGACTGCACTTTTCAGGTTTTGGGTAAACTGTTTTCAAGCAGAGAGTTGAAGCTTATCCTTTCTTTGTCCAGTTCTTCTATTGTAGTGTAAAAATCACGTCGAATTAAATTTCAATGTATAAATTGTATTGAAAAAACATAAATTGTTAGTTATTTTGTGGTGTTCATGTTCAAGTATCCAATGAACAGCTCGGAAATAGGGAGGGACAGACCGAACAAGCAACAAACCCTGCATTACTATATGTATGGGGAACTATCAACTGGAAGCAAATGCATTGGTTGAGATATCACATCAGCAACTGCTGTCATTTTTAACCGTTCTGTGATGGTGACAACAGTTTAAAGCTTGCGTTCCATGCATCTAAATTGTTCTGTGTTTTGCAAGTTTTCTTCTATACTTATAAATGTGAGCTAACAACTTAGATTCCCTTGATTTGAAGTTCATTGTACAATAATACCACTAGGGAAGATACTGTTAGGTTACTCCAGCTGTAAATTGGACTCTGGGACTTCTATCATCCATGTCTACTCTGCTTCTTTCAATGTACATGCCTTCTGCCCTATCGCCCTTTGTCTTTCTTTCCTCTTCCTTCCTATCTTGCTGTGTCTATGTATGTGCTGTGTATCCTAAGTTGGAACACACCTTGTGCGTAGATTCAGTTGACGATTTTGGTTCCTTCTTTTCGCTTTTTTGAAATAGCCTTTGCTGAGGATGAAGAAGTCTCAAAGAAATATGTGTGCAGTAATAATTCGTGCAGCTAGTTTGTGTAAGTAAACGCTCTTAGGGTCGCGCTTTATTTTCTTTCGGGTTATTTTTCTTTACGTCTCTTTCCAATGAATAAATCGCACCTCAAGAATTTCTATTAAGTGTAATAATTGACTCTAATAAGGTATAATTAGTAGCTGCCACCAGGGGTGTTTAAACCCCCAAATTAAGTATTAGTAATTGAATTGAGTGTGCGTAAACGATATGGTAACAATGGCCCAAGGGTATAGGCTCGTGTTTCTCTTTGTGACGAGTTTATTGAGAAATGAGAGAGGAGAAATCAGGAGGCGCCGAGATTTTTGCATTTATTGGGTAGGCAAGTAATGGACGGCGGGAGCACGCGCCGGCGGAGGATTGCAACCGTAATGATTTCAAAATGACTCAAAAATAACACGTCCTCTATGACCACTCAAATGGACAATGCAAACCAGACGACTGTGTGCATACAGTCAAACACAACCATGACATAAAACCCGGCAGAGGGTCTCGGCACACACTCAAGAACAACCCATGGATTTAAGCCCGGGATATTTGAACAAGTTGATTTATCAAAGGACACCTCCACAAATAGGAAATCGAGTACGCGCGGTATCGGACTTATGTAAAGTCGCTCACAGTCTCGCTCGGGTTTCACCGCTTGACGCCAAGTCCCTTGACTATATCCTATCGCGACCCTTCTAAGTCTGACTGCTCTCGATCGCAACCCGACACTCAGTGATCTCCTAATCATGTCTTAATGTAGTCGTGGATAGCGCTCCCGCCA
>JACJUY010000285.1:248839-262795 GCA_014220935.1 Platorchestia sp. MABIK
TTAGGCAAAAAAGTGGTATGTTTGATGGGAGCACAGCTTTCTCTAGCCATGACTGATCTCACGAGCTCATGCGCTTGGTCGAACACTCGCCTCTACAGCGGTGGCGGCGGCCGAGCTCGCGGTCAGTTTTTGTTTCATCTTTGAAATCCTAGAATCCGAGACTAAACCACATGGCAGAGTCTAATAAGTTCTACGACATCGTCATATTTAATGCGGTGAGTTTTTATTAGAACGTCTTCGCAGAACACACACTCCGAGACTAATGGTCATAGCCGGCGATAAAATCGAATTTGCTTGTTACTTTTGGTCTCCGAGCCTGAGAGCGCGAAGAAGAATAAACTAAGTTTATTCATTTGTTTCATTGCTTTCAAGCACTGCCTTTTATGTGCTGTTGGAATTTTTCCCATCTTGTTGCTTTATCGTTTATCGGCTCAAAACCTACGTATATTGTGACTAGCTGATGAGTCTTCATTGTGTTTACAATTCAACAAATTGCAACATTTCAACTCAGGCCGCGCCCTTCCTTCTTTTCTTCCCAGCACCAGTACACGACCACAAGCATGCGCTTTTGTACCTGTTGATGAATTTTCATCAACTACTTGTTTTCCGAAACTGTAAATGCCAACCATAATGACCGCTATTCATCCCGCCTCCCAGGACCAGTTACTACAGCGGTACTCGGCCATCATTATTGACGAGGCGCACGAGCGTAGCGTGTACTCAGACCTGCTGATCGGCATCCTGTCGCGGGTAGCGCCTGCCCGACACAAGCGCGGCCAGCCCCTCAAGTTGGTTGTCATGTCCGCCACTCTCAGAGTCGAGGACTTCACTGAGAACCCGTGGCTGTTCAAGAAGCTGGGCGGGCCGCCTCCTGTTGTGAAGGTGTGTACTTCTGCCAAAATTTGCGAACGTTTTTGTTTTCTTTCCTCAAGTTTTTATGATGACTGTGTAAGGAGTTCGTGTAAGGTGTCAACTAGGTAGTAAAGTGGTAAAATTTGAAACGTAGTAAAAAAGGTAGTAAAAAGTAGTAAAATTTTCTTCAGGGTAGTAAAAAAAATTGTGAAGTGGAACAATTCTTTGAAAATTGAAAGTAATGTACATATGTAAAAAAAAGTATAAAGGTTTTTAAAATTGATTTCTCCCAGAATCAGAAATTTGCCGCAGTTTATGGGAAATATTCTTGTAAAGTGTTAAGGATTCTGACAATCCCCTGATATCTACTAGTTTCCAGTCAGTTAATTTTTTGCAAATGATGAACGGTTGCCCTCATAGTTGAAAGATGTTAAGACAGGGTCTTTGCCGAACATTAGTTGGAATCCATTCAGGACGGAGGACCTTTGGAATTTAGGTAACTTTTTTTGCAATAATGCTTTGGTTGCCGCATTTAGTATTAAGTTTTTCTACTATTAGAAAACTAGGAACTTTATTTAACCTTTGGTATTGCGTGTATTATTGATTCAAACTACTCATTATAGGCTGATTACTTACTTCTGGACATTGGGACTGCATTCATGATGTAAAAAATAGGTAGTAACTTTTTGCAATTGAAGATAGTAAAAAGTAGTAAAATTTGAAAATGAAATACCATTAGACACCCTGCTAATACCTAAGCTTTGGAATTTTTGATCATCTGTCTCAATATCTGGAAGTGATGTTGGTCAAATTTTATTATAATATGTCTGTATCATATAAGTTTTGTTGTGTATAATACATCTTTAAAACTATTAGAGACTAAACATTTTCTAATTTTTTGTACTATGTGTCAAACTTTAGGAATGCAACAATGAATTCTCAAAGGTGAGAAAGAAGTGTCGTCTTTTGTAGAACTCTCGAGTGACTACTCATTGTGTGGCTAAGGGTAGATGTCACTTCGTGGCACCCTGTTCGTTATTCTCTTCTGAATGTAGATTTGAATTACTTTTAATTAATAGATTGTATTGCTCAAGTTAACTAGCACTTCATGCTTTTTCGTGCAGTTGTTGCTCGTAATGCGTAAGTCATCTTTTCTTTACATTGATTCCAGATTTGACTATTGCGCCACTTTGCAGTTATGTTTTAGGTTCACGTAGGTAATTCTTTACCAGGAGATTATCTATCATTGCAGATTGAGGGCAGAACGTTTCCAGTCACAGTGCACTATAACAAGAAAACGGACGAGGATTATCAGGCTGCTGCCTACACTAAAGTCTGTAAAATTCATCGACAGCTACCTGATGGAGCCATACTGGTGTTTTTGACTGGTGAGTTTTACCTTGTTTTTGTAAATGTGATGAGTGGCAGGGAACCCTTCTGTGAGATATCTTTAAATTATTTGTATGGTGTACATAGTTGGATCTAACATTGTTTTCATACTTTTTGTTCTTTCAACATTAGTTGCTATAAAATTATTTTCGTTACCCAAAAGTTTATTATTAGTATCTTACTGTGTGCAAATATGAGAGACGTAAAGAAATGTTGCAGTTGAGGAAGTGGTTTGATATTGGATATTGGAGCAATTGAAACATCTCTTAAATATATTGGAGAGGGAACTGAATTTTAAAAATCTTTTTAGAAAGGAATGGCGGACATGACAACGTAATAAGTTTCGAGCTTGCTCTGACCGTAAAAGATCATGATGACGATAAAGAATTCCTTCTTAATTACTGCATTATATATGTGAACATTGTTTCTCTTCCGCGTCTTTCCCACTCCCCGATTATGGGACCGATCTCAGGGCTACAATATCTTTCGCCATCTTGTTTGAAAGCTGATATTTCTGTTTGAAAGCTGATATTTCTCTTTTTTTTATATAAATGCATTTTGCCACTCTCTCTTAAAACATCAATAGAGCTAGAAAAAAAATCAGGCAAATTTGTACTCTCGATTTAGAGAATTTCGATTGTGTTCATTCACGTTTGTGAACAGGTCAACAGGAGGTAAACCAGCTCTGCCGTAAGCTGCGCGCCACCTTCCCCAGCCGAAGCTCGCAGGACACTGAGGCTCAAGTGGTTGACGACGCTACGGAATATCGGTGAGCGGACTTGACACAAATGCATGCGCGACAAATTTGGCTAGATTTCGTTGCTATTGATCTTGAGCAACCGTTACACTATAGTATTGGTTTCATCTTTTGGAAATGAGACAGTATTGATTATCACGCATCATCTTGATCTTCAATATTGTGGAGTCTGGCAGCATTATCGTACAATGCAAAAGTTTTCATGTCTTTACAATTTTGTCTCAAATTAACGCAATCTTAGAAAACTTCTTTTGACAAAGGATTGTTATTCTCACATTGATACGACAATGTATAATATAATTGTTCCTCTTTTCAGGGGGAACTGTTTTTCAGGAAACTATTGCCGAATATTATTAATAGGTTGCGCGCTGTTGATACCGAACGCTTACATTAAAAATGAATTCTGTACTCAGCTGAAAAATAGTTCAACTTGAAAATAAAAGTTTCTGATGAAAGATTAAATTTTGAAAACTGGACGATTTTATTCGAAAACCTATTGATGTATAATTTTCCTCCTACACAGGAAAAATGGCTCTCCAAATTTTTTTTTTTCTACTAAAGAATTTATGCTCAGGCTGATTCATTTGATGTGAGGTGCTCATTGCTCGGAAGTTTGTCTACCCGTTTTACTCTACCCCATCGAAAAGGTGTACTCACAAAACCCAGAATACGCACAGATCGAAATGGTAGTTGACGTGCTAATTACAGTTAGCCAGCAGTGTAAATTTTCTTTTTGCTTTTCTGATCAGGAAACTTTTGTTATCTTAAGTCAGCTTTACACAGCAACTTGTATTCAATGACGTTACTATCTTTAGGGGATAAAAAATCCATTGGGAGAAGCGGAGTGAGACGGTTCATAAATATGCTTCAAATCGCATTTAAATTTTTTGTATGCTTTTATTGGGTTTTTACCGCTCGCATGTCTTGCGTTATGTATCTACAATTTTTAATATTGAATGCTGCATTTTTTACATTTAGAATTGTCAAGCTTTCCGTTTATTTTATTCTGTACCTTTATTGTCCGCAAGTATAAACATGATCCTGACAGCACGGGTCTAATTGAATGACTTGTGTTAGGAGAGGTATCCGTTTTGCTTAATGTGTAAGAAAATGTTCTCATTGCAGGAAGCGTTTGAATGAGCTAAAGAAAAAACGTCTGGCACGGAAGGAGATGCTGCTGAATGAGGCAGCAGCTAAGGAGGCTGAAGCAGAGAATGCCGCTCTCCTCACCAAGAAATTGCTCGAAGTCAAAGTGGATGAGTGAGTAGTGGCTCTAGAAGTTCAGTTCTATATGGACAAGTCAAATTAGGTCACTGCAGACATGTGAAAACAGGGCATTGTTGATTGAATAGTATTATTTCTCTTTCAGCACGAATTTTCGAATGTAATCTGTATGTTTTGAACTATGTTCTTCATGTTCAACTAGTTAATGAATTGACACCATTTTTACATTCACAAAAAAATTTTGTTTTTCATCTGTTACAAAAAATACTGATCATATGAATTATATTTGCCATCATTATAGCGGGTAAATTTTGGTGTAGTCATTGTTGATGTTTTCAGACTGGTGATCACAATTTGTTGTAGCTTAAAAGCTTTGGCCTCCTCTGCCATTGTGCATTCTGGGGGAGCTGGAGCTGGCCTGGTGCACGGTTGTCAGATCCTTTTTTCACCAAATATCATTTTTCAAGTTGCTTTGGATTTAAAGACTATTTGGCATTAGGGAACTTTGCAAAGTCGCCAGGTGCATAGTTTTTATAGTTGTGCTCCACTTGAAAAAAGGAAGAATTTAATGATTTTATGAAAGGTAACAGTTACTTTACGACCCTGATCTGGCGTTGCAAAGGCTCAGATCGAGACCTCCATGTCGGTATTTATTTTCAGGTTTCCACTATTTTCTGGGATGTGAGATACTGTTTACGAGTATTATGTGAACAATGTTGAATTTTTACACTGGTCGGCCTGAGTTCTAGTATTTCCAGTTTACATTTGCCTGCAAAAACGAAAAAATTATTATAGCTTATTTTATCTCAGTTAAAAATGCGAGTGGCTACGTCCAAACTAATTTTGAAACTAGAACACTAGGAATTAGACTAGATATCATGGTTTGCTTCCCAGATACTGTACATACAAGTGTACTGCTGAACTAAAATTTTATGTTCATTCCGTGGGAGAATTTTCAATCGTTTCCGACTACCTCTTTCATAATCGTGTATGGAAATTCAGCTTCATTATTTTTCATTCATACAATCGGTCGTCATTCAATTTTCTGTCCCATGTTTTTAGTTCATTCATGATCTCCAAAGAAAATGACTACAATCGATTGACTTTTCTTTTGATCAGCTTTGCTGCCGCGGCCTCTGTTTTTCCGGACAACGAGAATGAAGCCAACGACGAAGGTGACGACGTTGAGGATGGTGATGAGGGATCAGCTGGTAAGTCTGCTGACGCGCCTAAACAGGAAGACGCCACAGCCTCAGATGATGATGACTTCGAGCTCGGTGACGACGCCGATGCTGAGAAACGTGAGACGAGCGGCAGCGATGAGCAGCCTCTGCATGTCCTGCCTCTCTACTCCCTGCTGCCTGCTGACCGCCAGAAGCAGGCGAGTTGAATCCTTCTGAACGCTATTCAGAGCCTTCTGTCTAGTTAATGTAGTTTGGAATCCTACATTTACTTTTCTGCTTGGGTATCCTCATCTAGCAGAGCGAGCAAGTACACAAACGAAGTAGTCCATCCAGTGCATTCAAGAAGAAGGTACTTTAGAAGAAGGTCTGCTATGGCTAGATGAGAATTTTCAGGTAGGGCAAGTAAACAAGATGCACACACAGAAACGGTGAATGAGAGACTCGAGAGAATAAACGCACACGGTATTGTCATCTAGCTGAGCAAGCAAGTAGGAATACCGTTTACATTTATTAACTTGAGTCTCATTCACTGGTTTAGGTATCTTGTTTACTTGCTCTACTTGGAAATTCTCATCTAGCCTTAGAGCACGTGCTAAGATATCATCTTGTACGTCCTGGCTGGACTACTTCAATTGTTCCTTTATTTACACCCCCAGGGGAATAAAACTATTTTATCCATGGGAATTAGTACTCCCAGGGCAAAATGTGTTAGGGCCCGAGTTGAGAGGTTAGTAGGCCTTCTTTTTGTTGAAATTAAATGTTTTTTGTTGTGTTAAGGACATCTTTTTTTCGGTTTACTGCTGTTCTGTTTCAGCACCTACTACTTTCTTCTTCAACTTTTATCTTGTTTCATTAACTTTTTTCTCAGCTTACTGTTTCTATTCTGCACAGATTCTGCATTCCCTCATCTCCATACTAAATGATGCCTTCTTCCTTCCTCTCTTTGGAACGCTTTTTTTTTACGGTTAGGGAGGCTCAAACTAACATCTAATCTAATCTATCGTACTTACAGCATGAAAAATAAAATGTTTGAGCGAGTACTTTCGTTTGTGTGACCAAACGATGGGGCATGGATTCATCTTGTATTGTAGGTAATTTTGAATAGTTATGAGTAGTTTCAAAGTGGTTATGCTATGAGTACGTTGGCATGTGTTGTAAGGGCACTGCCATAAAAAAGTTTTTGTCATATTTCCAATTTTTATTGTTTATTATTACCATTGATCTGATACTCTTGAGTATCAGAATGCATGCCTCTAATGTATTGTAATTATTCAAATTTCGATAGGTATTTCAAAAGCCACCACCTGGAACACGCTTATGCGTCATTGCCACCAACGTTGCCGAAACTTCTCTGACCATCCCGAACGTGAAGTACGTTGTTGACAGCGGCAAAACGAAGGACAAGGTACGTATCTGGATACTCTTGTTAACATTGTTCGATTGGTATTTCATGGGTTGTGGCTGTACAGACTACTAATTACATTAGGTTTGCGGTATGCTTCATGATTTCAATTGATGAAATATTTTCGTTGATAAATGTTTCCAAAAGTGTTTACCACTTGTTTCATTTGGTTCTAATCAAAAATAATCTTAGTGACTAAAAAATAAATGAGAGATCATAAGTGGAGTGTATTTTGCATGGTTGCTTTAATTATTGTTTTCATGAAAGAATATGCGAAATGTAAATTTTGTCATGTTTTGCGATTACAGGCGTGTAATTTCTTATCTATGTCATCAACCATACTGGGGTTGGGCGGGCTTGGGGAATAGAGGCGTGTTATTTCCAGCTTCTGTTTCGAAGATTAGGTTGTGGGCAAGTGGTTTATCATGATGTCGACTAGGAGGTTATGTTTGTTTAATGTCACTCCCATACCCTGAGTTTACCTACTCTGCCTACTCGGCAACAATGGCCTTCTAAATTGAAATTAGTGTTATCATGTTGATACTCTTCTGTAGTTTGTCTCTACCAGGTTTTAACAGCATTTCCTTTTTGCTTTGGAAATACTGTAGTTTTGATAGGTGACGAGACCTGAGGGCTGATTTCTCTTATTTGTGATTGCGGCTATTCAATGACTAAACCAGTTTTAAATGAATGAAGATAATATTACTTTCTTTTAGAACAATTGTGGAGCGTATAAAGTGATTATGTATGATTCATTCATCAACTGTTGAAAAGAACCCTTGTTTTGTTTTATAAATCGAAATCTCAGGAACTAAATCTCTAAACCTATTGTTTCTCACTACCATTGCGTACCGCCAGGTGTTCGACAAAGTGACGGGCGTATCCATGTTCCACGTCACCAACTGCTGTCAAGCGTCAGCCAATCAGCGAGCTGGTCGAGCCGGCCGCGTAGCCCCTGGTCATTGCTACCGGCTGTATTCGTCTGCTGTCTTCAACGACTTCATCAAGTTTGCAAAACCAGAGATCATGTGTCGACCTATTGATGACGTCGTGCTCATCTTGAAAAATCTCAACCTCCCAGTCGTGAATTTCCCGTATCCCACGCCTCCTGAACACATTCAGGTATTCGCTTTTTTTAATACCTCCGTGCCATAAAGATTCTTGAATAAAATACGGAATTACAACTGCGTTGTAGCCATTTTTATAAATGATCGACTATTGATTTTCTCATCTTCAGAGAAATGGAATTATTGATAATGCGTTTCATCAATTTATTTATCCACTCTTATTTGTTAGCAGCAATTTATATTTCGGCGGTCGAATGTTGAGCGAATTAGTCTTGAACTTGAGGGAAATTAAAGTTACTATAAATTCGAAATTTAAAAACTCGGATGTTAGCACATTTTTTGAAGTAAAATCAATCAATATGGTGAGCTTTTTTTTTGTATTGAAGGAGAATATCTACGTCGCATTATTTTACTTTGCAGGGCGAAATTTTTCTAGTACATGCAAGAATAACACATCATTTCTGTAATAGATCCGTCAGTCGCTGAAAAGGTTAGTTCATCTCGGCGCCCTCCAAGAAAAAGACCTGGACTCTGGTGTGACGGAAGAGGCCAAAACTTTAGGCCATGACAATACACCGATCCAAAAAGGTGAGACCACTTGCGTTCACGTGCTGCGAATCTTCACCTAATGTTGAGCTTGAGTTGCTTATTCTACTTTCCTTTGATGCCTCGTACTTCTTTTCAGGTGTTTACTTAAAGAAGATTCACCTTTCCTTTATAAATGGGATGCCTTCAGGAAGAAACAACATTCATTTGATTGTTTACTTGTTTTTCTATCAACTTAGTGCGCCCTAATTCTTCCTCTCTTATTTATTGTATTGTGTTACATCCCAAAATGCGTTTCGCATTGGGGGCGCCGCCGGATGTCTTCATCGCGCTCGGCTTCGGATGTCTCTCTGGGCCGGAAACGCACCGACCACCGGAAGGTCTTTGTTGCGAGTCCCGGAAAGTCTTCGTTGCTCGCGCGGCCTGACTTCCGGGCTAGACTATTATATAGAGGAAGCTGTAGCCGACGCACTCAGTCCAATAATAAGAACGTTGCTGTGCGAATCTTTTCTCCTCCTTTCCGAGTATACGGCTACGGAAACTAGTTGCAGCTACTGCTAACTTAACCTCATGTTGTGCTGAAAGAAACGACACAACATATTTGGCGACGAGGATTTCGAATCTCCAAACATGAATTTGAACTTTGTGCTCTGAAACCAAAATGTGCTAAAAGTGCTCTGAAACCAAGATGTCGCATTCTACAATTAGCTGTCCTCCATTCGACGTTGAAGTGGAAACAGTCTGTGAATTTCTACAACGACTACAAGTGCAGTGTGCAGACGCTCTTCAGAAGGCGGGAAACAATGGCAGTAAGAAAGCTAGTATTTTAGTTAAAGCCTTGCCTGTAAACATCATTACTGATCTACAACGAAGAATTAAACCTACGTTACTCTCTGACGCTACGTATGACGAACTAGAATAAAAATTAATACAACAATTTGAAATCAAGAAATCGATTGTCGACGCGTCTGTTACATTTCTAAACAGAACGCAAGGTGTTAATGAATCCATAGAAAGTTATGCAAAAACGTTAAATGACTTAGCATCTGCGTGCAACTACGGTAATTGCTGTCGTGATCGTCTCTTGAGAGATGCTTTCTTTGCTGGTCTTCGTTCATCGCAAATTCTCAGTGCAGTTCTACAGAAGTGTGACCAAAAATCTTACAACGAATGTGTTGAACATGCAAAACTCATCGAACAGTTAAGTTCCAATGCTCAAGATACTATTCGTGAGGATTCATCTTCATCGTTTTTCACAACAGAAAAATTACAGCCGAACTACATTTGCATCCGTTGCGGAGCTAAGCAAAAGCATCTCGCGAAGAATTGCTATGCTTCGAAATTGAACTGTAATACATGTGGGAAGATAGGCCACATTTCTAAAGTTTGCAAATCTACGACTGCAGCACGGCCTCCTCCGTCTGAGCTTACACGGGGAGGACCTACACGTGCCCGCACTTACATGGTGCCAGAACAGTGCGGTAGTCATGGCAACGTCGGAAGAGAAGATTTTTAAATGCAGAGGTCACGTGAGCCTCTACAGCGGAAGAACGAAGTTATTCTACAAAAGCTTAGGAACGACACTTGTGACGGTAATTCTCTACATTATTTCTCTGATAATCACCCGAATGATTCTCATTTTTTAGAGTAAACAGCACTGTAATTTCCGTTACTAAAGATCCTACGATGTTGAAATGCAATTTAAATGGTAAACCTGTTGAAGTTCTTCTGGACAACGGCAGTGCAGTCTCGACCATACGTAAAAGAGATGCACTTGCTGTTGGTGTTGTTATAAATCCTACGTGTAGTAAAATGCTTGGAGACAGTAGTGGCTCTGTAAATTTGCTTGGTCAATCTTCAATAATCATTAGTTATACGTCAGTTTTAATCATAAGTTTCTCATTGTGGAAGATGATAGAATGAACTTACTTGGCCGAGATATTTGTTCTAAACTCGACGTAAATGTTGCCATTGCTGATAAATGCGACACTATAAACAAAACGGATTGTCAGAGTTTGCCGTGAAGCTTGTCTTTGAAATATAATTCGGACTTGTCATCTGATTCACAGTCTAACGTTAGAGATACCATTCATTTCGATGTGTTGCCTGATGCAGTTCCTGTATTTTGTAAAGCACGCCCTGTTCCTGTAAGACTAAAAGACTCTGTCAAAACCGAACTGGAGCGCTTGCATAGTATGGGTAAAATTTCTAAAGTGTTTGATAGCCAATGGGCATCTCCTACCGTTAATGTTCTAAAGTCTGACGGCAGTGTAAGATTCTGTGGAGATTTGTCAGCCCCCATTAACAATTGGTTGAATCCAGTTCAATCTGTACTACCTGTTATTGATGATGTAATTTCTCAAATTGGCGACGCAAAGTTTTTCTCCAAAATTTATTTGTCAAATGCGTTTCTGCAAATTCCCTTGGACGAAGAATCAAAAAAGTTTACCATTAACACCTCTGAAGGTCTATTTATGTACAATGACTTACCTTATGGTTTGCGTGCAAGTCCCGGCATTTTTCAGGCGTTCATGAATAAATCTCTTTCTGGCATCGATAATATCATTGTGTACCAGGACGATCTACTCATTTTGATCTCTTCTTATGATTCTCACTTAGAAGTTCTTGACAAAGTCTTGTCTGTCCTCAAAAATGCTGGAATTCGCTTAAATCTTTCTAAATGTGCCTTTCTAACTGATTGTGTGTCTTATCTAGGGTACATTTTCGAATACAAAGGTGTTTACCCTAATTCTGAGAAAGTAGATACAATTCTCAATCCCCTCAGGAGGATACAACTATTGTATCTATGGGAATTAGCGCTCCCAGGGGGACAATGTAAGGGCCCGAGCTAAAGGTTAGGTAGAATTTCTTTTTGTTGAAATAGAATAGGTCTTTGTTCTGTTTCGGACGAACTTTTTTTCGGTTCACTGCTGTCCTGTTTTTCAGCACCTACTACTTTCTTCTTCAACTTTGATCTTGTTTCATGAACTTCTTTCTCATCTTACTGTTTCTATGCCCTTTCTGCATAGATTCCACGTTCCCTTAACTCTATACTAAATGGTGCCTTCTTCCTTCTTCACTTTGGATCTTATTTGTTGAGGATAGGGAGGCTTAAACTAACTAATAAACTAAGCTAAACTGCAATTCTCAATGCTCCTGTTCCTAAAACTGTCAAGCAGTTGCAAGCATTCATTGGATTGTGTAATTTCTACAGTCGTTTTGTCCCTAACTTTTCTCATGTTATGCATCCTCTGTATTTGCTTGAAGAAAGATATACCTTTCCAGTAGACTCCAGAACAGGATAAAAGTGTCCAGATAATCAGGGATATCTTTCGTTCGCATAAACCACTAAAATTATTTGATCCCAATCATGAAACTCTTCTTGAAACTGATAGTTCGGGTTATGGGATAGCTGCCGTACATATGCAACGCGTTGGTCCTTCTCATGATTGGTATCCTGTTCAATTTGCTTCAAGATCTCTAAATAATGCAGAGCGAAACTATTCTAACGTCGAAAGAGAGAGCCTTAATGTGGTTTTTCGCGTCGAAAAATTGAAGAAATTTCTTCTTGGTGCTAAGTTCCTTATTCATAACGATCAAAAACCTATTTGTAAACTTTTTGCACATAACAAAGGCGTACCTCTAAATTGTTTCGCTCGTATTCAAAGATGGACTCTCAAACTTTCCCAATTTGAAAATGTTTTCAGCTATTCGAAAGGTAAATGTAACTTAAATAGCGATTGTCTTAAGCCCATATTAAACGGTGGCAAAAAGTGGCACTTTTGGGTGCGAGAGATGCGCTCTCTTCTTCGAAGTCATGGCAGCCGCCGTCACCAACACACTGCAATGTTATTATACGATTCGGTGTTCGCCAGCCACACACACGGCGCTCAGTAGCGCACGAAACTCGGCCGTGGGTGGTTGCGTCATAATGGCGCTCTCTAAGAATGCAAAGGACCTACAGAGCATACGAAAAAACTGCACAATACCGAATTTGTTTTCACTGTTGTATTTAGCAATACATGTCTTTCAAGTCATGTTCATTTTCTACGGTTAATTCACAGTAATTCAAAGTTGAAAAATGGGTAAATAAATGCGTTGATATTAATTTAGGGATTCTGATACCAGCGAAATATATATACCATCTAAAAAAAAACGTGAAATTAGTATGGCTTATTATCATCGTCATATATATTTGATTAAAAATTGGTTTGGAATGCGTTGCTCCCGGGAATGCAACTACGCTTGATTGCAATTAAAGTTTTTTTTTGCATGGTGGAATGCAAATTGATTATCAAAAATATGAAAAACATCCAATACTGGTAATAATGAGGCACTTGTACACATAATTGCAACATATGCGTCGGTACAAATAACTTATTTTAATAGCAGGTACCATCATAAATAATATTTAATCATACATTAAAATAGCATTGATATTAGTGAAGAAATGTCTATCACGACATTATTATATATTTCGTTCGATTATTTAATGCTTGGTTTAGTCATCAGGTAGACATACGAACAGTTTTGAACGATAATAAATATGAGTATAAGACAAACAAATTGAAAGTTCGTACATAGCGGTATAGTATAAATTTATACTTGAACACTTACTTTCCTGAAAAATGTATTGTGTAAACCATGCTAATTTCCGTCATTTTTTACATCTGAAACTCAGGGCATTGCAAATTATTGTAACTGAAACCGCGCTACTGTGATTTCGAACTTCTGAAAAAATCATCATAGTAATTTTTATGCAGGAAGCGAGAGTATCAATAATACATGTGTAAGTATTTGTTACCTACATCGGACTTAGAATGAAGTATTTCATCCAATGATTAAGAAGAGGAGCAATGAGTGTCACCTTCGTCTAAGAATGTCAATACTATTGGGAATGGGAATCACAATTTGGGAGTACTATTTCGTCGGTTCCTGTACCTGATTTCTGTGAATCTTTTTAGTTTTGCTTTCCCGGCTGAACTGCGACTGAAGTGTATTTATTTATTCTTTGGTTTAGTGATGTACTGATGTATCGGTATCGGTATCGGCAAGTATCGGTATCGGTATCGGCAAGTATCGGTATCGGTATCGGCAAAATCCGGCCGATACTTTACCGATACTTTCCTATAATACGTATTTTATAATAAAAATTAAAGTCATAAATCATGAAAGGAAAAGTATAAGCAAATAAAGAGCCTATTCATACCTAGTAAGTTAGTTCGCTAACTGTTGAAATTACAGCGTTTAATCAGGCCCGCTAACTGAATTTATAACTTTGAATTCCCGATGAGTCACGTTCGGTCAGTGAGAGCAATGTTCCATGAATAGTTAAACGCAGTAGCGACATAAAATTATTATACTTTTACAACTAAAACCTATTTAGTTTGACCCAATTTCCAATTCTCAAAGTATATGACAGGCTAACAAAAATCGTACTAATTAAATAAAGTTGAAGGTGCATTTTAAAGTTTTTGAAAATTCAATAAAGAAGTAGCCGAAAATTCTATTTTAATTTAGCTTGTAAATCGTCAA
>JACJUY010000286.1:3618-38276 GCA_014220935.1 Platorchestia sp. MABIK
AGGATGCCCCAGAAGTCGCTGAACTTATTCGGGCCCACAGGTAGCTATACTCAAATTTTACCATTGTACTAGACTTGAGAAACATTCTACCTCTGTATCACCTGTGGTAAAAAAATTGTTTAAATTGTTTAAACTTCCAGTAACTCTTTGATGATCAAGTTATTTAGAATGAGGCACTCATTCAAGCTACGTGCGATTTCAAGTAGTTAAACATACTTCATGCACCATTTACATGCGTTTGTCATTTCAGCTTCAAAAAACTACGTGCTCTTGAATTTAATTTATCACTTACAGCGCCAATCCTGATGGTTAGAACTACATGTAATATTGTCTTCATTAAAATATTTCATTTCAACACACACAAAAACTTCACATTTTTGCAGTCGCTCGCTCTCTTATCCCATTTGAAAGCACTTGAAGATCTACAAAATTTGGTGTCTCCGGCATTTAGTTTTCAGCCTTCAGTTAAAAGGTGTGCCAGCGCATCCGGACAACTGATGCAATCTCCTACGGGTAAATCCGGAAGCTGCTGGCAGGATTGCCGCTCTTGCAAGCGTGGTCGAGCGACGTAAACTTCGTCTTTTGTGTCAGCGATTGACTGTTTACGACACAAACCGCTCGTAAACGCGGTAAACTGCGACATGATGAGGATCAGTAGTAGACTCTGCGATGCAATTCGAGCGTGTGGGGCAGAGACAACTTCGACAAGACTTCAGATTAAGTCACTCTTGTCACTACAGCGCAACACCCAAAGTGCTTCCTCTTCGCGTGAGTCCTGAGACAACTCGAATAGAATTTACGTGAAGATACGTGCGTGGAAATTCTTACTAAACCAAATTAGAACTTAAAATAATTGTACACTAAAGTGCGCGCTCTAACAAAAATTCATTTTCGCGATAGAAATTGATTCGCATACATGTGAGAGACGGCGGATGTTCTGCGAGGCACATCCGGAAGCGGCAGGAGCTCCTCGCGTTCCTGCGCATCAGGCGAGAGCGAAGTTGTCCCTCGACAGGGCGCTCCCTGCACTCCCGGAAGCCATCCTCCCGGCCTTCGTGCACGTGGCCTCGTCCTCTGCATTGTGGTCCAGGGGTCTTACAAACCCGCGCAGTCTTGCCGCTGCGGGAGGAGCTCTTTATGAGATTGTCCTTTGAGTCTCTGGACATCGCGCTCGCTGGAAGGGAGAATGACGTACACGACGTCACATCTCTTCCGTTGTTATTGCCCACTTCCTCAAGATTAGGCTCTTTCGTTGGAAAATTATTAAGAATGAGTCCTATGAATTTAGCAAACGTTTTGCGGTCGCTTTCGTATAGATGTTTGTCGTATTAGAACACTTGCAGGAGCATGATGTGTACTTTTTTTTTTCTAATGGAATCACTTTTTTCAAATTGGCCCGCCAGTTGTATTTAAGTACAACTATAACAAGTTTCTCTAAGTTTAATTCGCACCTAGGGACACACATCAACTTTCCGAGTGTTTGTTTCCTGTTCAGCGTTGTTTTTTCCGGAAATCTCGCCATGAGACAGCGTCCGTCGAGGCCCACCGTGTCCAGTGTCCTGCCGCAGCGAGGCCAGCGGCCGGAAACGACCCACATCTGCACCCATAAATGAATGAAAAAACTAGCTTCACCTCGATTGTTTTTTTTTTCTTCAATTTAAAGTAGTGTGAGGAACGAATATTTAAATGGTCATGCTAATATTTTGCTCACTTAATATCAGTGAAAAATAGTTCAGATAAATGTAATGGACATTTAACGATAGTGTTCAAGTTGTCTTACTCTCTAGTTGCATTACTTTCATCGTCCAATCAGAATGATCCTTGAGATTCTCCTGTTTGGGCATTTCTTGCTTTCTTCAGTGCTAAGGCAGTGGCTGGCCGTTCAAATTGAATGATATCCAAAATCAATGTATCAATGTACGAGAGTAATTTCTTTTTTTTGCTTCGCGTAATTCAAAAGTGCAGTTTTGTGAAGTCAAAGGTAGCATTTTATAATTCAGTCGCTGTGAATAATTTGCCTATAATTTTTTAATGAATTTTTGAAATTGCTTCTCTAATACCAATTGTTTTTAATTCAAATGCGACAGGATGGTGAAAGTAAAAATGGATTATTGGATTATTATAACAGAGAAAGTGGATTAACTTTTTGTAGGGCTCTTTAATGCATTAAGTTGAAGTCATTTAGAAAACTTACGTGGTAGCACTGTATTCTAAGAAGTAACTTTAGGTTGTTCCAATTAGGGAGGCACGCTAGAGGCTGCTACTATTATCATGGCAAATGTTTTTGGTTTTTAGAGTCCAGCACCACCAACACGCCCATCATCTGCACTCTTTCAACACTGACATTAAATCTTACTGAGATTCTCACTCTATCGGTTGAAATTGTTTCGTCTCAGCTTCCAGTTGTGCAATCACAGAAGAGTTTTTCTAATTTTTTGAGTTAGAAGCGTGACACAACCCTTCCTTTTAGCATAGCAGCGCTTTGCTCATCTCAAGTCTGAGAAACAAATTCGATTTCGAATAGACAATTCTGTTGTACAAACAAAGGGCTAGACGTGCTAAAAAATCCCTTCTGCAGTACTTTAACCAATGTTATTTTATGATACACATGTAGTACTTCATAAAATAAATATACCTAGAATAATTATACAGATTTTAGTTTCCAGCCTTCAAGGTTCAGTCTTTGGGGCATGTTAATTGAAAACTGAATTGAGTAAATAAATGTACTTCTTGCTCAAACCAAATGTTCCAAAGGTTAGATTGAATATTCAAACTGGTGCCCTTCATCATTCATGCATATCTACGTACGAGTCAACTGATTCCGTACATCACACCAAAGTGTCCAAAGCATTTCTGTGAACACCATTTTCTCCATTTTCACGTCTCTATTGTCAGAACTAAAGCAACATTCTCAAACCTCCAGTACCACTTAATACTCTCTTTACGCTTTTCCGAAACTTCACAGAATAATCTTCAGTTTGTGAAGCTTGGTTACGAGTCTGCTACCCATTCAGGAGAAATTTTATTACATTTGTCTGGATATCAATAATGTACGTAAGAAAGTACTTTCCTAATCTAGTGTAAGACATTTGTTTGAAGCACCCGTAAATCGAATTGAACAATTTGCTGTAAGGTACGGAATCAGTTGCGCCTTAGAGCCAGAAACGCATCGACGCTGAAGGCCATCAATTTGAGCATTTAAGCTTAGCTTTAGAACATTTAGTTAGACTAAATACTACACGTATCTGTTAAATTAAATTTTGACTTTAATTTTTCAAAATCTTACGTTGTACGCTAGAAAAAGCATTTTCAATGACAGTTCAGAGTGTGTAAACATTTTTATCGAAATAATCTCTATAAACTGTGCTAACGTTTCTTCATAAGCAATAATTCTTGACACTCCAAAAAATTCCTTCAAATTTGTCTCCCTATTTCATTTCACATCAATGATGTATAAATTCATCAAGTCTGTTTTCTCTTTCATAATTAAAACGGCTCTCATTTCTGCTCACATGTATTGGTGAAGTCCTCCTTCCTTCTAAAATACAAAGAACTTTCGTGGAAGTAGTTAGGAGTCTGCTAGGGACAGAAAAAGAAGATATCCTCGGCGCATTTCCTCAAAGGTCACGGCATAATTTCCACTCAAATGTCACAGTACTCAAACTGCATCAGCTGGAGCAACCCGATTTTTCGGGTCAGGGCTGTAACCCATATTTTGTGGTCATGTCTTCAACCTGATTTTCACCTGCAGTGCAATTGTGACCTGCATTTAGGCAAGGGTTGTACCCTATAGATCTGGGTCATGTTAAGTCAAGGTCAGGGTTGTTAACTGCGTCATCGCTCAGCTCAGATGCGTACGCCCGATCCTAGAGTTACACAACATCAACTTTTTCGAGCCTTCCCTTGTACGGATAAAAATCAGTCCCAGTTATTCACTTCTTACGTGATTTGGATTCAAGTCGTGAATAACTGGCACCAAGTTTAACCTGTACAAGTTGAGGTTCACGCAAGATAATGCCACATAACACAAGGAGAAACTGCACTCTCAGGAGCAGTGGAACAAGTAAATACAATATAACAGCAATGCTCCATTAATGGGAAATTTGTTATTTTTAATAACATAATGATGGGACCTGAAATATTTGACAAAATGTCCAAATGTTCAGCTTTCGTTGAACTTGAATCAAGTCCGAAAAAAAATCTGTAGATTTTGGACATCAGTTTTCACAAATGATATATTGTGTGAGGAAATAGTCGCATCGAAGTATGAAAATACTTTTCACTACAAATGGTTAGTCCTAATATTTAGAACTTCTAAAGTCTCTTATTGTGTGATAGCAATTTCTTTGCGAATATCAGTTGGAAATCTCTACTAATTTATGATGATGTATTTTTAATCTACAGGGTGTCGTACGAAAAACGAAATCCGAAATAAAAATATAATTCAAAAATCGTTCGATGCATCTTCTTGTTGTTTCAATCATATTCTTCGTTGAAAGCTTTTCAACAATTGCTTTACGCTTTGATAAAATGTTTTCAAAAATATTTCTCCGTAATTGCTCTACTCAAGGCTATCAAAAACATTTTTGCGCAAGAAAGTCAAACGATAAAATGTGTGAACAGCAATTTTACTTTAGTTTAAGTTTCAGAAAAATTATCAATACCATCTGTTCAGCGAACCATGGCAAGTCTCTGTGATGCCGATATCGGACAAAAAGAACGCGCTAATTTTGTAAATTCCAAGATCTTAATAATCTCATAAAACTATTTTAATCTCCCGAAAGACAGGATGCAATTAACAAAGGAACAACGAGTATTTGTGGTCACGAAGCACATTAGAACTTTGATGAAAAATAAAAGATCAGTTTCAATAACGTGTCCCAAGGGGGCAGTCGCCCGGTAAATCTTCAATTTGGAGGAACGTCCAACAATCTACTGAAGAAAGAATTGAGCTGAATCTTAGCAAAGGTCGTTCACGACCGAGAAGAGAAGTACGAATCTTTTATTTCTTTAATACTTCCAACGCTAATATACTTCATGGCCACGAATACTCGTAAACACATGATATTGCTAATTTTTCTGAAATTTAAGCTCAAGTTAAATTGTAGCGTGAACATTAATCAAGTTTGACTTTTATGCGCAATTTTACTTCTGACGGCCCTCACTAGAGTAATTATGGGTAAATTTTTTTGAAGATATCCTATCAAAACAATTAGCATTTGTTCAAAAGCTTTCACCGAAAAATATGGTTGAAACAGAATAAAAATGTAGCTAATAGTTTATAATTCTGTTATTTTCATTTCAGGTTTCGTTTTTCTTGGGACAAACTGTAAATCTTGAATATTTAGCTGTCAAGTCAATTTCAGTATCTAGCATCTAATTCCTCTCAAACAATTTTCACTATGGTCATTTTGAGAGAATGACTACACCTTTTTCACTTCAAATTAATCCGAGTCAAGTTCAATTTAATCCACGTCAAGTTCAATTTAATCCAAGTCAAGTTCAATTTAATCCAAGTCAAGTTCAATTCAATCCAAGTCAAGTTCAATTTAATCTAAGTCAAGTTCAAATTAATCCAAGTCAAATTCAAATTAATCACAGTCAAATTTTACATATATATATATATGGGAATACATTTGGATTTTATGTATGTAATGTTGTATTCCGTACTATCGGTTTTTACAATAATTTTAAAAATGCCTTTTTCAGTATCTTATGTACCGATTTCTCTAATATAGTAGTATAGAAGAAAAGTGTTTCTCATTGAATTTGGATCACCGTTTCCTCAAGATGGATCTCTACAACCAATCAACGGACTATGAAACAAGTGAAGATTAACAAGAAAATATACGCGCAGGGGTAAGAAGAGGAGTAAAGAGAGGAAAATACAAGAAAACACGAGAAGAAAAATGCAGAGTGATAGATGCTGCATTGAAAGATGAAGATTGGATAGCTCCGGCAACATTTTTCTTGCTAATGCAGGAATGTATCGGTGTAGTAATGCACTCATATAAATTGTAACCAAACGGAATCGCACATCAGTACTCAGTGAATCGCATTTGTACATTTTTTTAAAGATTAAAAATACATATCGTCCGGTAGTAATCTTTTGTATTTCCATGTATATTATTTCATATGTATATGTGATAGAGTGTAATTTCACGCATATAAATATCTATGAGTGTAAATAAATCCTCGAAACTACGTCTATGAGCAACACAAAATTACCTTTTGAACATAAATTTTTGAATGTATGCACACTGTTCTCAATGTAGAATTTTAAAACAACCTCAATGAGGAGTATAATCCGAAGTTTTTAAAATTGACTTGCATCTTTTACACCACTCAAAGATCTGAATCACACTTTGCATGGCTCCTGATACTGGTTACTTACCATGTTTTACGATAGCTTGTTTTTATATCGCAGAAATTTCATGTATTCCTTGCTGAAAGGAAAAACAACTGTCTTGCTCATCACATCCAATAGATACATATTTAACGCAAAAAGACTCAAATTAACAAGTAATTATGTCAATTTTTAACTCAACTTAGGGTTCAATTAATTTGAATATGACTTGGATTAATGTGAACTTGACTTGGATTAAATTGAACTTGACTAGGATTAATTTGAAGTGAAAAAGGAGTACTTCACCGAAAACGATGAAAAATTTCAGCTGTGCTGTCTCTCAGTTGCTTGCCTTGGCTCGTGGTTTGGATCATTGTCTTGTTGAAAAGCTGTTTGTCTTCTCAGCTAAGAACATCAATAAAAAATTGTTATTTCTGATGGCGAGAAGATTTCCAGCCTCACCTGTAGCCTGCGTGTTTCCTGTATAAAGGCCACTCCAAATGTTACTGCCTACTTCAAACTGCACTGCTGATATGTGGTCTCTAGATCTTTGAAAACGCTAAGTTAGCACCAAACGACACTGTTTTAATTATTGCCGCGTGTAGTCGTGTCAATGTTGACCTTAATAATATCCGTCTAATGAAGTTTTTTTCAATAATTATCACTGTTTAACCTTTCAGCGGCGGGCTTATTGCGAGCTACAAGATGCTACTACTTTAATTACAGACCCTTCCTCGCCCTGTAATTTCGAGATCTGTTCTCTTTGCTGAAGGTCAACCATCGCGTGAAAAGGATCACGCTGAATTTGACCATATGCAACCATCTCAATTGTATTGTTCTGCGTGAGATTAATTTTAACTCTGCTCTCCAGTTTTGAGCGGGCCCGAGAGGTTATCTCTCTTGGAGCTTGTATCCTTGGCTCGCAGCGGACGGTGTGTGGCTTCTCCACTTCCTATAATTACGAACTGCACAGCGTTGGAGGATGGTGAGCTGCATAGGTGCCGACTTATTTCTTCTATCTGTTCCAAACTCCACAAAAATATTGCTCGTAGCTTCAGGAGAATAATATTTTGCATCTAAATTACTTTTTCTGAGGAATTACGAGGATACTCGGTGATTGCTGTGAATTGTGCTCTTTTGTGACAAGTGCGTCACATCATACCCTCTCAAAGTAGAGCGTTTTGGATATTCTAGGACAGCGTATAAGTCAGTTACTGGAATGTCAGTGTTTCTAGTAAGTGTATCGTTATGATTAAATTAATCGCTTGATGAGTGATATTAAAATCCCTTCCTTATGTTTTCATATTCTTGAACAATTTATTCGATATATTTACCACAAGCGATACATCAGTAGACTGTTTCTTACTGCTTTCACAATGGACACATTTGAGTAGAGCTACTTGTAGGCCCGAATAAGTACAGCGACTTCTAGGGCATCCTATCATCAACGCTATTTTAAGGTGTTCAATTATGATTAACCTAATTCACTTAACCTGTGCGCACTCTAAACTGATCTATAAACTGGTTCGCTCAAGATTCGATGCTTAAGTTCACAACAATAGCTAATGTAGGCTAGATGAGAACAGTATATTAGACTTAAGATCCCTATCACTAATCATGGTAAATCGCCCTTTCAAGGTGAATCATATAGCAGGGAAGATTTGACTTGAATACTTAATGTGATTAATATTCAGATAGAAATATGAATTCAAGATTCATTTTGAAAGCTTTGTAAGACCTTTTTTCACGGAATTTAGCAAGGATCGAATTCTAAGTCTTAATCCTAATGAAAAGGAAGAAAAATGTGTTGTGACAGAGCTTTTGAACAATAAGGAAGTGTGAAGTTACGTCTATTTCAAATTATATAATCTTAATGGCCAATTTGGACCGTTAATGATTGTTCAAGGTGTTAGTCGCCCTTATTAGTCAAATTTGAGATTTGACTTTTCAAATTTGAACTTGACCCTGTTTTTCCCTACCAATTATGAAAATTTAAGGGAGAAAATTTTTTAGAGGATTTAGTAAGCAAAGCTGCACTTAACTCATTTTGTATTTCCTCGAGGCTTTCGCGCCGTACGGAGGTTCCCTCAGCTATCCTCAGCTCAGTAGAGCTTGGGCTGATCTCGTCAGGGTACTCTCCTCTACGTGACGTTTCTCAGAGCTATTGCTACTCATTTTACGTCACTTTTGACGTTCTTCTGGATGTCTCTAGTGCTTAGCCTTGTGTGAGGAACAATGCGTTTTATATACGTTTCTTATTCTCCATTTTTCTCTCACGAAAGTAACCAATATTGTAGATCGTAGTAGCGATTGTATGCACCTAAAACTCCTCTGTATGTTTCAGTCCAATTTTTTTTAATGTCAAGTTTGCGCCGTGTTATGATATTAACAACTACTGCCTAAGAACCTTCGCGGCTGCCAGAAGTTTTAAACCTAATCAACATAGCTGTCGCACACCGGTTTTTAAGCAATCTGTAACATCATATTCAGTGTTTCTCACTACATGTAAAAATGAATTAATGAATCTCGAAACAGGATTCCATACTTTAGTTTTGTTAGCTCGGAGACAGGAAGGCAAGGCCAGGCAGAAAATTAAACAAGTGTCTAATTTATTATAAGCCTCGATCGCGCTTGACATGCAGAGCAGCTGCGGAGCTATAGGCGAACTCAACCACCACAGACGCAACTATTGAAGATCAAGTTTATTTTGGCCTTTCCCTGCAATGAGCTATTGTTGCGCAGATTTCTCTTTTGCCGTTCTGGACTGCTTTAGTGCTCTATGTGTGAGGCGTGACCTTTAGGATAAAGTGATGCTGGATGCAAATTCGACATGGAAGCTGCGATGACAAATTGAGACATGCCTGATGAGCGCCAAGGCAACAGCAGCAGCAGCACGCAAGTCAAAACCTTCCTCATTCGTGGGGATAGAATAGACGTTCGACTCGTGCACGTGAAATCTATGTTCAATTAACTACACTATAATTTTGAATTAACTCTATTAACTATTTTAGATGAATGCTGCATCACGAGCGTTAAATCAATCGTAGAATAGAGACAGTTATGAACTTATTTCAAAATGCACCCTATTGAAAATGGGAATTCTTCACCATGAAAAAATAAAAGAGTAAGGTGTTATAAGTAGTAGGTGATGCTTACTAGGAGCGACCAACACTAAAACTCGCACATGGTGCTGTGAGGCCTGCGTATGTCGTACTAATAAGCAAGATGAGAGAACTGGTGCGCCATTACATAGATTTGATTGCTTTTCTCCTTCTTGGCTTGCTGAAGAATTTATAATTCGTTCGCGATCTGAAAACGACGAGCAATTTTTTGAAAAAGAGATGTGATTCATTAATGGAGACCAGGAGCTTCTGGTCCGCCACACAGCATGCATATAATGCAGCTACTCCCAATAGAAAACTCAATGAGATACTTTAATCAAGAGCGCGGAAACCAGCCTTTAGTTTCAAAAATATTGAAATGATTCAGTTAAAGGTTACTATTGCTTCTTGCAATAGAATGTAAATGAATCGCTGCCTTGCTGGCTGCCGCGTGTACTGAGCCCAACAGAACTGTCCACAGCCTTTGGGCTCAATTCCTCCTCGCTGGATGCACGATTTATCAATGAGATCCAAGTAGCAAGCAAAGCGTATAATGATTGTTCGCCGAATACGAGAGAACTGAGAAGCCTTTTTTTATAGAAAGGTGTACTTCTTGAATACAAATTTTGTGAAAAGCTGCTCTATGCCATCCCCGATAACACACGTTAGCGATAATTTTGTTGCACACGCTACAACCTTTAATCCTTCAGTTTTTTAGTGATGATCTCTTGCCATAAATGCAGAATAGTGCTCGGCATTTGAAGTGACGCTACCGAGACGTGATACACCTACCACAGCACTCAGGCAATCCTGCAGCTTTGCTAGTAGCTCGGTACCCAAATTTTTCAGCATTCGCTCAAACTTCAGGATTGTGGTCACCAAGACAAGTATGTAGAATAACAAACCCCTGATCCCGGGACCCAGGTTGGCTGCCTGTGATGCACGACTCAACAGTGACTCTAACCCCCAGGCTACGTTGTGGAAATAAATATTCTCCGTAGACTTGGCTTCTATTACATCTCGTTGGGGTATTTTATAGCGTAGAACGCATTCAGAAGTTACTCAAGATACCAATCATGCTTTTTAACTTGAAATATAACTATAATGAAGGATTTAACCAGTAGATTCTACTATATTTGACCTATGTTCTTAACTCGATCAGGTTACAGCTTGATTCTTCTCGTGACCTTATGTGTCCTCTTATTCTCCTTCAGCCACCATTTATAAAGAACTTATCATTAAGAATGAGATGTTCTCTGCCATTATTCTGCTTTAACATCGATATTAACCTTCTTTAAAATCTCCCCTATGGTTATATTAGTTCACTTAAGAGATTACGTGCTGCTGTTTTTGCGGCCTGCAACTACTGGAGATTGTTCAGTTAATGAGAAGCTCTTTCGCTTTCAGATCATTAAATTCTAGCAGTGAAATTGGGTCGCTTGTTACTCAGCAAAGCATTAATACGACGAATAATAACCGAAGTGATGGGTTCCAGCCATTATATAGGGCGTGATTTTTACGCACAGTTTCCTCTCGTTGATGTGGTCCACACTAGATTCGTTCATTAATATGTATTTTAATCGTTCTTATATATTTTGTAAAATGATGGCATTATGTTTGCTCTCATTCACGAGCGTAAATTACACTGACACGTTCCCCTGTGATGCAGCAAAGGAAATTTCGAGCAAAATCACACAGACTGAACGCATACCTGACGCAGCTACGCCAAATATTATTGACCTCTTCGAGTTTCTTTGAACGTTCAATTTTGCTGTGAAAATTTAACTGAATTGTCCTGAAAACTGTGTACTTTTTTTTTGTGAGCCAAGTGAGAAGCTTTGTTGACCACCTTTTAGTTTGCAGTACACTAGCATTTATTGTCTACTAACACAAGACCTTTTTCCATAGTTTGCGTCTCATAACCCATTTGCCCCGAATTAAGGGAAAATTTCAAATTTAATTTTTTCATGAAAATAGGGTTTTGGACCCTTAAGAAATTATTTTCAAGATCTTAGAGTTCTACGAAAATTTGTAATAGCTAAAAATTACCGTCCCATTTATGGGACGTTGGCAGAATGTGTTAGCTCGGTGTTCATAAATAAGAGGAATTATACCCAATAAATCCTTCATTTCATAAATGATATTACAATGACTAAAGAACATTTATCAGACTCCTAGACAGTAGTTCGGATCCAGTACGCAAATTTTCCGTAAGAAGAAAAACGTTTTTGAGAAAATATGACTCTGTGGAATAAGGTCTGAAAAGCAAGTAAAACATAATAATTCAATGCTGTGTAAATTATAAAATTTGTTTGAAATTTGTCAATCAATGGTTATTATGAAATGCATGAATAAAGACTACTAGACTAGCAAAATGTTTAAATTTCGAGTAACTATTAAAAAATGGCTATTTTTTGGCGTTACTTTACTGGGACGCTGGTGGGTAATGGGTTAAGTTCAAACTTTTATTGAATATAAAATAAATGCCCCGCTAAAATAGGTTTGTAGAGTTGACAATGAGAGACTTCACTTTTTATTAGAGCAGTCGCTCGTACTTAAAACGATTAAGTTTCAGACATCAGTGCTTGGCTACCCAAATGTTCATCATTTAAACGTACGAGCTCAGATTGCGTTTTTTACCTTGCTAACATGCGGGTAACATAACTCTTCTGAGCTCCACAGCTCACTACACACCAGAGTACTCCACAAATCTACAATGTTTCCGCATTCACTGAATTTACATCTTCATCTTTATTCGTCCACTCAGAACTTTAATGAGAAGTCAATCATTTTTTTAATCGTTCTGTAGCAAATTTACCTCGCCCTTTGCAGGTGGTTTCTCATAAAATCAAATTGTTCATTATAGACTCGATGTTCTAGCCTTAAACCACTTGCATTGGACCCATTTTCTGTCCTTTCATGTTTCTGCAAGTACCATGATCCTGTTCTCTTCATTTTGACAGCAGCACTAAGTCTTGACGTCTCTGTAGGCAACTTAGCCTATTTTCTGGGGATGTTTTTACAAGCGGAACTACACTGGGCACGGGGCACCCTCCGCTGGTATGAGCTGAGAGGAGCTAAACGCTTCATGGACCGCAAAAAGTACGCGGTACTGCGATGCTCCGAGTTTTATACGCCCTCTGTCGTTAGTGATGAGCTATTACCACAGTATGACTGATGCTCCCGTGCAGTAAATCGAGTAAAAATGCGGCATTAAAGACCAATGAATCTTTTGAGAATTCGTTCAATCGTAGACTAACGAACAAAATAGATCCGTTTAATTAGAAAAACGATTTCGTTACCATCAGGAGATAATGATGATAATTTCTGATGATAATGCAATACAATCTTAAAATTCCTCCTTAACGCGCTAATTGCGGCGGGTTAATCTGAAGTTCAATATTTAAGTAAATTTAAATCAATTTTATTCGTCAACGTTAAAAGGGACGATAAATTATTTGAGCCTGTCTTTCATTTGATCCTTATCAAGCACATGTAAAAATTTAGCTTGTGATCACCGGTGGGTCACCAAGAGATCAACGTGTTGTGATAAAAAGACTTCAGCATTATTTTGCTCGAGACATTTACAAGCATACTAGTTTCAATTTCAGAACAGTCAATCATTATTTTCAGATCGTTGTAAATATTCATGTAAAATTCGAAACCATTCGTAGTAATATTTCTCAGCTGGAAATCGTTCAATTTTTCATCGTTCGAACAGAGTAACATTCATGCCTAAAAATGTATCATTTCCATACTTCCGTCAAGTGGAATTTCGAACAAGAGATTCAATCGGGAATAAATGACTGTAAAGTGTTCCCCAACTCCAAGCGAGGCACATCTGTTTTCACCCTTGTATCCAAATACTGATATCAAGGTATGTACTCGACGTAGTCGATTTGAATATAAAGAGTATTTCCCCTCTTTCTTTGCTCGTTAATTAGTTGATAAGGATTTGCAGCGAGAAATAAAGCTTTGTAAATTAATTCGCGTCATTCGTCTGTGTTTTTTAACTCCTGATTCTAGATAATCCTTTATTGAACATATTCTTTAATGTTCGATTCTGATGTCACAAATTGCTTGGCACTAAATTCAGGGTCTTTGTCATCGAAATAGTACTAGAAAAGTAAGTAATTGGTTGATTTGACCTTTGGATATGCCCGACTTCGATTAAAGAAGTCGGCTGCCTGGTTAATGGTTCACGGCCCTTATTCTGATATGCGTAGCTCGAGTCTGACTCCAGCACCACGACTCTGACTCCCGCACCACAACTCTGACTCCAGCACCACAACTCCGACTCCAGCACCGCGACTCTGACTCCAGCACCGCGACTCTGACTCCAGCACCACAACTCTGACTCCAGCACCACAACTCTGACTCCAGCACCGCGACTCTGACTCCAGCACCACAACTCTGACTCCAGCACCGCGACTCTGACTCAGCACCGCGACTCTGACTCCTAGCACCTCGAGTGCCGTATATGCAGCTAGTGTGGATGCCACACCACTGCACTCTCGTGTCCTATGTGGTGTGCTTCGTTTTATACAAAATTTCTAATTTCACATCAAGCGCATTCGAATACTGAGAGCACTGAACTTCTGTCTGCCTCTCAGGTAGAACTTTTTCCAACATAGACTCTTTACCGATTCAACGTATCATACTTATGAAGTTTACTTTGCTGTTACTCGTGTTATGCAGCCCTTTGTCAGGATTGTCTCGGTACACATCGCTACTCTTCTCCGTTGGACTCCGGAAACAACGTCAAAACGAGTTCAGTTTTTTCCCAGTCCAGCCTCCACAGTAGCAGGTGGTTCGCATTTGCTCCCTTCGTGGTTGACTCCAAGTAGCGCTTCTGATGCACCATTTTATGTTGTTTGTTTGGAAAATTTTATTTGCCAATTGGGCTGTAAAGAGTTGCGATGCGTTGTTTGTACGGCTAATATTGAAGCTAATGCCATCACTTTAGTTAATGATAATGCTGACCTTAATCTATGTATTAACAAGCCAATGTACGTTCTTACAGACGTATAGTCTTTCCGTACCTACCACTTCCAATTTTAACGCACGCCGAAATGACTCAAGCAATATTTTCAAAAGAAAAACTTATCCGAGCTGCTGAGGAAAATCGTACCATAGATACGATAATGATACAGAATGCGTTACGCCGAGTATTTTTCTCGTCGTTACTAAAAATTGAGGTGCAGTAAACGATGTAATTTCCAGGGGGCCATCTGGAACAGTTTTTCTTTAATGTTTCAAGTGTTCGTTTGCTAAAGTTGAAAAATGACCCTAATTTTTTCCCGGATCCACGGGCTTAGATTAGGAAAAGTTAGGATAGCTTCGGATAATTACGCTTGCTTAGAGAAGGTTAGCATTTAATAGAGTAAAATGGAAAATGTAAGCTTAGGATCGGTTTGGTTGGTTGGCGTTAACACTTTAACTACAACATGAGCCACCGATGGTCACGGAGGAGATTTTCATATGGCTGCTGACCGACCAGTAGTCACAAACTTATTTTCCTAAATACCTGATCAAAATTAAATGCGTGCACGGTCTTTTAATTGGTTGTCATTTCCCGAATTGATCAATTGAATTGACATTAATTCCAGTTGCCTAACGAACTTCAATTTAACCCGTCACAGTCTAAATGTTAATAAACCACCGTGTATTTTTCCCAGGACCCTCGAGTTGAAAATGAATACTATATATAAGCCTCTTATGTCACAAATTCCTTGACACTAAATTCTGGGTTTTTGTCATCAAACTAGCACTGTAAAAGTGAGTAATTAGTCGATTTGAGCTTTGGTTATGTTCAAATTCGAGAAAAAAAGTCGGCACCTAACCTGGTTGCATGATCTACGTTCTTTAGCGAACATCATCGAATCCCCTTTTTGACTGGCCATGTACAGCGGTGTTTACATAACGTTCAAAACTTCGAATAAGCAGCTAAGAAAACTTGACGTAACATAGCCGCGACGCGCTGCAGCGTCTGCAGCGCAGGCAGAGGTCAGGGGCAGCTGGCGCGCACGGCGGCAGGGCGCGCTAATGACGGGGCGGTGCGCTTGATCATCTTGCTCCTCTGCAGCACTCGGCTTGCTGCAGCTGCACTCATTACCCTCAGCTGATGCCTTCTAAAGCGCTCTGCCATATATGTAAGTGCGTGTCAGCTTATGGCATTGTCCAATTGAGAAATTATACTAGCAAGGTATCGCAAAGCTACACTTAAAGGGCATTCCAGACAATTTAAGCTCTTAAAAATAGAGTGTACGAAAACGATAGTGACTTTCTTGTCAGTCGAATTCAGTTAATAATCAGCTGCTGCTTATTTTGAGCACCGCATTGCTCCTCATTACGAGTTGAACGAAACGTAGCTTTGAAGAGTAGTTTACTTGAGAGACACCTGATGGACACTTTCGCTTTGAGTTATGGTGGATTAAAAGTTCTTTCTCCTGTGATTCTGGAGCAACACCATCGAATGGTCTATAGCGCAGAATCAGCGTGCTCCAAAAAACAATGTTTATCATTACAAAATGGATGCTTTTTGCGATGTAGAAACGATGCTGAGCTAGTTGATAGCCGCTTCACTCCATGAAATTGATATAATGTATTTTTAATCAGTGATTAATCATATTCAAAGTAAAATCAATCGCCTCATTTCATCGAAACCAGGACTTTCCAAACAGACGATGAAAACTCGACTACTTTCGGCACACCTTTCCAACATTCATTTCATAATGTTAAACTTTTCCAAACAAGCATGGATCATACGAAGTGATGCATGCCCAGTGCCCGAAGCAGGAATGGCTGGTTCTGAGCAGACCCCTGCAAGGTCGGCTGGTTATGGAGCCCGGCTCATGCGGGGCTGGGGATTACAGCGCGAGCTCGCACTCGTGTCAAGGATGAACTCTAAGTCTTCTCGAGTTATTTGTGCGGTCGGCTCTCTTCAGCCTCTAGATTTAATGATGGAAACGTGCGGGACGAAGAGGTCTCTCTCGCATCTTTCCCTTTGCAATGAGTTCCTGACGAATATTTTTAACAAAGTATAGAAAATACAGTACGTCGCAATGTCGCTAAACGTGAAGCAGCTTCGAGGCCTCAAGTTTAGCTTACGTGTCAGATTAACAAACTTGACGTCAATTTCCACATTGACAAAATGGCGGGCAAGTTTCTGCTCACGATTTTTGAATTGTGTTCACAATCCATGTTCTATTGGGCACACACAGCAAATTAGTGATGGGATTGAACCCTAATTGCCGCTTCTAGAATCACAACAATGGAGATGTCATTATTGCTGTTCATGAACTGTTTGAACATAATTAATACGATCGTATGCAATTCATATATTTCTTTCTCAGTCATGAGTAATTCAAAATGAAACTTCGTCTAGCCGTGCGTGAAACTAGTACGCTTCCAGTTCATGAAAAGACGATTGGTAGATCTTTTTTTGTCGTGTAGTTGATTGGTGAAAAATCTAGGATTGTTGCTTCATTCTACAATAATTTCTATCACCTGCAAGCCTCCAATGTGAAGTGTGCGACTTTCTAATTGTCGTTTTTATTTTCAGTTGTCAAATGTTAAGTGAATTGCTCCGATTCATTTCAAGGAGAGGCATATTTTTTCAATCGAGGAGCGAAATGGTTGAGTATAACTGTATTGAGCGAACTATTTTACTTGTTATTGAATTTCAAACTGGATTAAAATGACCAATTACTCGAAATTAGTGAGCAAACTGGCTCACGAATAATTTCAATACCAAGCAGTTTTCTAAATTTTTAGGCAAAAATTATCCTCCTCTTGGAAAAGTATCTAACTCAGCGGCGATCTGTTTCTTGTTTGTGGCCCGTTTGAGTTCTGGAAGGTTTGTTCGTATTTCCAACTACAATAAAAACTTAGTTGTAGGAAATGAACCATACATTACGCAGCGTGTCACTCAAGTGGTGGATAAATTCAAACATTTTAGAGTGAAAGGGAATTTCTATCAAGAGAGCTGTATTTGTATTTTTGAATTTACGATACAAAAAATAATCCGCAAAATTCAAGGCTCTAGTTTAGATATGTTCTGTGTTGCTAAACTTTAAAAATATTACTTTATTATCTGTTTGTTTTAGTTCAATATCCGATGTACAAGGCAGTGTTATCAGAATACTGAAGTAGATTTTAGATAAGGAACTAGGTCCTGGAATGTAGAACTTGACCTGGGAATGGAGTAGATCACAGAAAATAATATAAATAGGTTCTAGAGTTCTAGAACATATCATTTACCCTTGGGGCAGAGATTAGATCTCAGAATAGAGTACTACTGTATGGTCTAGAAAGTAGAACGTGGTCATGAAATGGAGGACTAGATTTTATGATATAGAGCTAAACTTCGGAAAAAGAGAACTAAATTTTGGAAACACAGTATAGACACCAGTCAAATACATCAAAAACTTCAGCTTAGAAGTTAGTAGTGAAGCTTACAATAATTATTTAGATTGAAAAATAGAAAGCTAAATTTCGAATAGGAAACAAAATCGTGGAGTATAACACCAGGAACAGAAATATAAAACTTAATCTTGAGTGGAAAACTTGTCTGCAACAGAAATCAAAACAAATTTGTCACAAAAAACAATCACTTTTCAAGTTCTAAAATGAATTTGCAGCAACTTCCTTGCTGAATATATATACATTGAATGTAGTTTATCAATAGCTCAATTTGCAAATTAAGGTTACTAATCGGAGAAAATTGACAATTCCATGCATGGATCCATAAAATGAAAGAACAGTGGAAATCGCGAGACCGATTTGAACAACGCAGTGGAATTCGCCGGAATTTTGTAGATATCAAACAGTTATCAGAAAGAAAATGATTGTGAGTGGCTCATATTATTGCTTCTGGAGGAACTCTTAACAAACGCTTCGTGTTTAGGAAATATTTTTACCTCTCGAGGAGATACCATCTAAACATAATTCAGAAAACAGCACAATATTGTGCCACGTTCTGTATCTCAAGTGCTTGTGATGCACAATACCCCACTTATCTTTCCATTAAATTTTTTACTGCTCATAGTTGGTATTTTTGTTGCAATTTAGTCAGACTAGGATATTATGGCCTATCAAGTGCCTGAAATATGAATGCTCATGAAATTTGTGCCAGAGATGGTAGCGTTGGAGATTAAAAGTCAAGTGAATAAATATAGCAAACGTTTCTGTAACTTTGGAATATATCTAAATTCCTTGTAAAATTATAAGAACTGTCTAGCGTAAAAATTAATAGCAAGTAACTTTTAACGAATAGCAAATGTATACTTTGGAAAACCACGCTTCCAAGCTGCAATTTTCTTTTCTACAAAACTTTTTACACTGTTTTAAAAAAGCCCATTGAAATTATTTCACTCGTAAGGTCTCCGTCCCTTGATTTTCAAACATTTTTCTTTACCCGTCTGCCTCAGTTGAATGGAATGACGTGGAACAATACATGAGAGAGACGACGCTCTCACGTGCACACACTTACTGTTCGAACAACTCATAGGGAGAGGAACAAGGAGTACTCACCCGGCAGCGAGGTGGTGCTGCTGTCCGAGTTGGTCGTGTCGCTTTCCAGTCTCGGGAAAAGCTTCTGGCCCTGGTCGACCCGAGTTCTGGCCCCGAAGAAACTGGCGATTGCTGCGAATTGTCTCGCTCGAATGGCCTGCTTCCTAGCAGCTCTCTTGATGGCGTGATTGTGGCCTCTATTGTGGAAGTGTCCAGGCAGATGATGATGATGGAGGCTGTTTTTATCACCCGGTAATAACGCCGCCGACTGCGTTGTGTTTGTTGGTGAGAGTCTGACTGCCTGGCGGCGTGGCTCAAGGTCAAGGATTCGCGTTTCGTTTATGAGATTCTTGATTTTGGGAGCAAGCACTGGACTGCTGAACAATTCCAGTGGCCCCTTGTTTGCCGCATCACTCCTGGAAGCGCCGTCTGGAGGTACTTCGACGGCTTGTCTAATGTGTCGTAAATTGTAACTCGATTCTCCTACAGGCTTAGGTGCGTACTTACGACGCTTATCATTCTTTATCCGCTGCATTTGCTCATTTTCACTCTTTAACTGCGGCACTCGCGGGTATTTAGGGTCTGAGATATCTGGTCTTTTTGTGTCGTTTATGTTTCTTTCGGAATAAAGCTCGTTATTCAGCGTGGCCTTGCTTGCTGAAAACGCGCTCTCGTGCTCAGAATGCGATGATCCACGGACTACATAATTGATGACAGCAGCATTAGAGCGTGTTTCTTTCACTTCAGGAGCTGGGTTCCGATTCACTTCACCAGTTCTTCCCACATGTAAGTGAGGTGCATGTCTTTTTTTTCTTGCCTTCCCATCATTTAAGTCTTGCATTGCCTCGATTTATCTACTGCGAAAGTTGGTGATTTAAAAAAAGATGCAAGTAGATGCAAAGAGGTAAACGCCGCTCAAAGATTTCTTGCTATTCACTCTAGCTCAGGTATTATTACAAGAGCTTCGAATTTCAAACCAATTATTTCTGGAACTTAGTACCTGAAGCGCTTCTAGTCCTGTCGTGGGTAAATTTCGAGTGAGTGATCCACTTTTGTTCGGGCATTGACTTGGAAGTCTACCTCACGCTTCGACGGCGAAAACTGAAACGTATTTTTATACACACTTTTGGCTGGCAGATGAGCTGGTAGCAGGGGAGGTTGTGGATTCTAGATTGAAGTTTGATTCTTACTTGAAGTAACCTGTAAAAACAAAAAACAATACTTGATGATAAACAGCCGCTCTCATATTTGAAGCAAACCTAAAAAAGTTAGCCTATTTTTCGAGTATAAGATGTTTACTTCTACGATATCAGTGTACATATCTTGTACTATAGAGATATCTTTTATTCAAGGATCTATTTTTACAACCTGTAAGGAAGAGAACTATTACTCACAGACCTGGAAATTCCTGATAATGCACCTTTGGATTAATTTCCATAACGGTAGAAACGATCAGTAGAGCTTCCTTTAATTACGTACGCTACAGGGAGATCAAACATGAATGCCAATTTTGAATGGTACAAAATCTGGTGAACTAAAAAAAAAACTAACAGCACCAACGTTTTTCCAGCTCTCCATATAAGGAGGTTTTTATTATTCCGTAGATATGATACCGGATGCCAGGAATATGTTGCTGTCTTTGTGTCATTCAATACAACTCGACTTTGAAAATGGCTGCCCCTGCACACCAGAAGTTCAGATTCAGGAAAGATTCTCCCTTCTCTGCCGAAGAATCCAAGTTCATCATTCTGAAGTATGGAGAAGTCAAGTACACTGCAGCAGTGAAGAGAGTTTTTGAAACTTTACGTAGATTTTTCGGATAGAACTTTGTTCTGCTTAGTAAATTCCATACATCCGTTATCAAATCTACGGAATAATAAAACCTCCCTATGTGGAGAGCTATAAAAATTTTGGTGATGTTAGTTTTTTTGTTCAGTTCACTAGATTTTATACTATCCAAAATTGTCACTGAAGTTTGATCACCCAGTCACGTTCTTAATTCAACATGTTACCTGAATGATACACTTAGCGACAGGACAGGACAGAGAGTAATTAAAGTTCCTCACAAGATTCCGGTCATCCCACTATAAAACACGAATAAATTTTATTGTGCGACGATACGANTTCTCTGCCGAAGAATCCAAGTTCATCATTCTGAAGTATGGAGAAGTCAAGTACACTGCAGCAGTGAAGAGGGTTTTTGAAACTTTACGTAGATTTTTCGGATAGAACTTTGTTCTGCTTTGTAAATTCCATACATCCGTTATCAAATCTACGGAATAATAAAACCTCCCTATGTGGAGAGCTAGAAAAATGTTGGTGATGTTAGTTTTTTTGTTCAGTTCACTAGATTTTATACTATCCAAAATTGTCACTGAAGTTTGATCACCCAGTCACGTTCTTAATTCAACATGTTACCTGAATGATACACTTAGCGACAGGACAGAGAGTAATTAAAGTACCTCACAAGATTCCGGTCATCCCACTATAAAACACGAATAAATTTTATTGTGCGACGATACGAGTTTATTGTTTTAGATCTACATTGATATTTCAAAATTCATCACAACAATCTTATGGTTAGAGGCCACTTCTACATTCGCCAATTCAAAATTTAGTGATGAAAAGAACGAGAGTATTTCTGTATTATCGGCTCACAGTGAGAGATGGCCGTCTTTCAAATAAGGTGCACGAAAACTTCTATTATCTTGCTTTGTAACAGCGTTTTTACCGTGTCAAGTCCTCTTTGTGAGAGAAGGAAAGCCCTCTGTTCCTTGCTCTAACTTCACAGATTTCGAATATGCTTCCCCCTGAATCAGTTGCATCAAATTTCTAATGTGAGCAACATACGAGATCAATTTTTTTAATGGTGTCGTACGTGTTTAGAGCCGTTCTTTGAATACGTGGATTCAGTTTATGTTGGTTAATCATTTATTTTCCATATTTAGCCAGGGGACGGGCTAACTACTTGCTGGACCATACGTGGCAACTATGGTTGAAAATGAAGAAAATTTCTCATTTCTATGAGACCAACTATCTTGTTTAATGTTTCATGATGTGGGCGTGACATTCATTTTGAATGCAATTCTGTTCATCATCGAATAAAAACCGCTAGAATCGAGCGTGAATTTTTTATTACTTAGTTCTGCTCCGCCTTGGGCGTCCTGATAAGAAACATTCAAAGCACAGAGATGATGTGTGATGATCAACTCTACAACGTGTTCTTATGTTCTCGGAACATAAGAACATAATCGCTAAAAATACATTTTACAACGTTGGTTAACAGGTGCATTATGTCATATTCAATTCCGAGCGTCTTTTCTTGGAAATTCTGAAGCAGTATTCTCGTACGCAAGTATCACTAGCGCTGCTGTTAACTTACTCTTCATGAACATTCCATTGATATACTCCATTGAAACACAAGTGTGCATTGACTGCGAGTAGAAAATAATTATAAAAATCTCTTCATTCAAATTTGGAGGGAGATTTAATGGAGGGAATCATTGCCCGAAACGTGCCGGGAAGCGGGCTCTGGTGAGCTCATTTGTCGTACGTGGACGTGGAAATGGAAACTAATCACTCACCATGACATTTTATCCCTCGACGGAGGGAGTATATGTATGAGCAGTACATAAATCTGCTTACAGAGGGGAGTCTTCTCAGTTCTTAGGTCTTCGATGCACAGTATTTTATTAAATGAACTGTACATCTATTTCTGTTAATATTCTATGAATATTTTTTTTACTGAGTCAAGCAATTTCATTTTAAATTTTACTAGTGCGCACGACCTGTCAAAAATGGCGGGATTCGATAGTTTCCTTAAATAAGTCTAAAGATTTAGATGACAAACAAAAATATCGATCCTATAGTACCCGCAATTAAAATATTCTTATACTTGTGTATTGGTCAAATACGTCTCCCAAATACGGTCATTGAGCATCCTTTAAGAACGTGACACACGAACGGACTAACCAAGCAAGCAGTAACTGTACACTGTTATTCAATTACTAAGTCCATAAAATTCTCTACAAATTTAATGTGTTCAATAAGACTCCCATTGTAATAACATGGGATAAATTACGCACAAAATCACACAAGTTTATTTATTTATTTATAAATTCAAGGAGACACGTGGCATTTCAATGTATTTAAGATGATTTTGCCACCACGTGCTAGCCCGCATTGTTGCTTGAACGAAGACCGGTCTGATAACCATGTATGTAGAAGTGTGCGATGAGCGTATCTGTGATACAGGTTCATCTTCTGTGTACTTTTCCCTAAAATAATCCTACATATATGGAACCCTGTAAATTTATTCCTTATAATAATCGTTAATCCTCACCAATCCTCAGTTCTTTCTTTCGCGCCAAATATTTGAGTGAAACAGAAATAATTACACGTTTAAATACAAGACAACCTCTCGTATTGCAGGTATAGTTTTGTTAATGGAATAGTTTCAACTTTTCTCTGAAAGTAAATTTGTGGCATCTGTCCTCGTGATCACATGAAGAGGAGTAGTTGTTCCATACACTTTCTGCAAGCAGGTTCATGTTAATTTCAGTGACCTCAACATAACACTTTTCGTCAAACTGTTTCATTCACAGTCGTGTTTAAATAATTCATTCTCGAATAAATGTGTATTATGATCGTTAGAATATTATTTCTTGTCAAAACTGCCGAAGTCTGCGTGGTCGGTTAAAAGTTCTATTGATTGGTAATTTGGTGCGCAAATGGATGGCCCCGTTTCCTTATCGGTGCGGCCGTGGCCAAAGTACATAATTTCGTCGATAGTCGGGAACTTTCTCCCATACATATACGGAGGGTAGTCACCTGAGCAGTAAACTACGCATATTACTGGGTGAAATAAAGCTTTTCGGTTAGTTCGCTCTCAAAGTCTTCTCATTAAGAAGCGTTAGCGTCTTCTTACGAGTATGTCTAGCTCTTTTGGAGAGGCTGGAGCACAAGTCTCCACCTAGCAGGAGCCGGTCGCGCAGTTGGCCAACTGGCGTTTTTACTCTCTCTGACTTCATTAAAAACATTATAGTAAAAAGACGACCTCGTGACCAGTAGTGTCTCTCTTTCACAACTTGAATGTGCAACTAGTAAAAGTCTACGAATTTTAAGGAGCCTGGTATATACTAAGAGGAAACTTGTGGAGCAGGTGTTTCTTTATACAACTCTATGTCACGAGAGGAACAATCTCCTCAGAGAATTTTAAACGAAGTTTTGTTTCCAGTGCTCACTTTACTGTAGTTAGGACGTCACAGTTCCGGATATTTCTCAGGTACATATCTCGTTGATCTGAATTCAGATCAAATAAACAAATGCATCAACTCTGAAACTCACTAAAGATGCTTCGTATTACTCATTCAAAATAGCTTAATTTCTTATTTCATATGGTTCAAACATTATTACTCTTGATATTCATGTTCCAGAGGACACAAATTTAATGAAAGATTCCAAACGATCGGCGTTCAACTGAGGGGCTCTAACGGGTCACAGGTTATTAAGTGCATTGGTGCATACGGATGAAGAAATCAATTTTCTGGTCTGGAGACGTAAGGGAAGATGATCAAGCATCTTCCTTATCTGGTAAAATCACCAGACTTAACAAGTCTGGACAGAGTTGGGCAGAGACAGCGATACAGATTCATGCCTCCGTCATCGCTAATGTTTGCTATAAGAATGAGAAAATCCCTCCAAAGTATTTTGGCCCATAATGAATCTATTCGACATGAAACTGGTTGTTTCAGTTGCTTAGCACCGTATAAATAAAGAGTGCTTTTGCAACAAGTATTTATTTTGCTTCATCACGTCTGTGTAAGAATACGTCTTTTTAAGTACACCCTCATCCAGTATTTAATGAATTTTTAATTAATACAGGTTCCTTAGTTTAAAACCACAAAGTCTCGAATTTAATTTCAGCAGAGTTGAAAAAGATTCATCGATAATGACTAAGGTAAAACACGTCTAGCATGTTTCAGAATTTATCGTTGTAAAAATTAGAGCGGATAATGAAAACGACACCTGCGGCTTGGACGACTTGCGTGTATATTGCGTTTAAAGAAAGGTTTTACCCATAAACTGATGAATTTGTACAAATATTCCTTATTCTTGGATCTTTGAAAAGTATACCGGTGCTGCAAAATATTATTCAAAGGTAACCCTTGATATAGCAAATTGCACTGAACTACCAGTACATTAAAGAACGTTAAAATACAATTTCAACTGCTTAGGCAGTGATAAATAATTCACCCTCTGTTTTACCACGCAATAGACGATTTTTTTACTAAAAATTCATTCTTGTGTCGAACTACTTACGTAATTTCTCTGAAAAACGGCAGCACACTCCATTGGAGACTCGCTTCTTTCCAGCTGTAACTCAGTCAACTTATGATCACTGTGGGCGATATTAAAACTTGATATTTGAAGGTAGATAACTGAGCGGAACTTTGTACGAAGGTTAATTAGGCAAGTATCCATGAACAGTTGTCTAGCGTGGACGTGCAACTGCTGCCGATTGCATAGAACACGATGCACATGTCGACGATACTTCTTGATAAGGACTCACAGTGAGAGGTCACTTTTTAATTTCGGGTAAGTAATTAAGGAGTTTAACGCTTGATTGTAGCAAATGAGCGTGACTTGAAAACCTATTAGGAAGCTATCACTCTCGGCACTCGATGAAAAGAACTCGATAAGCACATTACGTCTAATTTTCGAGCATAAGCTAAAATAGAGTACATAGGCAGTCATGAGAAGTAAGAGGGAACGATTTAAGGGAGTGCTCTAATGACTGGTTCAACATCGATATACGCATGACGCGGTGCAGTCAGATCATTCACTATGTCTCTCAAAGGCACTTTGTATTCTAAGATGTCATGTCACTGCTGGCACTCCGATGGTCACTGGCTCTAAAGTGTCTCGGTGAGCTGCAGCAGCTCTGATAACGTGTCCTCTACCCTCTGATAGGCCACTTCTTCATGCCACTACCTAACTTTTGCCCCAAACATTCGCCTTATCTTCGGCGGCCGTGAAATATTAAAGCCACATGTGGAACTATCGCGCTGTAAAATTGGATAAGACTTCCTTCCTTTTCGAATGTTATCACTACTTATACTTGCATTGAAGGTAGGAGAATTTTTCACACCCACTCACTTGTTAAGTCACTGACGTCAGACAAGTTATCAAGTCTGCTTAATGCGGAAGCAATTGTTTTCAAATTCGAGAGTTTTTTAACTGTATCCGGATTTGATTTGTACACTTTTCTGAAGCTTCCATGCTTGAACTTTTCTTAAGAATATCATTAATCATGTTTGAAAGGAAATAAGTTTGCGAATTTGTGATTTTTGTGCTTATATTCTCGTCGGATTTTCTTACGACCAAGAAATTTATAAAAACTACAGTTCAAAGAATCCTTTCAAAAAGCTTTTAAGTATTAAGAAAAGAAAAAAATTATGTTAAACTCTCTCTCTCTCACTCCCAACTGCCGCTCAATTCGTTCCTCTCCAGCACATGAGTTTGACATTAACGTGTCGAAATAAGTTTCATCACTCGAGGAGCGGCACCGAGGCGTGGACGCTTGCCTGTATCACGTTCCGAGCTTGCGTCAGCCAGCTGTCACTGGTTCACTGCAGAATAGACTTGATTTATCTGAATCTCACTAAAAATGGACAAAGCTCATCGTATTTTAATATTCATCGAGCGTCTGCATTTTACTCAGATCGCTCTCATTTCTCGTTTGTACGCAACACAATGTCTCCATCAACGTAACGTAGTCTCACGACGTGTTCTAACGGCGTACCTTGGTGAACTATCTGACGTCGGTAGTAATTTAAATGTCAGAAAAGTAAACTATCCACAGCTCATGGAACAATTAGCATAAGAGAAAGAAAAAACAAATTAAAGATAAACACTCGCCTATTTGGAGGTTATATCATGTGAGTATTTAGTGAAGGATACCAACCAAAAACGCTATCAAAATATGGTATTAATTTACAAATACTATGACTTTGGATTCTCACGTCGAGGTAAAAGTACATTTCTTTCAAATATTTAGCAAATGTTGTGGAAAACATTTAAATACATTGTTCCAAAAATTTCATTAACACATCGAAAAATAGAGTTCGGATAAAATTGAACCGGTTGTGAGATTTCTCCCGCAAAATTTTGATGCGCTCGGCATAACCTACAGTACACCTCTACATCATAAGACATGCAATTTTGCTAACAAACTACACCAACTCGCTTTCGATTACTTCTCTTGCATCTTAAGTCGGCATGAGGTGTTTTTACTGTTTTTTAAGGCAATGGATACACCTATCACTACCGCCCAGAATCTTATACCACTTTCGCGGGTCGTAGTATTGTAGTATTTTGCGATCAATTAAATCTGTAATGTGTAAGAAATTGTTTTTATTCTTTTCGATTTGTGGAGAACACGCCACCATAAGCAAGTAGGTAATCACGACCGAAGATAAAATGAACTACTTTCTCCTCAAATTGAAGTGTTTCACATTCGTAGGGACTACGTCTGCGATGATTAGATTACAAATTAGTTCAAGCAGCCCTAGGCTCTGGAAAAGTATTTCCTGGCGAGAAAGGGTGAAGGTACCAGTCAGCATCGAATTAACGGTAGAGGGAATATATACACAAGGTGTGTCCTCATACCCTCCACACAGAAACAGCAAAATTGAAGGAAGTTCATACGACAAGAACAAAATTGAAGGAAACGTAGTAGGCGCTGAAAAAAACAGCAGTGAAATGAAAAATATGTCTCACAACATTACAAAATAAAAAACCATGTTTCAACCCAAGGAAGGCTGCCCTTAACTTTAGCTCAAGTTCTCATATCTTCCTTCTTGGAGAGCTAACTCCCTCACCCACGATAGCTGCATCCCCGTGAGTGGATATGTACCAAAAAATTTATATTCGCCAATATATCATCGCACGAAATAACAGTCATTTACTGAAAATATCACTGTTATAAAAGTAGCCGCGTCCGTCCGTCCCTCCGTCCGAGTGCCCCTTCTTGATTATGGTGTCCACAATCCGCAATCGGCTTATTTTTAGAATAGAAATTTTCAATGGAGCTTTCTCTGTTGAAATTCATCATGTCGCTTTGATATTTTTAATTGATAATGCAAAAAGAAATGTTTCAAATTCGTTCGACCAGTAACCTGGCTACCACTAGGTAGAAGGCCCAAGATTTTGGAACTTGAGTTATTGTTTTCGAAATTGTGATGTTCTTGAAAAGCTTCGAAGAGATAATAGACGACATTTCAGAAGAAAATTCCGGCAAAAGAGGCCACCAAAGATAGAAATGTGTCCAACCGCAAGAGAGAAGTAGCAAAACTCCGACAGCAAGAAAACAGTAGCTAAAGAGAGCTTAACACATGAAAGAAGCGAGGAAATTCTTTATCATAGCGCTGGACAACATTGAGTGGCACGAGAGAATTCAACTTGAGAAAGAAGGGCTGAAATTCTTCAGATTAATTAATGCCGACCAGCAGGTGTGCACTAGTAACTATAATTCCTTTTAGCCGAGGGTCTGCCTCAAGATCTATCCGAAACGCTCACAAACTGTGCGCGCCTACCTTGCTTTTAAAATTTCATTTCGAACGCATGGCTCGTATTCAAGGTCGGTGCAGGGGCCAGCGCTTGGGGGCCGCGCTGATAACATTTGCTGGCTAAGGAACGGGATCCTGCGCTCTGGCTTCTTGGCTGAACTTTTTAGCTGGTGGCATCGCAGGCCGCGACTTTGGATGATGTCTTTTAGAGTCTGGTCATTCATCGCATGCATATCTCTTTTTCTCTCTCTCAAGATTCAAGAATCAAATCTCACGGATTTGATTCGTCCATTCAAACCATACAACATTTCACCGATAATCGCATTTTCAGTTGAATTTAGCCATTTTTAGGTGTTTCAATTTTCTGCTAAACACTATTTCACCACAAGTTCACAATTGATTAGAATTGAAACAACGCAATTACACGTGCTACTATTCATGTTTTAGTCAGGAAGCTATTCATTCGCTTCTAACAGGTGCGACGGACGCGTCTCCATAACTGTTCTTGCGTCAGGTGGCCAGGCTGTGAGTACTCGCTAATTCCTACTGGATTAGAGACGATTGATAGGAAGACTAATAACTTGAATACTCGTTGATTTACGGATTTTGTCCAACTAAATGTTTAAATCACAATTCTTGATTCAGATCAAAATGAAATGCTATTATGGGACACCGCAAACTTCTGATTATTCCAATACACGGGGCTTAGAACTGCTCCTTGGCTAGTCTTCCATTCCTTTCAACTATCTGTTGATGTCGTAAGAATCAAAGGCATCTCACTCAAACCACGCAAATCGGATTGTGCGTTGTTTCATCAGCATGATGTTCCATTCAGAAAAACGTTCTGAACCGAGTTCAGAACGAATTTATTACGTGCAGCACCACTTCTTATAAAACTCATGATAATTTCTCGAAAGATCTCGGCTAAATTTCCGTATTTTTCTTCCGAAAATAGTGAGGTAGGTTCCGCTGCATGCTGATTGCAAGGTCAGTTCTCCAGGAAGTATTAACTTAAGGTGCATTGTTGCCAGTCCGAGTTTCCTGTGTAAGGATGCGTCCGCTTGTTCATACGAAACTTCATTTCCTACTGCAGCCATATCGCCTTCTGCATCATGTTAGGTGCCTTAAATAAAAACAGCAAGTACTCCATTATTAAAACTTCCACACTGTTGGAATTATTCTCATCGAGTCGGTCAGGTTAAATTAAATTCAGTGTAACTTTGAACTTAATTTGGTTTCAGTTTCTCCGCAGCTTTCTCATTTATGGTGAAAGCTAATTCAGTGCACGGAATGACCATTTCTTGGACCTACAACACTTCCTAGTGACGTGCACTTCCAAGTCCCAAAGTTATCGTATCAAAAGCTTTGCGTTTTTCGGGAATAGGAATAAGTTTTTCTTCCTCTCATCATAGCTTGAGAGGTTTGAGCTTTTGTAAAAATGGGAGATAGTCTCTCATAACAAAAATGTTCATCGTTTGTGGCAGGATAACTTGACATGCTTTAGCTTCTGGCTGGCCTTTGTTGTTTTTTCTAAGTCACGGTAAAGGTCTGCGTATCGAGTCACCGATCCCTTAGATGGGCGTCTTCCGTGCCCCGCTGAATTTAATTCTTTAATTTTATATCTCTTTGTAACACGAATTACTACTCTACGAACATTGATGCGGAAGCAGACTTGGGAACACTTTAATATGTCACCTAAATTTTTGTTCATTACCGCCCACCACTACGCCTCTTCATACTTGAAACACTAATTCTCTGGCACTCACCATGCTTTGAGGTTGCTGAAGTATGGGTACAAAGTTCTACCGCTTGAGTTAACGACTGCGAGTTTACGTATGAAAGTCTGCCTCTTTCACGTTCCGAGCTCGCGTGAGACCTCGTTCACTGAAGACCTGCAGTTCACTGCGGAAGGATCTTGATTCACCTAAACCACGCTACAAGTAAACGAAGCTCATCAAATATTAATATTCACTGAGCGTAAGCCCAATATTTTCTTAGTTCCAGTACGCTCCCGTTTTGGTCTGTATACAGTTCAATTCCATGTCAGCGGGTAACGATGAAATTTTGGGTGATGATTTCCATATCATCAACGTATGCGTTGCTAAGAAGATTTTATACCGTTGGTACGACTGGCGCAAGTCAAAACATTGTAGTAACAATGACTATTCAACATTACTAAACTTTCGTTACGAATAATGCGTTTTTAAAGTGAAGTAAAATTTTTATTCTTTAGGCACGTGTAATCTATACTTTGAAAAATGTCAGTCTGAGATATCGAGGGCTTTTGGAAAGTAAAGTGGTGTTTTTCAATTTCTTGGGCACACTCGAACAAAAGTTTGAGAAAAGACCTCGTAAATAACAAAAATCTCATGCGAGTTTTTCCGGTATTTTTTTTTAGTGAGTAATTGCAATTTAATCATAACTTCTTAAATTCAATTATGACTCGTTTAATTCAATAATGGCTTGTTCAATAAAATAATGACTTGTTTAATTCGGTTAAAAGTTTCCGTTAATTTAATTTGCTGAAAAGACCAAGAACACCCGCACCTCAAGGAAACTCTCTTTCATTTACTCTCTTGCATCTGTGACGTCTACGTACTTGCTGACAACTATAAATGAAGTGTAAAGGTAAAATGATCTTGGCCGAAAACTAAAATAAGTTTCTAATCGGTGCAAGAGTTTACAGAACGGTCAGGCAAACTCTTTTTACTCTAGATCAGAACTCAGAAGCGTGCGGATCTGGTTATATATTTTTTAATGGCTCTGCTATGAAAATGACATGGTTAATGGGGACTGGAAATCGCGATAATGATCTGTCCCGGAAGGGTTGTCCTAAAAGAATACTTTGGAAACAACTGAATGTTGAAGCAGTTTGTTCGGTACGGAATGCTTTTCAATAATGAACGTGCAAAATATTCTGTTGCGAAGAAACAATCAGGAAAAACATGTCAGCTGCATTGCAGGTGTATAGGGTTGGCATTTCATCAGAAGATATTTTCATTCTAATATTTATTATTTAATCATAATAAATATTTTCATTCAAAATTTATTAATTAATATTTAATTTAAGTCTTCTAAGATTTTTGTTACGATTGTGCGATACAACATCATTCCATTAGATTTTTATCTAGAGGCATTCATGACTGCAAAATGCTTTTAAATTTTATGAAAGTGTAATTTAGCTATTGCCCAATTTATTATGTATGAAGTAATGTTCACAGAATTACAGAAAGTAGCGATGACGAATACAGGCGAACAGAGAGAACAACAGGAGAGAAGATTAAGGCCATGTGTATGCAGAGTCTAAATTTATCAAAGATTTTTGCAGTGAGCCAAATTGCTGATTCGCATTTATACACAAACAACGGTCGTACGGTCACACACGTTACATGTTAAGGCTATATAGCTAAATATTAGCTAGCGTGTGCTAACTAAACGATCACTCGTCGGAAATTTCCGCATTCTTCTTTCTACGAACTTATTGTGAGTGATGCACAAATGAAAATTGTTCGTGAGCCCAATTATCGATAACGAGCAGAGCATATAAGGCTGCAGCACGACGCACGTAACTGGGGAGGCAGCCACGTGGCTTGCGGGTGTGATGTAACGAGGCTCCTTATGAGCGCAGAGTATTCTTGGTAGCGTAATGACATGCTGCACATTTGCGCGCGCTCGTCTACATGTGCACTCAATAATTGCAAGAAGTAATGGTGCTTTTGTCATAATTTAAAACAAATTATAGATAAACAAAGAATCTATAACGTTTTGAGACGTTTGAGTACTTCTTCATGGTTATCTATTGAGTAACATGAAGTTGTTGGAAATTATTTATACTCAGTTCGATGACCCGTGCTATCAAGCAGTGATAATTAACTTTGTGTGTCACAGGATTCTTTTCGCTCGTTATCAGTTTTAAGAAAATAACGCAGAGCTATAAATTTGTCATTTTTTCTTGATGATGCTCATACCTCGATTGACAGACGGAAAACCACGCATCGGCATCCAATGGGGAGTTAACAAGTCTGGGTGGGTGCACTTCTCTAGCACTCGCTTCTAAATCGTTTTTGGATTCATATCTCCCGAAACTCAAAGCACGTGGAAGTTTTCGTGTCAGATTCTAAATCTGAAGCAAAGTGCTCAACCTGGCAGTACTCCTAAATGTTCTCCTTTATCTTTGCGCACACACGCTCGAGCAGATAGTGATCGCAGCACCTTTGTTGATGCACAAATTTTTGATCTTGCTATCGACTCACTAACCATACAGGCAGAGCCTTGTCTATCTGAGCAAGTTAAAGACGAGCATCCCACTTCCAAATAATTTTATTATAAATGACGATACTCAAAAAACAAATAAAATAATTTTTGTTTTATCTTTTCTTGAGAAATTAAAACTTTCTTCCATATTGGTCATGCAAAGCGATTGTGAAGAATAACTTGTTGATCTTCTTAAATGGAATTTTACTCGAGGGAAGAAAAATTTCATGTACACGGTAAGTTAAACTTCACATTATTTGTCTCAATATCCACGCACTTCAGCGTGACATGTCGCTGATTTGAACAAAGTCACCGACCGAACTGAATCTGAGCTTCAGAAGCGACTCAAGCATTCAGCAAATTGTGCCCTGGACTCGGCAGGACTCTCTCAGCAGCTACACATAACTAAAGATTTAGCGGAAGCCGAGTTTGTTATGTACAGCACTCGGTGAAGTCCATTGGGTTTGTGTGTGGGTGTGAAAAGTATGTTCTTTTCCTAAAAACTTGTGAAATGTTCGGCGTATTACCTGTGCGAAAACATAAAAGAGATCGGAAAGCAAAAATACTTCAAAGTGAAAACTTTTGAGTTTTTGACAATTATACTCACTCGTTTCAGAATCTTGTTAATTGAAAAACATCTTTTGGAAGTATGAAATTCTTTGGAAGTTTTCTTCAATTTTACAAAAGAAGATTTTTCACGATTTTACTCCCCATTGCAATTTAGTAGCTTCATCACGAAATGATGGATACTTTTTCTCGAAAACGTTTGCGAAGGAGTGAATGCAAATTTAATATTCGGATTGTAAAGAATGAAACCAGATGTGCGGTGTACATGAAATGTCTTTCTTTTGTAAATTTTTCCCGCAACGTATAGACGTATTTTTACCAAATTATTTAAATCGTTCTATATTGAAAATTCAGGTTAGCTGAAGCCCAAGTGCTTCATAATATTTCTATTGTACATTCTTTACAAGAACTTTTATGTGTAGTTCGAAACCTAATTGTTATTCGGAGTGTTAATATTAATGACAGGAAACCATAAATTTCAACATTCCTGGGAAGACATGGAAGGTGCCTGGCACATAGTCATGGTCTTATCGCGAGAAATCTTGGAGTTTTCGCTAGATTATAACTTTGTCATTGTAGCAATACAGTACACATGACATTCGCTGCAGTCGCACCGAGATTTACGAAGTAATTGAAGTTTATTTAAGTAGGATTCAGGGAATCGATTACTCTTTATTTCTTTTTTGTAAAAATCGGGAAAGTCTGATTCTTTGTTGAAAAGACACGGGTAAAATACTCGTACTTCTTGCTTTTGCTGTACGAGGGGGCTTCGCGCTTTCAAGAAATAGGTAGTGTATTTGAACTTTTCTAGAAGAAGTAAAATACTAACAATATCAATCTTCATAGCTCACAAAAACTTCGTGGTCATAAATTAGCTTACTTAGAAGATCTCTGCAAATACCTACAGCAGAGTAGGTTGCATATGTAGCAGAAGGCTTCTATTCTAAAATTTTGGTTTCTGATGTGTGTACTACATCGGTGTTGGAACAAGTTTTGGTAACCAATCTATCTTGTTGGCCAAAAAATACTTGTTAGTGGTACTTGTTGCTTGTCTCACAGCACTTTACTATTTAATATCCAAAGTTTTTGATGAAGTTCATTGGGCAAATTACCGTCGAAGTAAACAATTTAATTAATCTAACATTCGACCTTTATACGTGGGCAATCAACTTCAGATTTAATATCAAGAAACTAAATTACAATATGCTGATAGGTGGCATACAATTACCCTTTTATTTAATTTTCGAAGTCTTGTAACTACATATTATGGTGCATAAGAAATGTTTAAAATGAATTTATTAATTTATT